>CM076609.1:47541575-47894699 GCA_038502775.1 Hippodamia convergens
TTTCAATATGATTATTCCAGGTAAGATTATACTAGATGACAAGCCCCAAATACTTATACTCAGTAACCTCTTTCAGATACCATTCAGGCTTATTCTAATATCACTCACATTTTGGGTATTTTGTGAACAGAATATAAATGATGAATTGGCAAAGTATTTCAAGTGGCTGTACACTAACATAAATATCGATAAGACTGTATATATGACAATCAAACAAAATACCCAAAATGTGAGTGATATTAGAATAAGATTGTCATATATACAGTCTTATCGATATTTATGTTAGTGTACAGCCACTTGAAATACTTTGCCAATTCATCATTTATATTCTGTTCACAAACTCTTGAGCCTGGGCCAGAGAATACAAGCGCTGTGTCATCTGAATACATAAAGTAATGACATTTCAGATTCAGAAATTTGAACATATAATAGGTACAGTAATGGTCCAAGGACCGATCCCTGAGATACACCAGTATTGACATTCTCCATATCACTTTGCAATGTCTTCGATCACTCAAGTGTGATTTTACGAAGTTGTACCATACTCAGGGGAGTATGGTATGATGGGATTTAGGGAAATCCCATTTTTTCTAACTTATTCATCATTATCTCTGTGTCCACTGTATCAAAAGCCTTTTTCAAATCAATGAACTTCTTGAATATATATTTGAAGATAGATCTTCCGAAATACCGAAAGGTGAGAAATATCTTTTCTCCAATCTCATAAATATCAGGTCATGATATTGAACCTTTCAATTAGATATTTCTTTTAATTAATTAGATGCATAGACACGTTTTGAAATTAAAAGTATACGGAAAATTGAATCGTTAAAAGCACACTGTCGAATACATTGCAAAAATATTATGAACAATCGTCAAACAAGAAATCATTTAGTCATAAAACTACTTGAAATTTTCAATGTTCATCTAACACATCAATATTCTATCCAACCGAAATATAAATTAGAAAAGTTCAAATGAACCATAAATGGTAATATTATATCAAAATATATTTTGGTATTACTCTAAACCTTCATTCCATTCAAGAATCTTTAAGAAAATAACAACGTTTTGAAATTAAGCGAAGAATTGTTTTTTGTTTGCAGTGTATAACTCAGAGCTCAGTGCACACTTGCACACTTTTGTTTGGCTAGTGTTTGTGGTGGTGGTTACTCAAGGTCATTGAAAATTGACCCCTAAAAATACGTGAGCTGTCGCTTCTGGGTAAGGATAGATATTCTGTGCCAAGGGACTTAACTGGCGAATTCAAAAATCCAAACTCCCTCTAGCGGCAAAATATCGCCCTAAGAAAACAAGTATACTTTGGAGTAATCCCGTTCAAAATACATGGTTTGTAATATAAATCAGTGATATTTTCGTTTAATATACGAAGATTGGTGAAATTATTGGGTTTTCTGAATAGTAGAATTGATGCTGAGAAATTATCGAAAGGTATTTATACGAGAATTATAAGTTAACATAAGATTATTCTCAAATTCATGTGTTCATTCAGGTTAGAAGCTATATTGAAGCGCGGCCTACGATATTTAACCGCGGCCTACGATATTTAACAGGCCAGAATGTTGCCTTAAAACGCGACGTTGCCGGAATGCCTACATTGGGTCGAGGTGCTACACGTCAGTTGCAGGTTTCAGTTCTGTGCGGAAGGTGTAAGAGTAAAAGCGTATCCAAAATTCGACAGGGAAGCGTGTAAAGAGGTTTGTGTTTTTTCGCTGTGTGCGTGTGATTGGTTTTTTAATCAACAAAGAAAGTGAAGATAAGTGTTGCAGTTGCAAGATCAGTGTGTATCGGTTCATCATTGAATTTTTCGACTTTAAGTGTTCATATCTGGAAGAAATAATCAACAGGGAGGTTTTTCATTTTAATATTTTTTAAGATTTCATTTGGAAATCTTAGATTTGAGTACTCTGCCCCGATTGCAAAAGCAACTATAAGTCCACTAAGGAGAAAAGAAGGTGTTAATATTTAGATTTCCGAAATATCCCGCGAGGAGAAGAAAATGGCTTAACGCAATTCATAGAGAAAGTAGTTTTAAAATTAACAAAGACAATTTAGTTTGTATAAAACATTTTGGAGATTCCCATATTCTGAAAAATAACTCTTATCCTACCGCCTAAGGTTAAGTCGTTCAGTTATAAATATACTGCGAAAAATTCATAAATTAACTACTGATGATGCATTTCCTTCAATTTTTCCAAATCAACTGAGTTACATGACGTCTTCAGTTACTCCAAAAAGAAATGATCCTGAGGTATGGAGACAAAAATTAGTTGTCCATTATGATTATGCTTAGATCAGATCGATTCATCTTCAGACTTAGGTTGTCATTTCAAAGACAAGGCAATTTCTCACTTCTTTTCCAACGTTGAAGAAAAGGACACTGCCCAATTCTACAATATAAATTTCAGAGAGACGTTTTGAAATGTTTATTTACTTGAGATATTTATCACGACAAATTTAATGTTCACTATGTCAGCAGGTTTCTGAAATTATCTTGAACAAATTTCCCAAAACTTTGAGTAATATCTTCCTTGATAATTATTCTATAATGGTTAGTGATAGAATCCTAAAAACTGCTCATTCCGACAGGAAATTACTAACTTTTAGTCGTCAGTTATCAGAATTGTTTTTATTTATTCAGACTTTATTATAGGATTTATTTTATGTTCAAATAAAATATGTTCAGAATTGAATCATTTTCGATAGCGAAATAATATTTTTTTTTCCTCTTCTGATATTCATCCACTTATTTTATTCGCTTCAGAAAGTAAAATAATTTTCATTCTGATTGTAATCTTGTGGAACTCAATAACACAGCTACCTCCTCGTGGTGAGTTCTGGATTATTTGCGATAAAATATTAAGAAATTATTCGCAAATAAACGAAATGCTGTTTTGTTTTCCTCCCTACAGTTCTTTATTCAATTGTGGATTGAAATAAATTCGAAATTATATCGAAAACAGTGCGAATTGCACAAGAAAAACGTATACTGTCTATATCTACGCGTACCACTAGACACGCTACTCGTAACAACGGCAACGTCTAACCTTCCGGCCTGTTAGATTTAGTAGGCCGTGATTTAACAGGCCAGAATGTTGCCTTAAAACGCGACGTTGCCGGAATGCCTACATTGGGTCGAGTTGTTACACGTCAGTTGCAGGTTTCAGTTCTGTGCGTAAGGTGTAAGAGTAAAAGCGTATCCAAAATTCGACAGGGAAGCGTGTAAAGAGGTTTGTGTTTTTTCGCTGTGTGCGTGTGATTGGTTTTTTAATCAACAAAGAAAGTGAAGATAAGTGTTGCAGTTGCAAGATCAGTGTGTATCGGTTCATCATTGAATTTTTCGACTTTAAGTGTTCATATCTGGAAGGAATAATCAACAGGGAGGTTTTTCATTTTAATATTTATTAAAATTTCATTTGGAAATTTTAGATTTGAGTACTCTGCCCCGATTGCAAAAGCAACTATAAGTCCACTAATGAGAAAAGAAGGTGTTAATATTTAGATTTCCGAAAGATCCCGCGAGAAGAAGAAAATGGCTTAACGCAATTCATAGAGAAAATAGTTTTAAAATCAACAAAGACAATTTAGTTTGTATAAAACATTTTGGAGATTCCCATATTCTGAAAAATAACTCTTATCCAACCGCCTAAGGTTAAGTCGTTCAGTTATAAATATACTGCTGATGATGCATTTCCTTCAATTTTTCCAAATCAACTGAGTTACATGACGTCTTCAATTACTCCAAAAAGAACTGATCCTGAGGTATGGAGACAAAAATTAGTTGTCCATTATGATTATGCTTAGATCAGATCGATTCATTTTCAGACTTTGGTTGTCATTTCAAAGACAAGGCAATTTCTCACTTCTTTTCCAACGTTGAAGAAAAAGACACTGCTCAATTCTACAATATAAATTTCAGAGAGACGTTTTGAAATGTTTATTTACTTGAGATATTTATCACGACAAATTTAATGTTCACTATATCAGCAGGTTTCTGAAATTATCTTGAACAAATTTCCCAAAATTTTGAGTAATATCTTCCTTAATAATTATTCTATAATGGTTAGTGATAGAATCCTAAAAACTGCTCCTTCCGACAGGAAATTACTAACTTTTAGTCATCAGTTATCAGAATTGTTTTTATTTATTCAGACTTTATTTTAGGATTTATTTTATGTTCAAATAAAATATGTTCGGAACTGAATCATTTTCGATAGCGAAATAATATTTTTTTTCCTCTTCTGATATTCATCCACCTATTTTATTCGCTTCAGAAAGTAAAATAATTTTCATTCTGATTGTAATCTTGTGGAACTCAATAACACAGCTACCTCCTCGTGGTGAGTTCTGGATTATTTGCGATAAAATATTAAGAAATTATTCGCAAATAAACGAAATGCTGTTTTGTTTTCCTCCCTACAGTTCTTTATTCAATTGTGGATTGAAATAAATTCGAAATTATATCGAAAACAGTGCGAATTGCACAAGAAAAACGTATACTGTCTATATCTACGCGTACCACTAGACACGCTACTCGTAACAACGGCAACGTCTAACCTTCCGGCCTGTTAGATTTAGTAGGCCGTGATTGAAGCTGAGCAGAAATAAAAAGATTCATTTGAATAATATTGGGTAGTGGAATAATATTTTCATTATGAGTGAATGTATTATAACCCTTGATATATTGAAAAAAAAAAGATTGAAGATGAGAAAAATGTTTGTTTTCTCTCTTCATTTTCAGATTGATAATCTTGCCATATGTCTAATGTAAAGAATTTTGTGAATATTTCATAATAGTTTATATATCTTTTCAGGTTCAAAATTTCAGCAAATGAAAGCTCCTGAGCTTAAAGCTACTGCTGTGACTTCTCGAAACTTGCAACGTAGTTAATATCCAGAAGAAATGAATAGGGCTTGTATGGCCCAACACAAATTGAGGAGAGAATTCAAGAATGATACTCTTAGGGATAAACATATAATTTCTCAATCAACAACTAAGTGTACTCATTTCCATGATTTTGAAAGTGGTGTGTAAATCAAAGAAAAAAATGCTGCAATATTGTCTGCTTTGAGTAAAGAGGAACAATCTGCTGTGCATGTGCTATTCAAAATGCAATCTGTGAGATTTGAAAATGAAGACAATGGGACAAGTGAACACTAGTGATTTGATGTGAAATTTTGCGAACGCTTTTAAAATTAAGAAACAATTGAACTCCTCGACTGAATTTGCAAACACTTGGTTTGGAAGATAATAAGTTTTCAAACAATTGAAATTTTTCAAGTATTTTATGAATTTTCAAAGGTTTGTTCTATATTTATGTCAGCATTTTGCTTCAGTCGTTTTACTTTGACTTGGCAATTACATACATCTCTTCTGATTTTTGGTATCATCTCTGGCAAATTTTCTATTGTAAACAAATATTTTATCTATATTTGATTGTTATCTTAATATTGTGTGATGAAAGATATATACAATTTCCATTTTAAAATCACAAACAAAACACAAATAAAGACTGGAAAAAATTTCAGAATCGTTTATTCATTTAGCAACATATGATTGAAGAAATGATTAAATGAAATGTTCTCAATCAAATTTTGTTCGTAATCTTCATGAAAGGGAGCACCCACTTTCAAAAATGATTTGGGAAAACTTTAATAAACAATGAAGTCGTATGTTTCCAAATTCAACAGATTCATCTGAACCTGTGTGCAGCACAAATGATTCTGCTTCAATTGGAAATCACTTCGAGGTAGTACCATTCATTTACGAATTCTGCAAAATCTCATGGATCTAGGAAATACTTCCAAATATATTAATCTATGTCATTTGGGTAATCCCAACAAGTGTATAACATATTCATTTGACCAAAATAATTGTTTTTACAAGTAATTTAAATATCTTTGCTAAAATTTTTTCATCATTCGTGGTGAAACGAGTTGTTCTTCTGAATTCGCCACACTTAATGTACAGTCAGAAATGCATTAATACACACTACCATCTTAAAAAGCCTTTAAATCACTTTTAAAATGAAAATCTATTCATTTATTTCACAAAATGATATAAATATCCCGTTGTCATTCAAAAATTTACAAAAAATCCCCTAGCGCCACTCAGGCTGGTGGCTAAATTTCGAACCTAGAAAACAATTACTTACAGCGCCCTCAACGGTAGTTGGATTCACCAACAGTAACAGGCCAGGGTAGAGTTCGTAACTAGGGATGGGGCGTTATTCTCTAACCTGTTAAGCTGGGTTCTCAGAGCTTCGTACTGTCGCAGGCGACAGCAATTCAGCCAATCAGAGCATGTAAACAAAACTTCCCCTGACCCCTACCTTTTCATTTCTGGTTGTCAAAATCTGTCGCGACACGCCCCTTTTGTAGTTGAAATAATTCAACTACACATTGAATTTCTGCTACGATCTCATGAAACAAGGAAGGGTGGGGATTGTCGCCTGCGACAGAACGAAGCTCTGAGAACCCGGCTTTATTTAACAACTGTTATTTATAGATAACGATAACTAACTGTTATTTATCTTGAAAAATAACAGGTTGCGCAATAACGTATGCGCGGAATATCAAACATCCGCCCGCCGCTGTCGACGATTCGACGCGAAGATTGACGATTCCAAGTTCCACTAACTAACAGTCGTTTGTCGAATAACAATAAGCGTTGAAAGTTGAAATAACCAAATAACGTTATCTGGTTATTTCATTGCCTTAACGGTGAGCGTTAAAATAACTAAATAACGTTATTTAGTTATTTAGTTAAAGCAATGAAATAACAAGATATCGTTATTTGGTTATTTCAACTTTCATTTTAACGCTTACTGTTATTGAAACGACAACTGTTATTCATATAACCTGATGATATTAATGTTATCATGCTAAGCTAACGTTATCGTCGAATGCGGATGCGGTTCTTGGTACATTAAAGTTGTTAAGCTGACAGGGTTAATTATCATGAGTTTTCGAAAGAGAAATTAATAGCAGATAATTTTCAATAATTATTGATAGTTTTCTATTCCAACATGGATGAAGAATATACCCTCAAGCAATAGTGATATTGTTTCCTCAATATTTTTCCCAATGACAAAATGTAGAAATTCATAGTTGCAAACCCTGTGAACCCTATTTTTTATTAAATCCTTCCAGCTTCATGAGCGACCGCAGAATTTTTTCTCAGGGGGGGCCAAATGATGATTTGATGAGGCGCAGGCGAAATCAGTATTAGGTTTTGCTCAAAAACAAGAAGGAAATCAAAATCTCAGGGGGGGCCACGCCCCCCTGGCCCTCCCCTGCGGGCGCCCATGTCCAGCTTGACATTCGTCGACTCCGTATCTGAATAACAATTTAATTCGACCGTCAACTGTTATCAATATAACAGTCGATGAATGCGGACTGTTATTCATATAATATCGGTTTAACTAAATAACGTATTAACGGTTATCAACAACCGTTATTTGAAAATAACCATAACAGTTGATAACGGTTATGGAAAAATAACGTTATTTCCCATCACTATTCGTAACAACGTCGAACATTGTCCGGATGTCCCATAGAATATAAAATATTCTTTATTCTATGGGATGTCTGGTGTGCGCCCAAGACATAGAGATAGTATTGGCGAATCCAACTACCGTTGAGGGCGCTGTAAATACTTGTTTTCTAGGTTCGAAATTTAGCCACCAGCTTGAGTGGCGCTAGGGGTTTTTTTTGTAAATTTTTGAATGACAACGGGATATTTATACCATTTTGTGAAATAAATGAATAGATTTTCACTTTAAGAGTGATTTAAAGGCTTTTTAAGATGGTAGTGCGTGTTAATGCATTTCTGATTGTACATTAAGTGTGGTGAATTCAGAAGAACAACTCGTTTTCACTACGAATGATGAAAAAATTTTATGCAAATATGTTTAAATTACTTGTAAGAACAATTATTTGGTCAAATGAATATGTATGACACTTATTGGGATTACTCAAATGACGTAGAATAATATATTTGGAAGTATTTCCTAGATCCATGAGATTCTGCAGAATTCGTAAATAAATGGTACTACCTCGAAATGATATCCAATTGAAGCAGAATCATTCGTTAAAGTTTTCCCAAATCATTTTTGAAAGTGGGTGCTCCCTTTCATGAAGATTACGAACAAAATTTGATCAAGAACATTTCATTTAATCATTTCTTCAATCATATGTAGCAAAATGAATAAACGATTCTGAAATTTTTTCCAGTCTTTATTTGTGTTTTGTTTGTGATTTTAAAATGAAAATTGTATATTGGTCGGTTTCACAAAACTTTGTTTGTACCGTTTAATTAATTGAAGTCACTGTGATTCGATTGGTTCTAATTTACGTGAGGTTTTTCAATCACACAATTAAAGTTTTGTGAAACCGACCCTAAATCTTTCATCACACAATATTAAGATAACAATCAAATATAGATAAAATATTTGTTTACAATGGAAAATTTGCCAGAGATGATACAAAAAATTAGGAGAGATGTATGTAATTGCCAAGTCAAAGTGAAACGACTGAAACAAAATGCTGACATAAACATAGAACAAACCTTTGAGAATATATAAAAAACTTAAAAAATTTTAATTGTTTGAAAACTTATAATCTTCCAAACTAAGCGTTTGCAAATTCAGTCAGAGATTCAATTCTTTCTCATTTTTGAAGGCATTAACAAAATTTCACATCAAATCACCAGTGTTCACTTGTCCCATTGTCTTTGGATATTTCCTCTGCATTTTCAAATGTCAGATTGCATTTTGAATAGCACATGCACAGCAGATTGTTCCTCTTTACTCAAAGCAGACAATATTGCAGCATTTTTTTCTTTGATTTACACACCACTTTCAAAATCATGGAAATGAGTACAATGAGTTGTTGATGAGAAATTATATGTTTAGCCCTAAGAGTATCATTCCTGGATTCTCTCCTCAATTTATGTTGGCCATACAAGCCCTATTCATTTCTTCTGGATATTAACTACGTTGCAAGTTTCGAGAAGTCACAGCAGTAGCTTTAAGCTCAGGAGCTTCCATTTGCTGAAATTTTGAACCTGAAAAGATAAACAAACTATTATGAAATATTCACAAAATTCTTTACAACAGACCTATGGCAAGGTTATCAATCTGAAAATGAAGAGATGAAACAAACATTTTTCCCATCTTCAATCTTCTCACCAAGCCTCTCTTTTTTCAATATATCAACGGCATTATAATTCATTCACTCAGAATGAAAATATTATTCCACTGGCCAATATTCAGATGAATCTTCTTATTTCTTTCTGCTCAGCTTCAATATAGATTCTAACCTGAAATTTAACACATGAATTTGAGAATAATCTTATGTTAACTTATAATTCTCGTATAAATAAATAAATACCTTTCGATAGTTTCTCAGCATCAATTCTACTATTCAGAAAACCTAATATTTACACCAGTCATCGTATATTAAACGAAAATATCACTGATTTATATGACAAACCATGTATTTTGAACTGGATTACTCCAAAGTATACTTGTTTTCTTAGGGCGATATTTCGCCGATAGAGGGAGTTTAGATTTTTGGATTCGCCAATAAGGGGAGATGCGATTTCGTGACTAAAACGGGACCAGGTCCGCCACATTGGTACGACACATTTGTCAAGCGGTCGTTGACCTTGATGTTTCGTGTTCGGTTGTGAGTTTTGTGAAAATTATTTATATTTGAAGGACAATCTTCGTTGAACTAATTGAACAAAATGGTTTCTTGTGCTGTGCGAAGTTGCTGTAGCCGGGATGGCGTGTATAAGAAGAAATCATCAGGAATTACATTTCATAGGTTAATATCAACAATGTACAGGGTCGGTTTAAGTAGATTTGATGTCTGATACTAGAGATTCCTTTTTATATTCATTTAGAGATTTGAAGAATGTAAAGGGTCTTCAATACCCTTCAGAGGATGTCATCAAAATTTGCTTAAAGACCGAAAAAATCATGAAGCGAGAAATCATTATAGCTGGTCAAAACTGTGTTTCAATTACAACTTTTAATACTAGTATATTTAATGAATTTGTTTCATCAAACATCTTTTCATTTTTAATTGATCACAATTTTGATATATCTATCTATCTATCTATCTATCTATCTATCTATCAGTGTTTTTTTGGATAATCATCGATTATTATTTATCAAAAGCATAATAAAGAAATATCACAATATGAGAATGATTTCTCTCTTCAAGTATAAAGTTGACAAATCAACTAGTATTAGGCACCAAAATAACAACATTGAACTGTTTAAGGGACAGAAAAACTGTTAATTGAGTAAATTTTTTGTTTGTGAAAGGGAACTCAGTTATTGAATATGAGAGAATGTTTGGAACATTCAAATATTTTATGTAAAAGTTTCCTGTCATAATATGAATTGTAAATATAAATTTTTTTCAACTAGGTGTACATATTTTAATATATATGTATATGTTTATTATATAATTTTTTATATTCATTATTTATATTATCAATAAATTTTTTACCTTATACAAAATCTGTACTTTGCCTATTATTATACGAGAACCTACCATAGGAGAAAGTAATATCTACTCGTGTATATATTCTTCAAACCAGAGAAAGGGTAGGTATTCGATAATAAAAAATTTGGCTGTTATTAATATAAGGAAAAAATTGTTGATCTTCCACCTATACAAACTGAGTCATGATGGAAGAAGTAGCTTAATATTTGAAGGAACGTTAACGAGTACAACTTCCAAAGATGTTATTGGATATCACTAGTTGTTTCTGGTAATGAAAGAAGACAAAATTTCCCTTCACATTAGAAAAACTCAGAAGAATTGAATCTCCATTAAAAATGTTCTCAAAATAAGATAAGTATTGTTTTAGTATATAAACTGTTGAAATTCATTTGTATTTCATAAATGTTAAAAATCATGATGTTTATTCTGCTTCATCCATAAATTAGCCTGTAATTTATTTACTCCGACCCTGTCCAATTTGTGGTTCTGTGGCCGAAACCGCCACATTGGTACGACACTTTGCCCCGCCCAGTGGACCCGTTTTATGTGGAAATCGTTGAATGCAACAGCGTCTCCTATACTATCTCTATGGCCCAAGATTTTCGGAATCGACGTCGGGTAAATGCATAGATATAGATACATAGATGGGCCCTAAGAGCTTTGATCGATGAAGGAAAAATGTTTGACGTATATTTATGTTCATTAAAAAATATTCTAATATCAGAAGAAAACCTGATTTGTACATAAGACATTGAATTTCATTTTTGTTCAAATTCTTTATCTTTTCCATTTCTGCAATGGTTGGTTAATTTGAAAAAAATTTTATTCATGATAAACTTTTTTTTCTGCTTTTATTTTTCTCATTTCAGATTGTGAATTTCAGGTAGATTGGTGAAGTCTGTTTTTCTATCGACAAACACCTACACCATGAATCTCACCTGAATGTTTATTGTTAAGACGAGGCCCATGGATATGATGCAGAAACTAAAAAAAAAACAGTTTTCGAAAGGAATTTATAAATTTCAAAAACCAGCAATTTCATTCATATTTGGAAAGAATAGTGTAGGCACGGCCTACTAAATCTAACAGGCCGGAAGGTTAGACGTTGCCGTTGTTACCAGCAACGTGTCTAGCGGCACGTCGCTGACCCGGCAGACTTCGTACTGCCTCAAAAAAAGCAACTTTAATATTATAATTAACTATTATGGTGTGGCGAATTTTTTTAAATCCGGCTAAAACGAAGTCGACGGATCGTCTTCGAGAGATTCCGAAACTACTCCATCGTCCTCAACCCGGCCAAATTCGTATTCGGCCAACCAGAGGTAAAATTCTTGAGTTACATGGTATCTTCAGATGGAACCAAGCCACTGCCAGACCGAGTCCAAGACATCTTGCAGTACAGCCAGCCAACTACAGCGAAGGACCTACGACGGTTCCTGGGCATGGTTAACTTCTACCGGCGTTTCATCCCCAGAGCATCCCAGTCTCTAACCCCACTGAACGATCTACTGGTACCCAGCCTGAAGGGGAAAGCTACCATACAGTGGACCTCAGAAGCCTCCGCTGCATTCGAGGAAACCAAGAAGAGACTAGCATCAGCCACCCTGCTAGCACATCCCAAGGACGACGCACCCTTAACCCTGGTGACTGACGCATCCGACACTGCAGTTGGTGCCACCCTCCAACAACAAGTAAATGGTGAATAGCAACCACTGGCATTCTTCTCCAAGAAGCTGTCCCAACCAGAAACCCGTTATGGAGCTTATGACCGAGAACTGCTTGCAATCTATCTAGCAATCAGACATTTCCGTCATATGGTAGAGGCCCGGACCTTCACGATCTTCACAGAACACAAGCCGCTGACCTTCGCCTTCAAACAGAAGCTAGAGAAGTGCTCACCACGCCAGTTCCGCCACCTAGACTACATCTCCCAGTTTTCCACGGACATCCGGCGCATACCAGGAGGAGAATATGTTGTCGCAGATGCCCTATCACGAGTAGACGAGATCAGAGCCACCTTGGAGTTTCCTGCCCTAGCTGAATCCCAGAGAAGAGACGACGAGTTACAGAGATACCTCCACTCAGATACAGGACTCCTCCTTCAACGAGAGAAGCCACCAGAGACGAACATCGCCGTGTATTGTGACACATCCACGCCACCGTTCATCACGAAGCCATTACGCAGAGCATCATTCGACATGGTCCACAATCTTGCACACCCAGGTATCAACGCCACAACAAAAATGGTCAAGCAACGGTTCGTCTGGCCCTCCATCAACGCAGACTGCAAGAAATGGGCACGCAGTTGCATAGAATGCCAACGAGCCAAAGTAACCCGCCATGTCGAGGCCCCACTTGGTTCATTTTCTGCGCCACTGAGAAGATTCGAACATGTCCACATCGACATTGTCATCATGCCACATTCAGAGGGATTCCGATACTGCCTTACCATGGTCGACCGATTTACCCGATGGTCAGAAGCCATCCCAATGACGAATCAAGAAGCCACCACCGTCGCCAAAAAATTCTATGCAAATTGGATTGCAAGATTTGGTACACCACTCCGGATCACCACCGACCAAGGCAGAAAATTTTAGTCGTGCTTGTTCAACGAACTCAGCAAGTTGACAGGCACGAAGCATCTCCGCACCACGGCTTACCACCCAGCAGCCAACGGCATGGTCGAACGTTTCCACCGTCAACTCAAAGCAGCGATCAAGTGCCACCAGAACGACCGATGGACAGAGTCGTTGCCAACAATCCTTCTTGGCATGCGAGCGGCCTGGAGAGAGGACCTCAAAACCACCTCAACAGAACTCACCTACGGCGAACCGATAAAATTACCCGGAGAATTCCTGACCGCTCACGAGGAACCAGCCACATCCGAAGACATCACCGAATTCGTTAAAGATTTGAGAGACCGAATCAGGAGAATCAAACCGGTAAAAGGATCAAGACACGGTGAGAAGAGAAGTTTCGTGTTTAAAGACCTCGAATCAACCCAGTACGTATTTGTAAGACATGATGGACCAAAAACATGCTTACAATTACCGTACGACGGCCCATACCAAGTCAGCAAACGAGGCGAGAAAACCTTTACCGTGAAAATGAACGGAAAAGACACAACGGCGACCATAGATACCATAGATAGACTGAAACCAGCCTACATCATTAGCGAAGAAGAAGAAGATAATCAACAGCCCCAGCCGCAAACTCCACAATCCTCCCAAACCGAAGAGAAACCAGAAAGAAGAGAAAACACCAGATCAGGGAGAAGAGTTCGTTTTTCATCGAAACTCACGGATTTCGTGATTTACTGACGCAAATCACTGGCAGGGGAGTGTGTGGCGAATTTCTTTAAGTCCGGCTAAAACGAAGTCGACGAAATCACCGGAAAACCTTCAAGTCCAGCCTAATTCGTTAAAATCCGACTTGAGCAGATCCGATGAAGTCACGCTTTTTCTAGGTCAAAAAATTCGCATCCCTAATAGGTGAAGACAAACAGGCATAAATACTGCAAGAAAACAGATACAGATCCTTTTTCTTCGAGACTCCGAACCCAGCGACTTCGACGAGATATTCGACACTTTCGCTCTCAACGCAGAAACATCTGTTTTACCGCTTCGACCAGATTTCTCTTCAACGGCTACCTGCTACTCGAATATTTCGAACAACCAACATTCACAGCCGCTAAAACAACGATGATTCAGCCTGCAAAATTCCATCTTTTGGGACTTTCAAATCCATTACTAATTTTATCGACTCGCCTTAGCCGTGTAGAATCCATATATTCTACAAAAATCAGTCTTTTCAGACTAAACAGTTTTAAACCTATCAACCGTCGTCGCCGTCCTACAAAACCATTACTTTCTGCCGCAACGATTTATAAATCAGTCTTTTCAGACTAATAAGTTAACCAACTTCAAAATTTGTTTTTGTTAAATAAATTATTAAAACGTTCTACGTCTTTTCCTGGAATCCTAACTCATCCTCCACAATGGTATAATACCTTGAAAGTGGATATAAAATTGTCCTGTACAGTATGTGTTGCTCCAAACGTTGTCGTCTGGAAACAGCTTTTGAATGTTGGCCAAGAACTGTTTAGAATCATTTACTATCCCAGAAACTAAAGAGCGAAAGGGATCTGATGGCGGAACTAATTGTGGCAATTGGCAATTAGATAAGCTAGCTGGCCCGGCAAACATTGTTCCGCCTTAGAGATGAATAAAGTTGTTTTTTTTTCAAATGAAATATATTAGTTGAAATACAAAAAAAATACAAAAGTACAAAATATACAAAAAATTTAATTGCAATGAAATAGCTCAATAGCTATCTCAGTTAATATTGGTAGTCACAAAAGTTCAAATGGGCAAATTTGCAGTATATTTTATGGGCATTCAGAATTCAGTACTAATAACCCAGCAAACACGGCGATGCAAATGTAACTCTTATGCGATGTACTGTTTACCTCTCCACGCGCTCGCATATGCATTCAAATGTCCTCCACATCAAATATGCATTTCGGAACAATGAGTAGTTGAATATGCGATCGCAAAACTGGTCACAAATGATACTCCATTTCTTGTCACATTTGAGACGCTCATGCGAGTTACTTCGGAGACCACTTTTCTTTATTTCCTTTCGACGTCGCATAGGAATTTTGATGTGATACTGAAAGATATCTTCAAATAGGAAGCCATTTTTATCGCATTTGAGACATATTTAGTTATACTTATATACTTATTGCGTTAACTAATGAGAGGTTTTCTGTGATAAATATCAAACCATTTAATGCAGGTGAAATATTGTTATTCAATTCGGATTTTATTACTTTATATATATATATATATATATATATATATATATATACAGGGTGTACCAAGTTCGACGGCCTATTAGGCGTTTCTGGAGAACTAGACTTATTTGAAATCTGAAAATTGGGATTATGATATTGTTTGACATTATCTACCGAGCTAAAATATTCTTGGAGCCTGACAACTTTTAGTTATACCGGGAGAGAAAAAAAAAATTTCAAAATTTTATTTTTCTGTTTTTTTCTTTTTGAATTTGTTAGAGTATGCAATTCTGAATACATTCGTACTCAAATCGTTGCATTCGTCGAAATACTTTCAAAAATATCGAGAAAAACCTGAAGAAAAAGAGAGAAAAGAGTATTCGGTATTATGTTTGTTATTCCTAATCTAGATATCTTAAGCATAAACGGTTTTCACATTTTTGAAGTCGAAGAATGTGGTAATATTGTACATTTCTAGAATTTTGAAAAACTCATCACAGGGTGTTCCAAATATTGGGTCAAAAATTGTGATCAAGATTGGCCCATAACATTCGTTTTTCAAATTAGAACCCTATTTTTTTATGATTGCGTTGGATTGTACAAAAAAAAATGATGATAATGTTTTAACATGTTCATGTTCCTAAAATTGATAATTCTTAAGTTATTTAGGATTTTCTGATTTTATGTCGTATGTAGCGTCAAATTCATTAAATCTGTTTCATATCAACTATGACCCTGGTTATAGAAGATAAATTATTTCAATAACTCACTAGTGACACACCTTTTTGTTCAATTCATTCATCATTGTTGTTATGGAACAGATTTTATGAATTTGACGCAATGTACGACATGGAATCAGAAAATACTAAATAACTCAAGAAATATTATTTTTAGAAGTATCAACATGATAAAACATTATCATCATTTTTCTTCGCAGAATCCAACACAATCATAAAAAAATAGGGTTCTAATTTGTAAAACGAAAGATATGGGCCAATCTTGATCCCAATTTTTGACCGAACATTTAGAACACCCTGTGACGAGTTTTTCAAAATTCTAAATATGTAAAATATTTCCATTGTCTTCGACTACAAAAACGTGAAAACGGTTTGTGGTCAAGATATCTAGATTAGAAATAGCAAACATTATACCGAATACTCTTATCTACCTTTTTTTGTTCAGTTTTTTTTTTTATATTTCGGAAAGTATTTTGACGAATGCAACGATTTCAGTACGGATGTATTCAAGTGTATATCATTAGAGGAATAATTCATCTTCTATGACCCAGGTCATAGTTGAAATGAAACAGATTAAATGAATTTGACGCTACGTACCACATAAATTCAGAAAATCCTAAATAACTCAAGAATGATCAATTTTAGGAGCATTAACATGTTAGAACACTATCATCATTTTTTTTTCATACAATCTAACGCAATCATAAAAAAATAGGGTTCTAATTTGAAAAACGGAAGTTATGGGCCAATCTTGATCCCAATTTTTGACCCAACAATTGGAACACCCTGTGATGAGTTTTTCAAAATTTTAAAAATGTACAATATTTCCACAGTCTTTGTCTTCAAAAATGTGAAAACGGTTTGTGCTTAAGATATGTAGATTAGGAATAACCAACATAATACCGAATACCCTTTTCTCTCTTTTTCTTCAGATTTTTCTCGATATTTTTGAAAGTATTTCGACGAATGCAACGATTCGAGTACGAATGTATTTAGAATTGCATACTCTATCAAATTCAAAAAGAAAAAAACAGAAAAATAAAATTTTGAAAATTTTTTTTTCGCTCCCTGTATAACTGAAAGTGGTCAGACTCCAAGAATATTTTAGATCGGTAGATTATGTCAAACAATATCATAACCCCAATTTTCAGATTTCAAATAAGTCTAGTTCTCCAGAAACGCCTAATAGGCCGTCGAACTTGGTACACCCTGTATATATATATATATATATATATATATATATATGTGACGATATTCGAAATTTTCAATTCCAATATTCATTTCGTCCAATAAGAAGATTTGCTCCCAATTACATTATTTTTTTGACTGGGGGAGAGCAAATTTACCAATAATGAATTTACATATATTTTATATTAAGTCATTGACTGCATGAGGATAAAGAAAAAATCTATTCGAACAAAAAAACTATAATTATTAATAACATTAAAGATAAGAATAAAATAAAAAACAAAAAATGGAAAAAAGTAAACAAAAAAGATGCAAAATAGGTTTGAGTATATACTATGTAGTAAGTTTCTTCATCTGTCTTTCTTTTCTCTTTTCTCTGCCTGGCATGTCGCAGCTATTTCTTTACATATATTTCGAAGTCTTTTTCCGAAATGCCTGTATTCTTCCTCACCACATCTGAAAAAAATGAAAGTATAAGTTAAAATATTTTTTTTTCAATTTCAAGTTCAAGTATTTGAGAAATTATATTAGATTATAGAAGTATTGTACCTTTATTTTCTCCAATCGATAAGTGATTAAGGAACAATAATTTATAACTTGAGTAATTTGAACAATTTCGTTCAACTATTCAATTTATTGGTTCAACATATTTTAATTGATGAGAAGATAAAAATATAATTGTCGACGTTTTTAATTTCTATTCGTGTATGTGTCTTACGGTCGGTTTCACAAAACTTCGATTGTAGGGTTAGATTAATTGGAGCCACCGAGATTCGTTGAAACTTCAAAACGAGTGATTCGATCGGTTCGAATTTACGTAAGGTTGTTCAATCGTCCAATTAAAGCTTGGTGAAACCCGCCGTAAGTCATTGAAAATTTTCTGGACAACAAATTTACAAGAATTACTTGAATAACTGCAAAGGTTGTGTTTTACAGTATCGCTGCTACACTTCAAATTAATTTTTAAAAAAAACCTCAAATCAAATACTCACTGAATAAAATATTGATAACGGGACTTTCAGCAATTTTATAATCTGACCTCTATCTCGTCCATAAACAAAGTTCGGCAGTTTCGTCGGTGAAAGTCCTTTTGAGGCATCTCATCACGAAATCTTTGCTGCCGTTACCCAACAGCCTCATATGTTTTGTACTGAAAAATGTTGAATTTGGATAAGGTGAACATCAGTTTTAGAAATTATAAAACATAAAAAATCCAAATAAGATCAGAATTCCTAGCGGTTCAACTAAAGATATAATGATAAGTTCAAATCTAGGGTTTCTAAATATGTTGATATAGAAAAAAATATGAATTACTAAGAAATCTATACCGATATCACATTATATTTAGAAAAATTAGACCAGTGGAGAATTCAAAGGACTAGTTTTTTTCAAGTATACTTACTTTCTCAAAAACCAAAATTTAATTTCATTCGAATGCTTCAATTGTATTTTTGTGAATTTCGCATTGAATTTCCTACCAATCTAATCTTCAAAATTGTTGAATCACTTAATTCTCATTAATTTGAATTACAGATGATCGATAATAAATTGAAATTATAAAAGAATAAAAGTGATGGTTTTCACAAAAATCGGACCCCGGACTCCTTTCATCGAGCAATTTGGTATACAATGTACAGGGTATCCCAAATTGCTCGATTTTGACTGTTTTAGGTACTTCTGGACTAGATAGGTCAAAATTTCGTAAGGTGTCCTGGGCTCGATTTTTGTGAAAACACCATTAGTGAAAACTGTTTCATGATATCTTAATTTTTTTTTAATTCGATTTCGAAAATGTTCCATAACTTTTTCCTTCACGAAAATATCTGAAAACGATTAAAACTGTCTAGAAGCGCTTTTTCCCGGAAATATGAAACTATATTAAATTTTTTTCTCGTGAAAAAAAAACACTTTTTTATATCGAATACGAACGCATTTTTTTTTCATTTTATTTCATAAAGAAAATTTGAAATAATGTCTTATTCCCAGTGAAAAAGTGCTCGTTGAAAGTTCTTATCTTTTTCAGATATTTTCGAAAATGAAAAAGTTATGGCACATCTTCTGAATCGAAAAAATTTCAAAATGTTGTTATATCTTAAAAACAAATGAAGATATCGTGAAACGGTTTTCACTATTGGTGTTTTCAAGGAAATCGAGCCCAGGACTCCTTTCAACCTTTTTACCTATCTAGTCTAGAAGTACAAGAAACAGCCAAAATCAAGCAATTTGGGATAACCTGTACATGTACAGCACTATTTCAGATAAGTTAACTGAAACTCAATTTTTCGAAGGGTGCTGCGCTGGCCTATTTTATGGAATTTTTAAATATCTTCAGAACCAAATGAAATATAGAAAATTCAACGTCAAAAATCAAGACAATTCTCAGAGGAAAAATTTTTTTTCTAAATCAACACACATATGAAAACTTCATTATACGATAATTATATGTAGAATTAAATATCAAAATATTTAGTTTACAACAATAATGCAGAAAACCGAAAAATTTGAATATCGGATCGAACGAACAGCGATCTTCTCGAATCGAACACTAGTCACAAAATGATGGAGATGGAATGGATCATGGATCCAAAAGAAAAAACTCAAGTCTAAAAATGATTATACATTGAATCTGTCAGACGTAAAACCAACCCCCTTTCGTCTTACCAGTGCGAATTCCATGGTCCAAACCGGGTTCTTATCTAAGAGAAAAATATCCTGACCTAATGTAATTAGGGGCAATAAAACCCAGATGCGGTAGTTTCTCTACAGTTGAAGATCGAAGAATTCCTTACTCGGGTGCAATTTCAGTATTTTTAACCCTTAACCACCGTAGTGCAAAAACAGTAGCAGTCTGCGAGACCGCGCGTGCAAATAAAATCATAAAATACATTAAATGCAGATATTTTTATGGAAATAATTGTTTTTAATCAAGTTATTTAAATGATTCGGATCTCAACAGTGGCGTAGCGCAAAATTTGGGGGCCTCCCCGCAAGATTCTAGTCGGGGGCCCTCTCCATAGATCAATTTTATGTATGATAAGTTTCCCCTGACGTTTTTCAAAGAGAAATATTAAAGAAAATGTGATAAAAATAATACATACATAATATTGAATAACAAGAATTTCTGAACAAAATGATATAGATTCTGATATAAAAGTGACTAAGAATAAATCAATATTATGAAGAACTTGAAAAATCATTTAACAAAAGTTCATTAATCTTTTCTGATTTTTTTGTTCAGACATATTTATCAACTTGTCGATGTCCAAGCTTCTTGTTCCAAACTGGAGTAGGCTTGAAAGTCTGATAGACGAGTTTGCGACATTGAATTCCTAAGATAATTCCTGTTTATTTTAAGCCCAATAAAACGATCATTTGGCGATGTTTAAAGAGAGCCCCGAAAAGCATTTTTTTAGTTTTTTGCGTACAGGCCTCTGCGATTTATGTTTATGTTACAATATCATCAGAAAAAGATAACGGGTCGGCAAGTTCAATAGAATGAAATTAATGGAGCCCCATTCAATGCCTGATACGCCAGTGGGCTGAATAATCCAATGAGACTCAGGCATTGGCTTATTAAAATATTAAAAAACCTTTCGTTGCTTAGAAAATGCATTTTTCTCTCTCTGTTGTTTTCATTTGCAAGCTCCACTCAAATATTTTCTTTTCCACTCTAACATTTTTTTCTAATATCTGAAAAATTAATATATTCAAACTGCCGTTTCAAATTTGCGCATTCAATAACTCTTCTTTTTTTTAATATTGAAATGAAAGAATAATGAAAAAAACGAGAGACATTTCTTAACGTATAAATAAGCTACGCAATTAATTCTAGAACTAACTTTCCATGAAATTGTAATTCTGAAACTAAAAGCACTAAAAAAGTCAGAATATTGAAAATATGGAAATAAAAAGATTTGATAATTTTTTCCCCTTCTTCATAAAAATGTCCTGGTTGGAGAATTGACAATAATTTCTTCAATAGGAGATAAGCCGCCTGAAGAACAACACGTGAAATAAGCCGCCGAGCCCCTAATAAAACGATCATGTGGCGACGTTCGAAGAGCAATGCCGAAAAGCTGTGAACCTTTTATGGTTTTTGAATATAATTCAGGAATATTTCTCTATTTTTCGAGAATAATAACTGTACCTTCATTGTTTAGATTTTGTTCATTATATCATCAGAAAAATATCGCGAATTGTCAAGTTCAATAGTTATTAGGGCCCCATTCGAAGCTTTTCCTTTGGCTCCGGGGGCCCCTCGCACTGCGGGGTCTGCAGGGCCCTCTGCTACGCCACTGGATCTCAAGTTTTTCTCAAATTTACCTATTGTGATGATTGCATTCATTCAAATACACAATTTTGTGGCAATAGATGAACCTATACCCCCTCTTTGGTTCTTGCTGAACAACAAATTGGATATGAAATGTGCTGTATTATCGAAATACACCGATAATCATAAAGTTCTTGTGCTTCTATACAGATCAAATAATTTCATTCAACTGATATCCACCAGTAATAATAAAAATGATTAATCAAACCAATTCATTGACCAAGTAGGATTTAGCATTGTTGCGTCTAGGTATTTGATTGAATTTAAAATATTCCATATCAACTATGCGAGAATTAATTGAAATATATTTGAAAATCGCTCCATTATAACGAATTTACTACGGCCGTCTCAGTTGGCCTGTGCCCAGTCAGGAGCAACCCCCTGTGGACACTCCGGCAAAATGATTGTATATATCACAGAACAGTGATAGGTAACTCTTCAAATTAAATAACGATGCAATTTTGATTTATTAACAATTTCGTTGAAATACCAATGATGAAATTTGTGTTGTTACCAGTGGCGTAGCGCAAATTTCGGGGGCTCCCCGCAAGATTTTAGTCGGGGGCCCCCTCCATAATTCTACGTTATTTCTGATAAGTTTCCCCTGGGGTATTTCAAAGAAAAATATTTAAGAAAATTTGATGAAAATGTATGTGTAGGTATGTATATACATATATATATTGAATAACAAAAATTTATAAACAGAATAACATAGATTCTGATATAAAAATAACTAGAAAGAAATCAATGTGATGAAAAGGTTGAAAAATTAGTTAACAAAAATGCATTAATCTTTCTAATTTTTTCGTTCAAACATATCTATCAACTTGTCGATGTCCAAGCTTCAGGCTACTTCTTGTTCAAAGCTGTAGTAAACTCAAACGTCTGATAGGCGAGTTGCGTTATTGAATTCCTAAGATAATTCTTGATTATCTTGAGCCCAACCAAACGATCATTTGACGATGTCCAAAGAGAGTTCCGAAAAGGTATATCAAAAAACTGTTGAAAAAAAGGTAGCACAGGGAGCAATTGAGTGATATTTCGAATGGAGTTATTGAAAACCTTATATGTGTTTTTGAACCATTTAGGAATATTTCTCTATTTTTCGGGCGTAATAATAATTGTATATCCATTGTTTCAGTTTTGTTCATTACATCCCAGAAAATAATAGCGAATCGGCAATTTCAATAGAATGAAATTATTGGGGCCCCATTTGAAGCTTTTCGTTTGACTTGGGGGCACCTTTAGTGTCGGGGTCCTCTGACACGCCACTGTGCTGAATAATTGATTGTGACTCAGGCATTGGCTTATTAAAATATCAAAAAAACCTTTCGTCGCGTAGAAAATGCATTTTATTTTTCTCTCTAGAGTTTTCTTTTGCAAGCTCCACTCAAATATTTTTTTTTCCGATCTGCCTTTTTTTTCTTATTTTTAAAAAATTTTAAGACATTCGAACTGCCGTTTCTAATTGGCGCATTCAATAACTTTTCTTTTTTTAATATTGAAAAAGAAAAAATACGAGAGATGTTTCTTAAAGGATAAATAAGCTACGCAATTAATTCTAGAACTAACCTCGAATGAATTTGTAATCCTGAAACAAAAGGCACTAAAAGAGTCAAAACAGCGAAAACTTTGTCGTTGATTGTGAACAAGTTCACAATGTGGTTTCTTATTCAAACACTTGTTTCTCTCAGAGCTAGAATGGAAATGGAAATAATAAGATTTCATAATATTTTCCCCTTCTTCATGAAAATATCCTGATTGGAGAATTGACAATAATTTCTGCAATAACAGATAAGACGCAAGCCCCCTAAAGAACAACATGTCAAATAAGCCGCCGAGCCCCTAATAAAACAATCATGTGGCGACGTTCAAAGCGAAATACCGAAAAGCTTGTCGCTATAAGAAACTCTTCAAAATAGGGTAGAACAGGGTGTGACTGAGGGATATGTCGAATCGAATTACTGTTAACCTTCTATGTATTTTGAATAATATTCAGGAATATTCCTCTATATTTCGAGAATAATAACTGTACCAGCATTGTTTAGGTTTTGTACGTTATATCATCAGAAAAATATCGCGACTCGGCAAGTTAATAGTTACTGGGTCCCCATTCAAACCTTTTCGTTCGGCTGCGGGGCCCTCTGCTACGCCACTGGTTGTTACCGCTATTTTTTCAAAAAATAAATATGCGGAAAAAATCCGAAATTCATTCTATATGTTTGATATACAATAAATTCGTTTTCACTCATTTACTGGACTTTATACAAGTACTATCTTATGAGTGGGCAGGGGGATTTACTTAAATTTAAACAAATTTAATGCAGACATTAAGAGAGTCTACCGGGCTTATTGGCGGTGGTCTTTTAGAAATTATTTCACCTAACGTTTCGCCCACAACTGCGGTAGGCATCTTCAGAGGATTCTTGGTCTTAGATTGTAACTCGACCGGTATTTACAGGATACCTTGTGACTGCGGCAAAGTCTACATTGGAACAACGAAGCGAAGTATCAATACGAGAATTAAGGAGCATGAACGATGCTGTCGACTCAATCAGACAGAAAAATCCGCACTAGCGGAACATGCTCTGACAGATGGACACAATATTGTTTTCTCAAAGGCAGAAGCTATTTCAAACATCAAAAGTTTCTATCCTAGGATGAACATGGAAGCCATTGAGATATATAAACAAAAACAATATGAACAGAAGGGAAGAAACTCCTTTGGTACATAGCGCATGGTTGCCGGTGTTGGAAAAGACCAAAATCAAGCCAATACGAAGTGGGAGCGATGGACCAATCAACATCGCGCGCGTAAACCCTCTACCTTCTCCCGCCAATGATCAGGGTATAAGTGAGGCCAACGGATCGAATCCAGCATCACTTTCGAAAATTCAGCGGTCGAGTTACAATCTAAGACCAAGAATACTCTGAAGATGCCTACCGCAGTTGTGGGCGAAACGTTAGGTGAAATAATTCCTAATAGACCACGGCCAATAAGCCCGGAAGACTCTCTTAATGTCAATATATCCGGTCGTGAAAGCCTGAAACTATTTATTAAATTTAATGCAGATGGCTACGCTCGAAGAAGGAACCGTTGCTAATACTTCTAGTTTTGTTGACTGTCCCACTTATATGCATTAACAACTTTCCATGAGCTTCAGATGAAACTTATCGGAATGTTACAGTTTCCACAGTCACTATAGTTTTTAAAAAGGTTCCGGCACACACATCATTTAACTGGTATGGTGCTTTATATTTAACTTCAGAGTATGGCTAGGTCAATTTTGACCCTGTGTATTTTTTCTATCAAGTTCAGAAAAATATAGTTTTTTCACATCAAAAATTGTCAAGATAGGACTTTCTCCTTGAGTTATTTGTCCTGCCCACTTGTAAGATAGGACTCGCTTAAATTTGAGTCATTTCTCTAGCATGGCTACAAAATAGAACTAGATTTAATTTAAGCTATTTCCTCTGCCCATCCACAAGACAGGACATGTATAAATTTGAGTTGAATCCTCTGTTCTAAATTACAGTTTCATAAAAATATATTTTCAACAAATTGCTTCCATAAGACAAAATACATAAATTTAATATGGGATTCTGAAAAAATTTTAATATAAGAAAACTGGTCGTTGCTCATATTTCAAGAATTTATTAATGTGACAAATAGTCAATATCAAGTATCAATTCTCGATGTTTATGAAAAACTTTTCTTTATAAAATTTTAATTCTTCGATACTTTCTCTTATATCATCCAATGCCCTGTGACTGAATCCTTTTTTAGGTGCAGATTTGTAAATTTCCATATTCCATCGTCGACATAGCTCCTTTATTGTAGAAACATCTATAATACGATAATGCAGATATTCATCGACAGTCCTCATGTATTTTTTCAAAAATAAACGATCCATGTAAACACTGTTGCCTCCTAAAGGACTGGATTTAATTGTTGTATGTTCCCTCACAAAGTCGAATAAAATTTTTTCAGCTTGAGTAATTGAAGTTTTGGATTTTAAGCAAGCTTCTGTAAGTCCTGTCTTAAAAAATTGATTAGGAACCATTCAAATAGACAGCTACTACTTACTTGATTATCAAAAATATACTCACTTTGGCATGTTGACTTTTACACCAATCACCCATATTATCTAAAATTTCTCTAGGTTGATTAATTACCAGTTCAGGTCCTGCAGCAATTATATTCAATTTGGAATCTGTTACAACACAAGCTACTTCCATTATTTTATCCTTTTCAATATCTAGGCCTGTCATCTGGAATGGAATCAGATGAAAAGAAGTATGTTGAAATTTTCAATTCATTACCTCCATATCAATCCATACAATTCTTTCTACTTCTAAATCAAGGTTTGCTTTTGATGAAGTCATTTTTAGGTTGTCCACAACTACAAAAATTAATATATGTTCTCACAATCACTAGTATAAATATCCAGCATACATTTTGAGCTTAAATTCCTACCAGTGTATTTACTAAATTCAAATAGCTTGAAGTTACAAAAAAATTTCAACATTTTCATCGGTATGATCCACAGAACATCAAAATAGTGTGATCCATAGAAATACAAACGAGAAACAACTATCTATGCACAGAACACAGAACATCAAAACAACTAATTGACCATATTCGGTTGCAGCTTTTTTAAGTGCTTTTGGGTTGGCGACATTGTGAGATTAATCATAATGGGCGCATTCAGCAGAAAAGAAAGAGCGCTAACAAAACTGTTTGCGCTACTGATAGGTACCGGTAGCGGAAATCTGTTGACATCGGGCGCATTCAGCAGAAAGAGCGGTAGCAAACTGTCACAACTGTCAGTCACACAACACGTTACCGAAAAGGAGCGCAAGCCAAGTACGCTACTAAAAATGGCGACCGCTACCCAACATGTTACATAGGTAGCTCAACGTTCAGCAGAAGATCATAGACAGGGTCTTGACACCTTCCTACCCCCACCCCAAATAGTGTTTTTAGTTGAGACAACAAATACTCGTGTCGCTGCATACGCCAATATTTAGTGATATCATGGAGGTAAAAGAAGGGGAGGTAGCATATCCTATGTTTCCCTTGCTATGAAAGTGTCACCAAAAATCCGCCATGTTGCTGAGCCAAATTTGTGGCGGGAATTTTGTATATTTGAATTTTTACAATTCGAAGTTTGTTCGATTCTCTTTTAATGACCTAAAGATGAATAAATAATGATCGAAACAAATCAAGGAGTCAAAATATCATAAACAATTGCTTCTAATGCAATTGGTGAGTTGAATTACGTACGGAATGTTCCTGTAACTAATTATATATACATCCTATTTTTTCAATTAAGGTACATACAAATTCAGCTAATATGCAATGAAACAAATAGGTAAATTATCTCGTGTACCCCTATCAATTAAAGTTGTATGCAACAATAATTAAACCATGTATTTACAAACGTCAAAAAATTCAGCTTTTCACCATTAATTTTCGAGTAAGATCAGCATATGCTGTACAAGAAACCATTTCTTATATGTTTTTTCACTACATACAACTGCCAAAACCAACGAACGAATAATAAATAAGGCCAAAATTGCAGAACCTACAGTTTAAAATACCTCGAAGTCGGCCATCTTGGTTTGCCAAATCCGGATTTGTTTTGGTGACACTTTTCAAACGTTATGCCCCCTCCACTTTCTTTACCACCATGAGTGATATCGTCAATAGATGACTCTGTTTGAGGTTATATTTTATGTTCTGTGGGTTTTTAGTCGTGTTTCGTGTTTGTCAAACATATGTTTTATTGACATAATTCACACAATTATTGATCACATTATGTATTTACATTCACAAGATCAAATCAGCACCCCAGAGGTAAAGTGTGTTAAGTCACAATTTCAAAATTGGACAAAAGAGAGATTTTCCAGTATGATTATCGTTTCGAAGAATGTTTACTGCCATTATTTGGAGGCTTGATATACCTAGGGAGTCGAAAATGTATTCCACTAGCTAGAATTTACTAATGTGAATCCAATATTGTAGAAAGTTCGTATCTGGAAAAATGTGACTTAACACACTTTACCTCTGAGGTGCTGAAATGGATATGAAGAAGATAGTTATTAGTTATTTATCAAATATTGGAGAGTTATTATCCACTTTCTTCATCATTGTAAAACACAATCTGTGACAAAATTCCAAGAAATGAAAGAAAGAAGAATTTCTTCAGGTGAGTACAATTATTATAATTTTCCACATTCATCTCTTGTTCTTTTTTTATTGGCTCAATCTTTCAGATTTATGTTTTTTACTCAGTAATTAAGAAAAAAATTATTCTTTACAGGTAAAAGAGCTGTGATACTTTCTAAATTGAACTGTTTGAGACGAACACACTTTTGAGGGCACAGGAACAGATTCTCTACAAACTGAAAATACAATTAAACCAGAAGCAGTATCAAATCAAGAACTATCAAGAAAGATTAAGTGCTGCACTTGTAAACCCGAAAAAAATTCAGGAAAAAACTCTATGAGGAAAAAGAGAACAAGCAAATCTTGAGAAGCCAACTTTTTAAATGTACACTGTGTCCCAAATTGGGTGTGACTGCACTGTATCTCAGCTATTATTGAAGATAGAGACATGCATTTTTTGCGACCCTGTGTCAGTTTTGGTAAAACTTTTAAATATACATATATGTTTTTTTTTGGTAATTGTCTAGACTGATCCGAAAATTGACGAAAAATTCAGTAAGCACTAACCTTAATATGCAGAAGAGGAATCTTATTTCAGATTTTTCTGGTCGGTCTTGGTTCTTCTAAAAAAAATTCTCAAATTAATTGACGGTCAAATCAACACTTCAATTTTCAAGTCCGTTATAATATTTCAGTCTCGTGGTCTTTTTTTCATTATGAATACAAAATTCTCGATTTTTTCTTTATTTATAGCCTTCTTTATCACTGGATTTCCCTAAAATTTGATGATTTCTAAGTGTGTACAATCCGGTGATATGATGGCCATCTTCATTGCTACGTCATACGAATCACGTTATATTGCGCTGTTGACGTAGAAATGAAGATGAGTAGATGACAAATATCATTCATATCACCGGATTGTAAACACTTAGGAATCATCACATTTTAGGGAAATTCAGTAATAAAGAAGGCTATAAATTAAGAAAAAATCGAGAATTTTGTATTTATAATGACAAAAAGTCCACGTCACAGACTTGAAGAATGAAGTGTTCGTTTAGGATAACCCTCAATGACTTTGAGTATTTTAGAAAAAAAAAACAAGACCTGAAAACAGATTCTGCATATCAAGGTTAGTGCTTACTGAATTTTTCGTCAATTTTTGAGATTTTCGGGTCAGTGTAGACAATTACCCCATTTTCTGTATATTTATATTATATTTGTATATTTTTGTATAGAGAACAGTAATAAATATATATTTGTGAAGGACTATTGTTTTCAATTGCTTAGAATTCAGAACAAAGATTATAGAGTTAGAAAGATAGGAAACGCCCTTGTATCTGTGGTACTAAAATCCGACTACGATTTTTGGCTAGTTTCTTACTTGTGACACATAGATGACGCTGAAAACATTTTTCAGTACAGAAAACTATTTTAATAGGCGCGAAATTCGAAACACATTTCTCATAAATTTTCATTTAATTGAATACTTTGTCGAGCTTTTAAAAAAATATCCTGATCGACAAAAAAAAGCAGGGCTCCGCTTTTTGATCAGGATGATCTTTTCTTCTGCATATTGCTTTGAATCAAATGAAATACGCTTCTGGATTCTTTATATTTTTATTTGAAATGATTGTGTAAAATCAACTGCAATACAATAATTATGAAATTGAGTACATTTCAAAAATTTGTTCACATATTAGAGAATTATCATAACAATTTCAAGAACTTATTGTGAGTGAACTCTCGATAAATCGAACATCGATAAGTCAAACAGTTGTTCTGGACCCGATTCATACATATCTTACCCAGTGTATTTTAACCTCAATGAGTCTAGAGGGTCTAGTAGATGAGTCGAACTGCTGGAAGGGTCGTCAAGAGAACCACCACCTCTATAAGTCGTTCTTCTGATCACCATTGCCTCTATGAGTAGAACGTTTTGATCTAATGAATGAGACCGAAGAAAATTCGGTTCGCAAACAAATTATCCAGAACAATATATTTTTACCCGAAACCTCTATCCATTTGACAACACTGAAAATAAAAAGTAATGAACAAGTCAATTACATGATACGAGTTTCAAAACTTACATTTCTATTCTCTTTGGTAATGAAAAGAATGCACATTCAAGATTATTATTTCTGCAATTAATCACCATGCATTTCGAATGTCGGCCAGTTTTTAACCCATAATTTATAACAGAAAAACACACAAACCAAGATTATGGAGTGAGCTAGTTGGTAATCTTGTAGATTTCGAGTTATTTCAGTGGAAAATCCTCGAGAAAATACAATCATCATTCAGCAAAAATATTTATTCAAGTATTTCTTTCAAAAATGACAACAGCCTACTAATAATCAAAGATTATAGAGTTAGAAAGATAGGAAACGCCCTTGTATCTGTGGTACTAAAATCCGACTACAATTTTTGGCTAGTTTCTTACTTGTGACACATAGATGACGCTGAAAACATTATTTAGTACAGAAAACTATTTTAATAGGCGCGAAATTCGAAACACATTTCTCATAAATTTTCATTTAATTGAATACTTTGTCGAACTTTTAAAAAAATATCCTGATCGACAAAAAAAAGAAGGGCTCTGCTTTTTGATCAGGATGATCTTTTCTTCTGCATATTGCTTTGAATCAAATGAAATACGCTTCTGGATTCTTTATATTTTTATTTGAAATGATTGTGTAAAATCAACTGCAATACAATAATTATGAAATTGAGTACATTTCAAAAATTTGTTCACATTAATATGTGTAATATTCTCTAATGAGAATAATCATAACAATTTCAAGAACTTATTGTGAATGAACTATCGATAAATCGAACATCGATAAGTCAAAGTTGTTCTGGATCCGATTCATACATATCTTACCCAGTGTATTTCAACCTCAATGAGTCTAGAGGGTCTAGTAGATGAGTCGAACTGCTGGAAGGGTCGTCAAGAGAACCACCACCTCTATAAGTCGTTCTTCTGACCACCATTGCCTCTATGAGTGGAACTTTTTGATCTAATGAATGAGAACGAAAAAAATTCGGTTCGCAAACAAATTATCCAAAACAATATATTTTTACCCCGAAACCTCTATCCATTTGACAACACTGAAAATAAGAAGCCATGAACAAGACAATTACATGATACGAGTTTCAAAACTTACATTTCTATTCTCTTTGGTAATGAAAAGAATGCACATTCAAGATTATTATTTCTGCAATACATCACCATGCATTTCGAATGTCGGCCAGTTTCTAACACAAAATTTATAACAGAAAAACACACAAACCAAGATTATGGAGTGAGCTAGGTGCTACTCTTGCAGCTTTCGAGTTATTTCAGTGGAAAATACGCGAGAAAATGCAATCATCATTCAGCAAAAAATATTTATTCAAGTATTTCTTTCAAAATTGACAACAGCCTACTAATAATCTCTATTTAATCTACTCTAATCTCTTACTTTTGAAAAACAGATGTCGCTGACATCACTGTAGTCGCTTCGTTTCCCATCTTTATACTCTATAATCTTTGCTAATAATCTTTATATAATCTATGCCAAATGGACCCTAATTAAATATTTTAACCATAACCCGATTACTTTTGAAAAACAGATGTCGCTGACATCACTGTAGTCGCTTCGTTTCCCATCTTTATACACTATAATCTTTGGGGGAACGCTAGGGGTTAAAAGGGGCGAAAAAGGTTTTTTGTTCATAACTTCGGGAAAAAAATTGTTCGTGGGTAGAAATTTTGGAATATCGTGTGAAATCGTGTGATAAATAATTATCAATCTTGTATAAAAATTTCCACCTTTTTTGTTCGGTGCAAAATTTGTTATTAATGAAAAAGTACAATTTTTGAAATAACACTGGTAAAAAAATTCTGACAAGGTGGAAAAGTTGATACAAAGTTGTTAATAATAGGATCATTCAGTTACTGAAGTTTCCACTTTTTTTGACCAGTGGAAAAGCTGAAAGCAGCCACGAGATTGCCTCGGAGCATATCGAGGCGTTCGGCGCGCGATCAGGGGATCGCGATGAAGACTCGGGTACAGAAATGGCTTGGAGAACCCGAAAATAATATGCTACGAAATACTCATATCGCCTTTGTATATGGTCCCAAGATTTGTTATCGCTAGTCATATTGTAAACTTATATTTTTACGATACCCGATTTTTCCAAAGCATTTAAAATTTTAAATATCGAGGACCAAGGTTCCAACGGATTTCTTTTACCAAGGAATCTCAGCAGCAACTTCGAGGTTTTTTCGCTTATGAGCTCGCTTCTTACCCTCTATCTCGTTTCGATGAAAGTGGCATGCGAAAGAGCAATGCGACTTCAGGGGATGTGGGATGTACAATATGTTATCGATGGTGGTCACTTGCTACATAAAGTTATATGTCGGAGTGGCGACGTGTACGGTGAAATTTACATAACATACATCAACTATATTCGGAAACATTATTGCGATCGTGTCACCGTTGTTTTTGACGGGTATGTCGAATGAAAACTCTCTCAGTTGATGTGTTTATAGACGAATCCATGCCATCAACAACAAGCCAAGAGACGTTTCTGACAAAGGACAAGAACAAGGCCAGATTAATAACTTTGTTGATGTCAAAACTGCAACATATTGGATACAATGCTATACAGTGCAACGAAGATGCTGATACATTGATCGTTGCAACTGCTCTGAATCTATCTTCAGTCTACGAGAAAGTCGTCACTGAAGGAGAAGATGTCGACTTGCTCGTTGTATTAACTGGCGCAGAAGAAATGAAACTCTATGTCTACTTTATGAAGCCCGGAAAGGGAAAGTCCTCGAAACATGTATATTCATTCCAGTGACAGTCTGAAAGACAAAACTTTAAGACCGTACATTCTGACGTGCCACGCGTTTACTGGATGTGATACAACCTCATCTCTTTCCAATCGAGGAAAAAAAGGATTGACGTCCCTTGTTGCCAAACATGAAGACATCCGTCCAGCCCTCGACTGCTTCAAGATTGCCAACGCAGACCCAGTCATCATTGCCGATGCCGGAGAAAAAATTATGGCTAGAATGTATGGAGGGAAATCGCTCACATGCTTGGACGACCTATGGTACGAAGGATTCTCACGTTCTATAACAAAGAGCAAATTCAACATTGCTGGATTACCACCTACCAAAGCAGCCGCAGCACAACATTCGTATCGCGTTTACCATCAGGTCCATCAGTGGATGGGTGAGTTGAGATCTAATTGAATCTTATCACCTAAAAAATTTTTTTTTTCATTTTTCTTCGACTGCTTGTTAACAATATCTGTTTTAACGTTATTAATCATTTATAGGGCGAAACGTACCAGCTACATTATGAGGCTGGAAACGAGATCCTAATGGGCTAAGTCCGATATTGACAACACCGGAGCCTGCGCTAGACGAACTGGTGAAACTGGTATCCTGCAAATGCGAAAAAGGATGCGGGTGATTATGCGGCTGTAGAAAAGCAGGACTAAAATGCTCCAAAATTTGCTACTCTTGTCATGGACAAACGTGTACAAACGCCAAGCTAATTGAAATTGATGAAATGGAGGATGATATTGAGATAGAATCAGTTCAAAAAAGCATCTTCAATGCCAAAAATGATCAATTTGGTGAACCGCAAGATGAGTTTCTTGATTCTGAAGACATCGAGGCAGAACCAGATGAGAAAAAACCCTTGAAGGACCTCAGAATGACGGACCGCTGGATGATTCCAGTTCACCTGGACCTTCCACGAGGGAAAAAGGCGAATATCGAATAGCGAAGAAGTTGGTTAATTGTTGATACGTTGTCAAAACTGAAATAAAAGTTGTTTTTTTCATATGTAATAATTTCTTGAAATTTTTGTATGATGAATCCAGTGATTGAATATTTTCATATAGCTTACTGAAAAAATATGCAAATATTCAATACGCTTAATTTGATACTTGAAAGAAAAATGAGTATGTATTTTTGTATATTCACTGAAATATTCCCGGAATCACATTGATCCATTCGATATTTATTCCTTCAAATGATTGGGAATGGCGCAGAGACTGACTATTCAATCCCGCTCGAGCGAAATTAGTACGTAGCATAACATTTTCGGGTTCTCCATGCCATTTTAGTACCTGAGTCTTCATCGCGATCCCCTGATCGCGCGCCGAACGCCTCGATAGGCTCCGAGGCAATCTCGTGGCTGCTTTCAGCTTTTCCACTGGTCAAAAAAGGTGGAAACTTCAGTAACTGAATGATCCTATTATTAACAACTTTTTATCAACTTTTCCACCATGTCAGAATTTTTTTACCAGTGTTATTTCAAAAATTGTACTTTTTCATTAATAACAAATTTTGCACCGAACAAAAAAGGTGGAAATTTTTATACAAGATTGATAATTATTTATCACACCATATTCCAAAATTTCTACCCACGAACAATTTTTTTCCCGAAGTTATGAACAAAAAACCTTTTTCGCCCCTTTTAAGCCCTAGCGTTCCCCCCAGAGGGTAGAAAAATTTTATACCATCATGTTTTACCGTCCCCAACAACATATCAAAAAATTACGCTGTTGCGAATTACTTGCGATTCAGAAGCTTTATTGACTGGCCTAATTGGTGTGTTTAAGGTAATAGTTTCTTCATTTATGTGTCTTAACAGCTCATAAAGAATTTGCTACCGTAAGCAGGGGTTACTCTGCAACAGTTTTCGAACATTATTTTACATATTTTTTTTATTTACTGATATAACTTTTCCAAGTTGAGATATGTGAAATTTTTATGTTTTGGGTAATAGTTACTCTTGTTGAAATTATGGAGGCACAATTAGAAATATTTTTTTTATTTTTTCAAAAAGTTGGCAAAGTCACCAAGCGATAAGGGTTACTTTGCCAACAGCTTTAAAACCGCTTGTAATGAAATCTGCCCCCTCCAAATGGGCAGCTTTGTCACATTTTCATGTTTTATTTTTATTATCTGTTCCATATAAAAAAAACAAAAGGGTAGTAACTTCATAAATAAGCACAAAACTACTAAATGAAAAGGGAAATAAACTTTATTCTTGAAAAATACAAATGAAACATAAACTTTACAAAAAATAATAAACAAAATAGTAGGTACCTTGGTATTTCAGACTTATTGTTAAAAAAAACAATAAAAAACAAACTCTACAGTACAATAATAAACAAAATTAAAATTCTTTGGTATAGGTACATGCCAATCTCAGTCAAGTAAGTGAAAAGCATTTATAAATTATAAATATCTAACTTGACTTTGAAATAGTGCAAGCCCCTACGAATTTCTGGAGGTGGCAGTTTCTTCATAATATCCACTTCTCGCATCAGAGAAGTATCCTCAACTAAGGGAAACGAATAACTTTTATTCTTTTTCCTTAAAAATGTTACATCAAACTCATCATTTCCGACATTTTTAAGTATTTTTCCTAGAAAATGTCGACACTGTTTTTTTGTTGGGAATGCCACAACAACAAAGTCTCCTAGACTTAGTGATTTGCTATTCATCTCCTCATCTTCATTGTCTTCAGTTTGGTTGTAGTCGTCGTAGTCTTCGTTTTCATTTCTTTTGTTTTGGTCTTAGTTTTTTTGTTTTCTCTCTCAATTCTTCCTTTCCACTTCCTTCATCTGAGTTTTCTATTGCAGTTTCCTCAACAGACACGTCGTCGCTCTTAGGAAGTTCAAAATCTTTTGCAGACACAGATTTTCCTGTGCAAAGTCACCCCAAAAATTTTAGCAATTTAGAAAAAAAATTCTATCTATAAAATGCTTGATAAAAACATTAATGCAAAATGTGCAATACCTTCCTCTATAGATACACTACATACTACATACGCTTTGGTAGCGTTCAAATGTTTGGCTATCTCTAGCCAGGTCTTAGCATTTCCTATATATTAATTCCTGACAAAATACTCACCGACTCACCACGCCACTACTCCAGCTAGCAACGTACTAACCGGCAAACTTCGTCTGCACGCGGAAGAATCGGATTTCGCCGCCTCGATTTAACGGTCGCCACCACAACATTTATGCCAATGTTGAAATTAGAAATTGAGAACTGTTTTGATGCAAAGTTACCTGCGATGGCAAAGTAACCCCTGCTTACCGTACCTTCATTTGAACATCCTAGATGGTCTATAACAGGCCTGGCAGAACCATCTGAAGATACTTAGAACTTATAAGAGTTTCTTGAAAGGAATGAGGTGTTATTAATAATTCCGCCATATGTTGGACCTAACCTCGAATTTAATTTCGGAACAAATTATGAAATCATTGTTTTTATGAAAATATCTTATGTGAGAGCCTTTTCAGCATAAATTCGATTCCATCTCTCGAATAAACCAAAGTTTGCGTTCAAAAATATCAGCAAAATCTGAGTGTGAGGTCGAGACCTTTTCATTTCTTTTTTGATGAAATTTGTATTCGCTCATTATTTTTGGAGCGCTTCAATTTTTGAGGCCTACAAAGCATGATTCCACAGTAAAAGTATGAATTTTGCATTCGCGCCAAATACGAAAATTGCTTTATTTTGCATCTTGTAGATTGAAGCGTGCCTATACCTATGAAGTTTCTTGATTTATTCATTTGATTCATTTCTAACACCAGCTCAGCAAGATGTGAAAGAAAACCTATAATTATGCAAAATATTGTTAGTATTTGATTTCACATCCTCTCTTTCCAAATTTGTTCTTGCTTCATTTTTGACCTATCTTAACTCTTAATGTCTAGAGGTAATTCTGTTTTCAGATTATTATTTTTGAATATAATAATACAGGAAACTCATTAACATTTCTGAAAATATTCATATTCAAATAAGTACATCCTAGCTAAAACATATGATTCCTCAGTAACCAAGAACGTTTTAGCGAGGATGTATAACCGTGTTAAGAAATTGACAGTGAGGATGAGTGGGGGTAACCGCACTATTACCAAAAGTATAACCGGACTTATAACACGGTAACTCGCAGAAATTGGACTATAGTGTCTTACACCAACACCGTAATAGGACCTTGGTTTGTAAAACGTTACCAGAATCAAGGTGTCTCTTATAGTACTCTCCATTTAAGTTCTTTAAGGGTTATATAATTGGTTTATTAGGGTTACCAGCACCATATGATGAAGCTTTGAGTGTTATTATTTCGTTCTTTAAACTTTTATGTAACTTCAATGAAATTGTTCATTGGGAATGCTGATAAGTATATGAGGAACATTCTTGAAGAGCAATTTGTCCCATACATTGGTGAAAATTTCATTCACCCCATCATGCGCGCATTGTTCAGGAGTACCTTGAATAGGTTGAATCTCTCGAATGGAATGGCCAGCAAGAAGTCCAGATCTCAATCCGATTGAGGAGGTTTGGGACAACCTCAATAGAAGGCTGAGAAGTTCAGAAAATCATCCAGCTACTCTTAATGACTTAGGAATCCAACTCGGAGAAATCTGGGAAGGATTAGATCAAAACATTTTAAGATCACTCATTTTGAGTAGGAACCGTCGTTGCCGAGCTGTAATTAACTCAAGGGGTGGAATTACTAAGTATTAAATCACTTAACAGCATTTCAGTATTTTGAAAATTGTTCATTTCTCTTTATTCACATAAGATTCGGTGAAATCCTGAATTTTTCTTCCATTTAATGTGTCTTGTTTCGTTCAAAACCTTCCCGAGAGAACATAAAAAATAAGTTATAAAGTCAATGTAGAGTTAAACTTTCATTAAAATTGAGATTTTCAGAATGTGCGTTAATTTTTTTGCGAAGTGTATTTTGTTATGGGGCAATTCGATTGATTCTAACAGAGTGTTTATAGCACAAAAAGAATAATACGCCTCATTTTCAATTTGGATTCTTGCGAATCCTGTAGGCCTAATTTTAAGAAATATCAACTTTTCACAGTTTCTACTTTATACATGCACATATATACAGATGTTTACTTCATAAAAAGAAAACAAAAATTCTATTATTAAGTTGTCAGACATTCATACTTACTCAACTAGAAATGCTGAAACTTTGTGCATTCCATCTCATTCAACTACAAAGTTTAAATCATCTTGTGTTGTATCAGGCAATTATTCTTTATAATCATTTACCACCAGCCATCAAGATGTTGAAAAGAGCAGAGTTAAACAAATTGATTAAATGTAAATTACTGAATAATTGCTATTATAATGTTAGTGAATATTTGGCTGATGACAGTTTTCTGGATTAGTATTTTGAATACTAAAGGAACTAAAGGCACAATCAAAACGTTATCGCTCTTCGGACACTCACTTTTAAAATGAATTGAATTTTCAACTACTTAGCTATGTAGGTCAGTCGAAAATGTTGAATAATTGTGCATCGTTAAAGTCTAGGAGCACCTCTTCAAAGTATGCTATATTTTTGGGAACTTCATCAACTCTTCCTATTTCTTGAAGATCTCCGTCACTTGACGATTAATTATGAATAAAAGCTATATATGTCTCACATTTACGAGACACAAACTCAGGTAAGAATCAATTTGGAACTACCAGTACTTGCTTCAATCTCGGAACTCTTGGAACCGATTCTTTATCGGTGTAAGTCGATCTGCGCTGAAGCACAGTTTAGAAAGCTATTCTACACATTGTCTTGAGTAGAGTTCTGAAATGGTTTGGAACTCGACCCGCGAACAAAGCCACGGCTTAATATGAAGCTGTGACCTGTGACAAAGCTATGGACGACAGCTTGAGCCTATGGCTTCAGTGATCAAGAGTCAAGGCGATCGAAGGAAAGGATCCTTTTGCTCGTCGAAGTCGATCAGTTCGAGTCATGTGGACGTGTTCACGACTGCAAATGAAGCGGATACTTTCGGGTCATAGCTTGACATTCAACATGTAGAAAGATAGAACAAATACTGCTGAAAGTCACACCAGCCTACTATACAAGGCTAAGACGGCGAGCACGAGTATGAATAAAATGGACAGATATTTCAGATGTCGCCCGATGAAAAGTTTTCAGGTGTGTGCAATGACCTGGTGAACATAAACCTTCTTCTTTTTGAGGAGTGTGAAATTTTCTGGTAGATCCCATTTTCATTTTGCTGAAGTTGAACATGAAATTCAAAATTCTAATTATTATTGAACATTTTTTCTCAGAAATAAACAAAAAAAATCATAAAAAAACAGTTTACAAAAAGAAATGCATTTTATTGATGAAAAATTACCATAGAAATGTAAATAATTATGTATAACAGACATGATGGAACCCAAATTTTGACCTGGATTAATACCCTCAACTTTTCCAATGAGTTACCTTGGAAACATCTGATTTTAATTCATTGGTAAACATATATCTTCAATTGTTCCAAAAAATGAAGAGCCATTTTGTCAGGAGATCTTTCAGGCGAATCTTCATGATTGAAAGTAGACACCATCGTTATTTGAAGACTTGAACCTAAATTGTAAAGAGGAATGATTTCTACGAGTGAGTCTTCACTTGGAAATTTGTCTTCTAAAAAAGAAGTGTATATAAAGGTCCAAAAATCAAAATTTTGGTATGGTGAGATGGGGGAGTTTCAAAGTTCATCCTATGAATAGAACTTGGGAATTGTATGTATATAATAATTTAATGTTGTTTGCGAAAAATAAGATAAAGAGTCGATTTTTGAAATGAATGATATTATTCTGCATATTAAAAGAAAACAAACGTGATTCATATCCATATAACATAATGATGCCCTTATCAAGAGGGAGAAAGAATTTGATTCTTGGTTATTATTAATTTTGGTCATCTGTATAGGCCAACGATTAAACATCTTAATTCTGTTCAAAACCCACCTGAAGACATGAACCTTAATTGATAAGTGGAATGTTCTGCAAAAGCGATTTTCTACTGCAGAGACAACAATACAGGGGAAGGGATAAAGTACAAAAGATCAGGTAAATCAAGTAAATACTTGATTCCATACTTCAACCCAACCCTATATTGTTGTCTCCGCAGTTGAAAATCGCTTTTGCGATATTTATCTTTTGTACAAAATGGACAATATTTAAGAAATTTTGCTGGTAAGAGATGTCACAGTATAGAAACCAGGTTCTATACTGTGGTGATGTATCTGATGTACAGGGTGGGCAAAATTGGTGATACATGAACTACAACTTTTCAACCCAACGAGATAGAGAAAAATGAATGGCACGTTACGGTGGTCTTTTTTAGAGAAACTGATAATGCCATCAACTGCATTCCTCTATCTTCTTCTGTTTTCGAGTTATAGGCCAAAATTGAAATTTGGGCGATTTCAACTTTGGTCATTATCTCCGTTCCTATTTGTGCTAGGATGTTGAAATAAAAACATTATACAGGCACTTTTTTCATAGCAATCCAGTAGCGTACTTTGTTTTTTCCCAAGAGGTTTCCTTGCTGAGCTATGACGTAAAGTTGTGTTTTTTCTCATGGAAACAATAATTTCAAATGGCTTAGGAAGAATCGTCATTTTTTTCCCGTTTCAGATTCATCCAGATATCATGAAAAATATAGTTTGTATGTGAAATTTGAATCATTGAGTATTAAGTAGGCTTAATCACAGAATAATATGTCTCTACGCATGGTGTCTTTATTATTATGCCATTAAATACTTGATTCAATTCTCTGTGGTTTGATCTCTGTTCAGATCAACTGTCACTACGAAGTCATTATTGCCGCTAAAATAAAAAATTTCAAAATATCGTATTTCTCGTAATTTGCGAACATTTCCGTATTGCCGGCAATAATGACTTAAATTCAAGTAATTTACAATTATTCTGAACAGAGATCGAACAACGGAGAATTTAATCAAGTATTCAATGGCAAAATAATGACACCATGCGTAGAGACATATTATTCTGTGATTAAGCCTACTTAATAGTCACTATCACTATTTCAAATTTCACATACAAACTATATTTTTCATGATATCTGAATGAATCTGAGGGCGATGTATGATGTATGATATATTTCTGAAACAGGAAAAAAATTACGATTCTTCCTAAGCCATTTGAAACTATTGTTCCCATAAGAAAAAACACAACTTTATGTTATAGCTCAGCAAGGAAACCTTTTGAGAAAAAACAAAGTACGCTACTGGATTGCTATGAAAAAAGTGCCTGTATAATGTTTTTATTTCAACATCCTAGCACAAACAAGAACGGAGATAATGACCAAAATTGAAATCGACCAAATTTAAATTTTGGCCCATAACTCGAAAACAAAAGAAGATAGAGGAATGCAGTTGATTGCATTATCAGTTTCTCTAAAAAAGACCACCGTAACGTGCCATTTATTTTTCTCTATCTCGTTGGGTTAAAAAGTTGTAGTTCATGTATCACCAATTTTGCCCACCCTGTACACTGTGTCTCAAATTGGGTGAGACTGCACTGAATCTCAGCTATTATTGAAGATAGAGACATACGGTTTTCGCGACCCTGTGTCACTTTTTTGTAAAACTTTCAAATCCACAAACTGAAATATTCGAACTACTTTTGTTTCTGAAATATAGGGTGAAAACGAAAATGTACACTTTTTGGAGATGTTATTATTTCTGGAGCCCTTTATATGAGATTTCTTCAACAAATGCATGAAAGTTGAAGATGCATAAAAAATTTCAAGTTCATGTTGATGAGTGATATTTTGAATTTATGATTGAATATAATTAAATGAATGTGTGAAAGAATTCATGGACTTCTATTGAAAAAATTTTTAACCACACCACTGACTTCTACGTGAAATAATCTATTTCTATTAAAAGTACTTTCCATTTTTTCTCTATCTCATACAGGGCCCGAGAAATAATAATATCTCAAAAAAGTGCACATTTTCGTTTTCGCCCTGTATTTCGGAAACAAAAGTAGTTGGAATATTTCTGTTGGAGGATTTAAAAGTTTTACAAGATAGTGACACAGGATCGCGAAAACCGCATGTCTCTATCTTCAATAGCTGAGATACCGAGCAGTCTCACCCAATTTTGGACACAGTGTACAATTGTTGATAATTTACTTTCGGTTATAGCAGAAATACCCTCAACTTTTTTAATTTATATATCTGTATATCTTTGCAGATGTTGGAAGACCTTGGGATTTGGAATATACTGGGTTTAGGCGGGCACCATTTCCAACATTAGATTGAATTTTGTTTAAAACAATATTCTCATTAGTCTGCAGTGAATAAATTGAGCTATGCTAGAAGTAACAGTAAGTTATTCTTCATTTTTATAGATTTTTTACATAAACCCACTATGTGCGCATTCGAAATCCCAAGCCCTTTCAACATCTGCGAAGACACACCGAAGGTCCCCTATAGATTAAAAAAGTTGAGAGTATTTCCGGTTCAACCGGAAGTGAATTATCAACAAAAATTTGTACATCAGATGCATTTTTTACCATTACACATAACTGCAAAACTTCATAAATATTGTCCATTTCGTTCAAAAGATATTTACTTGGTTCCGTACTTCATCCCAGTTATGTATATAAAAATGAATAAGTTATTGTGACAATATCGTGAGAACAGTTATTTCCAGATCTGCCTATTATCATAGTAGTCCACTGCATTTAGGTCGAAATAGGCCCAAACTTCGGACCAATTCATACAAAAGCAAATGAAGGCTTTTAGGGTAGGTCTCGGTGTCCCAAATGATATCCCAAAAGTCCCCTAGGCGGGAGTGACCGCATAACATTTGGCAACGCTGTAAAGGGCTGAAATCCTGTCCCAATGTGAATTTTTGTGAATATCTCGGTCCCTATGGAACTTACGACAAAAATACATCAGTGCAAAAAGAAAGCTGATGAAATTTCCTAGAGGAAAGGTTTCGAGTCGTTTTTTGATATAACCAACGGTTTCGTCACAATCTCGGATAATGGGGGTACTCTATTCCACAACACCTTTGAGGATGACTACAGGGTGCGTTTTTCTCAAAGTTGTATCCTCTAATAGGCCTAATCCACGACTTTTTTGTTTTTTGGAAAGGCGTTCGAACGCTAATTTTCTTCTCCTTCTATGAATGCATGTATACTTTCTTCGATGACATCCGTGGAGTCAATCTAAGAGTTTTGGATTTCTGCTTCTGTCACATTTCATTTTTCTCAAGAAACTTCAACTGGTTCGGCATTCAGGCAGGATTTTCCATGGCAATTGCCACAAACCGGTGAGCAACGAAGTCTCAAACTCCGACGGCCACACATTGGTCGACAACCTTTCGTACAGTTGCAAAATATCATTTTTGAAAGACAAGGAAGTTGGGATGTCATTTTTTGTTACAATATATTGTCTTTAACATCCACCCCCACTCCTCAGGATTCGAATTGTTACCAAGCCATTGTTGTACTTGATATTACACTGTGAACAGATGTTCACAGATGTTATTTTGCTGCGTCAAGAGTTGGAGGTAAAAGATTCAGTCTCACTGGTCTGCTTCTGCTAACAGCTTTAATCAAGGAAGAATATCGGTAGTGATTTATGGAGAGTTATTTAATGGGGGCAACATAATATTGAGAGGAAAAACTTCATTCCGCTTAAAGGTTATGTGCAGTATTATTTTTGTTGAAGATTTCAGCTGCCTCTTTCAAGTCCTGCCGTTCCTTAACCATTTTCAAAACTGCGGTCTTTCATTTATTGAACAGAGCAGATGTTGTGTCGCTTGGTGCTGCAGAAGTACCGATAATTCTGCCTCAGAAGCTTTCCTATTGTACCAAGCTTGATTCAAGACATCCTGTTTTCCTTTGAGGTGATAACAATACGGTTTCCATACTTCTCTTCGAGTTTTCTCTTAATTTTCTTGTCATCAGGTATGTCATTTAATTTGATTTCTCATGTTCATGGACTTTCAGGAAAAATTCAAAGAATTGGTTCTAAACTCAATATGAGAACCGTTTTCAAAACACGAAATGATTTAAGATCTAAACTTACAAAAACTAAATCTTCAAATCAGAAATTGTATTTACAATATTCCTTGTATTTATGGAAAAACCTATACCTACACGAGAAACATCAACACCTTTCGAAATTAGAAAATTAGAATAACATAAAATGTAGAGATATTGGCAGATCGCGATCATGCGACTTGCAATAGGCGATCACATGATGGATTGGAATAACACGAAAAATCTAATGATGGAACCTGACAGTTATATAAGAATGATAATCTGTTAAATTGTTCGGTGGGTGTGGATCGTATTTGGAATGATTTGTTGAAAATGGAACTGATTTCAGGGAATTTTGAAATGAAGTAGCAATTTCACCATCATAGTTATTAATATTAATCTATGATCATCATGGATGTCAATTGGGAAAACAGTAATTCTCAATATTACGTAAAGCTCATGTTGAGAAATTGTCTGAAAAGGGAGTCTGATATAAACTACGAAACGTTACAAAGCTTGAGAGTTCGAAGTGTTGCCCCAATGAAGTTTTATCGTTTCTCAAATACATTCAGAAATATTTTTTGCTTCTTCCCATAGGAATTGAAAAATCGCTCAGGATATTTTTCCAATTATTGATTTTGGAGATGTTTGAATTCTCCCAAGGATTTTTGGTTCTGAAAATTGGGTGCATCCAATAACGGCAGGACCTCTGTGTTTCCGTCGTCTTTTGACTAAATAACTTGACTGTATAATAGAATGTACAAGTCCTCCGGATTCAAAGCATATTGCACTCAATGCTAAAAGAATACGAACGATGTCATTTTCGAAGACAAACTATGGTCTTTGTTGGTTATATCACTGAATGGAATGCAAGAAGCCGCAACCGCCGCCGCTGCCAGTGGACGAACCCTGCAGCCCATTGCCGCCTGTGTTGTAGCAGCTACGAACGCTTGTTTCGCGTGAGCGCGTTGCCGCCTGAATACGCTTGCAGTGGACGACCGGGCTTATACTCTATAATCTTTGATTCAGAATAGGTAAGCCTACTGAAAATCCTAGAAAGCAAAATAAGAACGTAATTTGAATTTCGCGCCGAGCCTGCCGAAAAATGTGATAAAGTAGTAACCTGTAAAATATTAGTTGAGACAACAACCGCTTGGGGTTCCAAAAAGTTGTTTTAATCATAGTACGTCAGTGTCCGATCTATTCTACTTAGTTATCTGTGATCATAGAAATTCGGTAACAGTTCCGTAACTGCTTTCTCTGCTGAATGCGCCCAATGGCATTCATCGTAGTTGTCAATAAACCGCATATTCTCTTCCTCTGGAAATTAATGAATGAACATCTTGCTCCATTACTAGAGAATGTTACCATTTCTTAGCAAGTATTTTATTTTTAGGAAACCTAAGAAACTCAAACAAACCTATGAAATTTTAATTTGGAATCTTCGGTAGAGCTACGACTTGACAGTGCTCCAGCCTCCTCCAACATTGTGGTTGCTAAAATCGAAAAAACATGAACCTGATATTGTACTCTTGGACATGTTGAATATACACAAGATATACTTACAGCCAAAGATTATAGAGTATATATATACTTTATAATCTTTGCTTACAGCCTTCTAGTATCCATTTTATCAAAAATTGTATGTATTTGTTTTATCAATAAAAATGATTGATATCTGTTTTAAATAATTGTAGTAAATTTAGGAGGAAACCTAACTAGATTGTGTAAGCTATAATTACACTTGTGCCTATGGGCTGCTCAGATGGTTACGGAAGGGGTGAGTCGTTGGAATACTAAAAACTCCCCAGTACCTAACTTTTGTTGGGCGCCAGGTTTACTACGTAAACCGAAAGAAATCTTGCTTGAGGTAGAATAGAAAAAAAATTAGTTTCACAATTTTATTAAAATTATAAATTACAAAATGAATGAATGCTGAAGGCTGACGTTATAAAAAAATTGCAAATTGGGTTTGAACAAAAATTATTCGATGGGCTCCAGACAGAATTTGGAATTGAATATGTTTAGTTATAAACAGAAATTTTGAGGTCTCACTTAAATCTTTTTTCTTGATATTTCGTTCGGTGGCAGTGGGTGAAGAAAATTTCAGTTCTCCGAAGTTCTTTCAAAATACCACAGATGTTCAGGTTTTCAGGCTTCGGTCGTTGAAAGTTTTACTTGATGGAAACTAGCCAAACGATTTCAATTGGCGAGATTCTTCAGGAGAATCGACTTCAGGCGACGTAGATCTCTTCCAATGTTGAATGATGCTCGAACATGCAGAATAGATAAAATATTAGTTCAAGTCCAAGAAAAATGGTGGATTCATTTTCTGTTCAAACCAACTCCTTCAGTGATATGATATTAAGTACAGAAAAAAAAATTATATATAATGTATGATAAAACAGTATACAAAGGTTATAATCAAGTTAGTCTAATATTAAATTCAATGTAATATTCTTTCCGGAAAGAGAGAAGACTAACAATTTTGATAAATTGTCCAAATATGAAATTGTAATTGAATTAACAATCAAAAATCTAATAAATGATCCGAAAGAAATAATAAAAGAATGGAGGGCAAAAAAAAATGGGGACAAAAAAAGGGAGCGTGTACCCTCTGGCTACTAAAGAAATGAAAGAAAAAATTAATAAACAAATCCCGACACACTGATGGTGAGTTAGGATGAGTTAAAATTATGAAACTCTCAAAATGTGATTTCTGAAAGAGAAGAATTACTGAGATGATCAAAATCAAAATCAATCAGGAATTAAAGATACCAAATTCACCAGAATAACGCACTCACTTTTTGTCACCTGTCAGCTACGCAACGTGAAAAATCTAAGTGAAGTGAATTTCGAAGGTCGACCCGAATTATTGAAATGTGAACGAATCTCCTTCCTTCTCGGAAAATTCCGGTTTCACTCATACATCAATCGCGGACATCGCGAACCAGTGGCGGCACGTATATAAGAATTTGGGGTCGTAACGAGTGATCGTTACACATCCCTCCAACTAGGTAAAAAAAAATTTTGGAAACTTCAAAGTTTACAAAATTTTTTAAATTGAAAAGATAATGTTAGTCACAGAAGAACTATTCAGGCACTATGATTCAACTCAAAATTGAGAAATAGAAAGGCAAAGAGATATCGAAAATATACGAAGTGTGAGAGATGCAAATCTAGCTATATTACATTGGTTCTCAAATAAATCAAAACTACTAGAACCAAACGAACATAACCCCGTTGAAAGATTTCCTCATGAAAGCACCAATTTTCCAAAGGAACTACAAAAATATAGCTTCTTTCATGATTTTTCATCATCCAACAGATTTATTCTGCATCACAATAAAAATAGGCAAATAATAAAAGCTAAGTTAAGGCAAGTTGAAGTTAAGATAGAAAACAATAAGTCATTTTGAGTTATCATCGGAATCAGCGCTGAAATATTCTTCGTCTGAATCGGTATTCTCGTCCATATATGCTGATTTGAGGTCCTTGACATGCCAGCGACCCAAATTATTACCATCCAAATCTTTGAGTTCGTAGACTAAGTCAGAAACAACTCCAGCTACAACACACGGTACAAATTTAGGGGCTAACTTGGCAGAATAATTATTAGCAGCTGATGAAAGCGTGAAATTCTTCTTCCACACCCTATCACCGACGTGAAATTTGACATTTCGCTTCCTCAAATTGTATTGGTGAGAGTTTCTAAGATAAGCCTGATGCAACCTATTTCGTACATCCACAAACAGATCCGGGAGCTTTTGAATATCATCTATTCGTTGCGATTTTTCTGAAATAGAAAGAATATTTTTATCATTTTCTGAAATTTTTCCATAAAAATCCCCTGTCACTGGAACATTTCTAGCAAAAGTTAAAAAAGCAGGAGAATATCCGGTGACGTCGTGTTTCGCCAGTCTTATAGCTTGAGCTACCTTGAAAATAGATGAATCCCAAGTTTTGTGATTCTCATGAATATAGCAGCGAATTGATGTTACGATTACTTTATTGACTCTCTCGGAAAAATTAACTTGAGGATGATATTTTGCATTGTACCAAATCTTTTGCACACGATAAGTTTCCATTAACTGTTTAAACTCTTTACTGATGAATTGACTACCGTTATCGACCATCATGATCTGCGGTACTCCGTAAATAAGAAAGACATTATTTTCTATAAATTTTACGATAGTTTTCGTAGTAGCATTAGACATCGGATGAACTAGAGTAAACTTCGTGAACCAATCGACAACTACCAAAACATACTGATTTCCATTTTTAGACCTCGGATATGGACCTATAATATCCGCAGAAATGCATTGAAAGGGAAAATTTATGTTTTTATATGAACCCATTTGACCAGCCGGAGGTAAGTTCGTACTTTTACAGGCAGCACAAATAGGACACTTTCTAACATATTTGTAAACATCCCTTCTTAGTTTTGGCCAGTAATATAGTTCTGTTATTCGATTGAATGTTTTTGATATTCCTAAGTGACCAGAAAATTCTTTATCGTGATAAAACTTGAGAACCTCCAAACGATTAGCTGAAGGGACTACAATCTTCCAATCGGTTAGGTTGCTAGTTAAATTGTGATTAGAAAGAATATGTTTATAAAGAATTCCGTTTTCAGTACGAAAAGAAGGATATTTATCGGGACTTTTCATGACTTTCTCAATCATGACTTTGTACCATTTATCAGGTTGAAAAGTTGAAACGTCGATTACAGAAATAGATGCGACCGAACGCGATAAGGCATCCGCTACAACATTCAAAGATCCTTTCCTATGTTTAATGGTAAAATCATACTGGGAAAGTTTAACAGCCCACCTAGTCAAACGTCCCGAAGGATTTGATAATTTATGAAGATATATAAGTGAGGCATGATCCGTTTCAACGGTGAATTTAGTTCCTTCTACATAACTTCTGAATTTTTCAATTCCGAAAATAACCGCTAATAATTCTTTCTCTGTCGTGCTATATTTGCGCTGACAAGTAGTCAATGTCTTACTAGCGTAAGCTACAGGGTGTTCTAAACCATCACATTCCTGATATAGAATAGCACCAACACCTGTATCCGAAGCATCACACTGTATAATGAAGGGTTTAGAAAAATCAGGGCTTGCGAGCACTGGAGCTGAAACTAAACGAGTTTTTATTTCAGTGAAAGCTGCTTCTGCCTCAGGAGTCCAAGCTATCGGTTGTCCTTTCTTACGACCATGCAACAAATCACTTATTGGAGAACAGATTGATGAAAAATCCTTTATAAAACGACGATACCAACCGACAAGACCTATCAAACGTTTGATTTCAGTTGTACTTTTGGGGGTAGGGTAATTGACAATTGCAGAAACCTTTTCCGGATCAGTTCTCAAACCATGCTCATCAACGACAAACCCAAGATAAACAAGAGATGAACGACAGAATTCACACTTATCTAAATTGACAGTTAGATTAGCGTTTTTCAGTCTTCGATAAACTTCCCTCAAAACCTCTATTTGAAGTTGAAAAGTAGGAGTGGCTATAATGATATCGTCCAAATAGACGAAACAGTAAGGCGCTAAGTCAGGACCTATAACCCTATCCATCAAGCGAACCATAGCTTTCGGACTGTTCTTCAGTCCAAACGGACAAACCACAAATTCAAAAAGACCTCTGCCTGGAACTGCAAAAGCGGTCTTCTCACAAGAAGAATCATCCAAGGGAATCTGAAAAAAAGCCTTGGTCAAATCAATCGAAGAAAGATATTTTGCGTCCCTCAGTTTGTTGAGAATAGAATCTATCTGAGGCATAGGATACATATCATCTGCTGTAACCTGATTCAGCTTCCTACCATCGAAACATACACGATATTCCCCGGAACGTTTCGGAACTAACCACAATGGACTACACCAAGAAGACTGAGAAGGGCGAATCACTTTTAATCGCAACATCTCATCAATTTCTTTGTTCAAATGGTTTTGCATAGTAGGCGATAAAGGATATTGACGTTGAACAATTGGTTTCGCGTCTTTAGTATCGATATGATGTGTTATCAAATGTGTACGACCAATTTTATCTTTGGGAGCTATAGATTTGAACAACTCTATGACATCTTCTAGGTCATTTTTCTCGGACGTTGACAACTCGGAAAAAGGCCTGATCACATTAACCGCATTTATAGAAGCTTCATAAGAATAAGAGAAATTAGAGAAATTGGCACCGATATTAAATGACTGGAAAAAATCCATCCCTAATATTAGAGCGTGCGCAACAGAAGGAATCACTAAAATTTTCATTTCTTTCGATAAACCTTCAAGTGAAATTGGAACTGAAATATATCCCAGAAAATCCTGCGGTTTACCGTCAGCAGTAGTAACATTCATGGGAGCTTCGTATTTGATTGGAATATTGTACTTTTGCAAAAGAGAAAAACCTGTAGAACCCAGAATAGAAGAAGTACTACCGGTATCAGCTAAAGCAAGAATTTTTTGACCAAAAATTTCAATGTTCAGATAGGGGCGATTATCGTTAGGTTTTTTTACAAAGAGAGGATTAATATTAACAAAAGAAGGTTGAGAATGGGAGTATTCTATTGATTCGAAACGTTTTGTCTTTGGTTGTTTCTTGATCTCGCGGGACCATGATTTGTGACATTTCGATTCGCTGAGACATGACGGTTCGGACTGGTGACGAGATTCGTGTTCCCGCCACCGGGATTCACGTTTTTTGAATTACACCGATCACATTTGGACTTGAATGTATCTTTCTTACCACATCCATAACAAAACACTGTTTTGGGGTTTCGACATTGAGGATAGTTATGACCAGATAAACCACAATTCCAACAACGAGAACCAGATATAGAAGAGACATTATTAGATTGACAACGAGAACTAGACCTATAAGTGTTAGAACAGGCAGAATTTGAGTCACGAACAGGTCTACTGAGATCTGGTTCCAAAAGTCCGGCATCATGAGTCGGAGGTGCTTTATAACGACTGGCCCAAATCCTAGATTCTTCCAGCTTCTTACACAGTTCGGTGAGCTCGCTGACAGTTTGAGGATTATACATCGCTAAACCTGAAATAAAAAAGGGCAACAGATTCCTACGAATTTTCCTAACTCTTGTAGATTCATCAGGCTTGTTAGTCAACCTGTTGAAAAGACCTTCCATTGAAGAAATATATAGAGACACCCTCTCATTCGATCCCTGAGTCCTTGCGTTGATCTCTTGTTCCAAGTCCTCCTCGTAAAAGTACGGTAGAAAATCCTTCTTTAACTCAACCACAAGCTCATCCCAATTTCGAACTTTACCTCTGTTATTGACGAACCACGTCCATGCAGATCCCCTAAATAAGTCACAAGCAGATTGAAACAGCTCTTGCTTCGATACGCCTCGCGCCTGTCTCAAAAGTTCCACCTTTTCTAAAAATGAATTAACTGACTCAGTCTGAGTTGAACCTGTGAAATAAATATTCCATTTATGGGGAGCCACAAACGAACAATTCGATGAACTTCCATACACAACAGGAGCAGTACCCTGCGTCGGAGTAGAAACCCTCTCTGGAGATACCTTCAAATCGAGATCAGCCTCTAACTCCAAAACCTCATACTCAATCTTCTTCTTCGTCAAAATCTCAGAATCTTCATCAGCAAGCAACTTAGACAATCGATTAGACAAATGGGCTAAACGACTAGAAATTTTAGCATAAACAGGATCATCTTTATTACCGCAAAATTCAGAAATAACCTTTTTTAAATCAATAATGGTTTCACCAATTTCTTCTACGTCCTTAGAATGGGAATATGGATTCGTTACGATATGAAAACTGCGATTAGCTTTCTCCTGACTTAGGAGTCCTCTTAAAATTTTTCTCTTAGCATCAACATCTCCGGTAGGTTCAACGCCTCTAATTTTAATCTCGTAAGTCAATTCGTTAACTTTCAAATGATTGGGATTCATATTGTGTCGATAAAGATAGTTACGAAAAAAAATTTTAAGACACAAGTAAAGGTAGGTAATTTTCGCAACAATGCAAAAAAAAATCAAGTCTGAGAAATTAATTTTCGAAAAGGAAGGAGTTCGCCAGAATATAATAAGCAATGTTAGTGAATTTTGAACAAATTCTGTCGGATCAGATATTTTACAAATATTTTCTTCAACAAGCAAGATTTCAAAAAAAAAAAAAATAATGATAAATAATAATAATAAGAGAAAATCAAGAACTGTGGAGTTTTCTTTGAGAGGAATGAATGTGCCCCACGTTGGGCGCCAAAAATGTGTAAGCTATAATTACACTTGTGCCTATGGGCTGCTCAGATGGTTACGGAAGGGGTGAGTCGTTGGAATACTAAAAACTCCCCAGTACCTAACTTTTGTTGGGCGCCAGGTTTACTACGTAAACCGAAAGAAATCTTGCTTGAGGTAGAATAGAAAAAAAATTAGTTTCACAATTTTATTAAAATTATAAATTACAAAATGAATGAATGCTGAAGGCTGACGTTATAAAAAATTGCAAATTGGGTTTGAACAAAAATTATTCGATGGGCTCCAGACAGAATTTGGAATTGAATATGTTTAGTTATAAACAGAAATTTTGAGGTCTCACTTAAATCTTTTTTCTTGATATTTCGTTCGGTGGCAGTGGGTGAAGAAAATTTCAGTTCTCCGAAGTTCTTTCAAAATACCACAGATGTTCAGGTTTTCAGGCTTCGGTCGTTGAAAGTTTTACTTGATGGAAACTAGCCAAACGATTTCAATTGGCGAGATTCTTCAGGAGAATCGACTTCAGGCGACGTAGATCTCTTCCAATGTTGAATGATGCTCGAACATGCAGAATAGATAAAATATTAGTTCAAGTCCAAGAAAAATGGTGGATTCATTTTCTGTTCAAACCAACTCCTTCAGTGATATGATATTAAGTACAGAAAAAAAAATTATATATAATGTATGATAAAACAGTATACAAAGGTTATAATCAAGTTAGTCTAATATTAAATTCAATGTAATATTCTTTCCGGAAAGAGAGAAGACTAACAATTTTGATAAATTGTCCAAATATGAAATTGTAATTGAATTAACAATCAAAAATCTAATAAATGATCCGAAAGAAATAATAAAAGAATGGAGGGCAAAAAAAAATGGGGACAAAAAAAGGGAGCGTGTACCCTCTGGCTACTAAAGAAATGAAAGAAAAAATTAATAAACAAATCCCGACACACTGATGGTGAGTTAGGATGAGTTAAAATTATGAAACTCTCAAAATGTGATTTCTGAAAGAGAAGAATTACTGAGATGATCAAAATCAAAATCAATCAGGAATTAAAGATACCAAATTCACCAGAATAACGCACTCACTTTTTGTCACCTGTCAGCTACGCAACGTGAAAAATCTAAGTGAAGTGAATTTCGAAGGTCGACCCGAATTATTGAAATGTGAACGAATCTCCTTCCTTCTCGGAAAATTCCGGTTTCACTCATACATCAATCGCGGACATCGCGAACCAGTGGCGGCACGTATATAAGAATTTGGGGTCGTAACGAGTGATCGTTACAATTGATGAAATATTTTGAAAAATGTCCGTTTTCTATAGATGATTGGAAAAATTTCAAAATTCAAATTTTGAAAAAAGTAAATAAATAATGGCAATTGACAACTACGATGAATGTCATTATGATTAATCGCCAACCCAAAAACACTTAAAAAAACTGCAACCGATAGCTAACGAATATGGTCAATTGATTGATTGATCAATCTTTTAACATGTGCTTGGCTGCTCGCCATCGACACATCAAACACGCTGTATCGCAAACTATTTATCACGTATAAGTCAAACAACAATATATTTTCACCACTACACACAATTTAATTAATTTCAAAAAGACTCTTTCAAATCAGGGAGTTCCAAACCGGGACGTGAGGAAAAGTAGTCATCTCACCTTGACGACCATTTTGGAACTATCATAAACCGATTTCAAGCGAATAACCAGTAATGACCGCGGTTATCTACGGTCCTGCCTGCGGTTATCTACGGTTATAGCCTTCAGCGATATTCCTTGTAAAATGATTATAACCGACAATGACCGAAGTCGCTTGAATGCAGTTGGTCCTAGTTGGTAAATACCAATGAGGACCAGGTTATTCGCTTGAAATCGGTTATACTATCAAAACAACTACCAGGGCGGCGTTCGGAATCAACGTCGGATAAAGTGCGTGTGTCGAACGCTGGGCGCACTCAGTTTGAAATGTTAGCTTTATTCGGGTTACAATACGCCGCATTAGTGTGACGTCACAAATTTCTGTTCTATGGTCTGGGTTCCAAACAAAGCGATTTTAGTGGGTGTTTTAGCATATTGTGATCTATATTTTATTAAGTTGATCAAATTAAGAGGTTCAAAGTAAGTATTCAAATAATTGTTGCAAAGTGCTATATCTTGATACCAATAATATTTCATTTACACTTATAACAAGCCGAAAAAATTCATATTTATTATAACATCCTAACCTCAAAATATGGATTTTTAGTCTATTTACATTATTAATCGAAGGCTTTATAGAAATTATCAATGAATTTTGTATGAAAATCCATATCTTCATACATCATTTTCATAGTATCGTTTCAGATGTGAAAATTTTCATTTAATTGACGAATCTCATACTTTCATTTCAGATGGTCATGTGTTGGGCTCCTGACTGTAAACATTACAGTGAAAAGGAATCGTGTAAATTTTTCAAGTTTCCTAAGGATTCAAAGCTACGAAGTCAACGGTTAAAATTTGTTAGGTAGGTTCATTCATTTACAAGAAACCCTTTATTTTTACATTTGATTTTGCAGGCGGGATATAGAGGCAGGAGAACATGCACGCTTGTGTTCATGCCATTTTGTTGATGGAAAAAAAGAAAACCTACCGACATTATTCGCACACAATGCGAATAAACGAATGCGTTTCACTTCTCCTGAAAGAAGGTGGAATCCTGTTACGGTTACCTGCACGGTAACTTCAGAATCGGTGGATCCAGATGAACGGTATATTTGCATTTGAAATATTTTTTTCTAGCATGTTCTAATAATCTTGCATTTACAGAGTTTCAGATGAACAGTGCAAAAATCAAATTCAGACATCAGACATCTCAACATCTCCATCGATAGCAATACTTCAGACGGAGAATTATTTTTTGAAGAAGCGGATTGCTGAACTAGAAAATGCTGCCCAAACAGCGTTCAGTTATAGAGTTATTGAGAAGGATAATAACTTGTGCCAGTTGTTTACGGGGATCCCTTCATTCAAAAATTTTCACGCTCTATATAGATTGTTGGAAAATATTGAGATAAATTATTATATATATTTATTATTATATATTATATATTTATTTATTATATTATATTTATTTTATTTATATTATATATTTGGAGTTGACTTGTCTTCTGCTTGTCTTTTTGGTGCATTTCATGTACTTGCTTTGTCAGTCACACTAATGTTGTGATGGCCAAAAATACATACTTCTGCCATATGATGGCATTTTGCCTGACCTCTAGGACATGAGCATGATGCAGCAACAATACCATGTTCTACGTCTAGAGATATCTATAAAAAAAATTTCACATAAATAATACTTGAATGAAATGCAATCAATCATGGAGAAATTGAAAGTTATTAATTATTAATACTCATTTTGTGCAAATTGATCTGAATAACATCTTACCTCAATTGAATAGCATCTGTTTTTCATACTTGCTTTCACCTCTCCTTTAAGAAGAGTTGGCTGTACCTCTGAGTCGTATATAACTCGAACTACATTTCCACTACAGTAGGAGATTTCGCCTCTTTGAAAAAGATTCATATTTCCTTCGAAAAATGAAAATATTGTTGTCATAGATATAACTCCCTTTTCGGCCATCTAATAAATAGAAAAACGATTAAAGTTACATAAAATAATTAAGTACAAATAAACTGCTTGAAATAACATAACCTCTATCCGAGTAGATTTCCTCGTGTTATTCGAAATTAAACAATGAATTAACAAATATACTCACTTTAATCTAATTGGGATGATGATTCGATTCACACAACAAGTTTCTTCAAGTCAAAAATACTTTCAGATATTCTACAAACGCAAAAGAATTATTCGCCCTCACTAAATCCCCTGTAAATGAAGTTTGTTTGGAACCCAGACCATAGAACAGAAATTTGTGACGTCATCACTAATGCGGCGTATTATCAGGACAGTCCTAGGATTGTTCTAAAACTGCGCCGAACAGATGCGCACTCGTTTCGATACCTAGGACCGTTGTAGGACTGGTTCAAGTTTTGAAAAACCCGAATGCATCAAAATGAAAGCATTTCAGTTTTTTACACGAGAAATTCAACGATATCTTCATTAAAGATAATCGATGGCATTAAGATTCCTACCAACAACCATCACGTCAAGCGCTAAAAAGCATGCACCCAGAATAATCCTAAAACAGTACCTGCCCAAGAGCGGGGACAGTTTTCGGACTGTTCTCGGACTATCCCAGAATTATTCGTAAAAACCCGAACGCAAAACAAGTCAGTCCTGAACAGTCCCCAAAAAACCCGAACGCTAACTATCGCGAACAAATTTACTGCGCAAACTCCTGACAGTCCTAGAACAGTAATTGTGTGAACTGTGAACCCGAATAGAGCTCTTGCCGATCGTTTTCGAACGACGTCGGGTGTTATTTTCCCTCTCTTTCTAACTGCAATGTGAGGTTAATTCAATATTTTTCAAATGATATATCATAGAGGTAGTATAAGGGGAGATGCGATTTCGTGACTAAAACGGGACCAGGTCCGCCACACACGGTACAATCGTAGTTTTGTGAAACCGACCCATAATCTTCCAAACCAAGTGTTTGCAAATTCAGTCAAGGAGTTCAATTGTTTCTTATTTTTAATGGCGTTAGCAAAATTTCACATCAAATCACCAGTGTTTACTTGTCCAATTGTCTTCAGATACTTCCTCTGCATTTTCAAATCTCACAGATTGCGTTTTGAATAGCCCATGCACAGCAGCTTGTTCCTCTTTACTCAAAGCAGACAATATTGCAGCATTTTTTTCTTTGATTTACATACCACTTTCAAAATCATGGAAATGAGTACACTGAGTTGTTGATTGAGAAATTATATGTTTATTCCTAAGAGTATCATTCCTGGATTCTCTCCTCAATTCATGTTGGGCCATACAAGCCCTATTCATTTCTTCTGGATAAAGGGGAGGTGCGATTTCGTGACTAAAACGGGACCAGGTCCGCCACATTGGTACGACACATTTGTCAAGCGGTCGTTAACCTTGATGTTTCGTGTTCGGTTGTGAGTTTTGTGAAAATTATTTATATTTGAAGGACAATCTTCGTTGAACTAATTGAACAAAATGGTTTCTTGAGCTGTGCGAAGTTGCTGTAGCCGAGATGGCGTGGATAAGAAGAAATCATCAGGAATTATATTTCATAGGTTAATATCAACAATGTACAGGGTCGGTTTAAGTAGATTTGATGTCTGATACTAGAGATTCCTTTTTATATTCATTTAGAGATTTGAAGAATGTAAAGGGTTTTCAATACCCTTCAGAGGATGTCATCAAAATTTGCTTAAAGACCGAAAATATCATGAAGCGAGAAATCATCAGGCAAGAGCGGAATACAACTGCAGCGTTGCCAGACTTCGAAATAATCCCCAGCAACGAATTCCTTTCATTTCAGTCAACTAAATTGTAACAAATGAGTGTATAATGACGTGAATCCTTAGATTCTGTAAAAATAATGGATGTATAGTAGAAATAAATCATCTAAAGTAAGAAAAGCGGTTACACTAAATTGACGTGATATACCAAGTTTTATGTTATTTCTGCACTTTCAATGGCCTCTATTTTCTAAACTACTTCGTGTTCGTTGATGGATTTTTCATTGAAACGTTGGGGAATATGTGAGGATTCGAAAAAACCACATCTCGGAATTTGTACCACCGTAGGAGGAGGGAGGAGGGAGTTAATAGAAAGAGCAACGTTTCTATCGAACACCCTGTATTTTCTAAACTACTGCGTGTTCGTTGATGGATTTTTCATTGAAACGTTGGGGAATATGTGAGGATTCGAAAAAACCACATCTCGGAATTTGTACCACCGTAGGAGGAGGGAGGAGGGAGTTAATAGAAAGAGCAACGTTTCTATCGAACACCCTGTATTTTCTAAACTACTGCGTGTTCGTTGATGGATTTTTCATTGAAACGTTGGGGAATATGTGAGGATTCGAAAAAACCACATCTCGGAATTTGTACCACCGTAGGAGGAGGGAGGGGGGAGTTAATATAACCAGCAACGTTTCTATGAAACACCCTGTATTTTCTAAACTACTTCGTGTTCGTTGATGGATTTTTCATTGAAACGTTGGGGAATATGTGAGGATTCGAAAAAACCACATCTCGGAATTTGTACCACCGTAGGAGGAGGGAGGAGGGAGTTAATAGAAAGAGCAACGTTTCTATCGAACACCCTGTATTTTCTAAACTACTGCGTGTTCGTTGATGGATTTTTCATTGAAACGTTGGGGAATATGTGAGGATTCGAAAAAACCACATCTCGGAATTTGTACCACCGTAGGAGGAGGGAGGAGGGAGTTAATAGAAAGAGCAACGTTTCTATCGAACACCCTGTATTTTCTAAACTACTGCGTGTTCGTTGATGGATTTTTCATTGAAACGTTGGGGAATATGTGAGGATTCGAAAAAACCACATCTCGGAATTTGTACCACCGTAGGAGGAGGGAGGGGGGAGTTAATATAACCAGCAACGTTTCTATGAAACACCCTGTATTTTCTAAACTACTTCGTGTTCGTTGATGGATTTTTCATTGAAACGTTGGGGAATATGTGAGGATTCGAAAAAACCACATCTCGGAATTTGTACCACCGTAGGAGGAGGGAGGAGGGAGTTAATAGAAAGAGCAACGTTTCTATCGAACACCCTGTATTTTCTAAACTACTGCGTGTTCGTTGATGGATTTTTCATTGAAACGTTGGGGAATATGTGAGGATTCGAAAAAACCACATCTCGGAATTTGTACCACCGTAGGAGGAGGGAGGGGGGAGTTAATATAACCAGCAACGTTTCTATGAAACACCCTGTATTTTCTAAACTACTTCGTGTTCGTTGATGGATTTTTCATTGAAACGTTGGGGAATATGTGAGGATTCGAAAAAACCACATCTCGGAATTTGTACCACCGTAGGAGGAGGGAGGGGGGAGTTAATATAACCAGCAACGTTTCTATGAAACACCCTGTATTTTCTAAACTACTGCGTGTTCGTTGATGGGTTTTTCATTGAAACGTTGGGGAATATGTGAGGATTCGAAAAAACCACATCTCGGAATTTGTACCACCGTAGGAGGAGGGAGGAGGGAGGAGGGAGTTAATAGAAAGAGCAACGTTTCTATCGAACACCTGTATTTTCTAAACTACTGCGTGTTCGTTGATGGATTTTTCATTGAAACGTTGGGGAATATGTGAGGATTCGAAAAAACCACATCTCGGAATTTGTACCACCGTAGGAGGAGGGAGGGGGGAGTTAATATAACCAGCAACGTTTCTATGAAACACCCTGTATTTTCTAAACTACTGCGTGTTCGTTGATGGGTTTTTCATTGAAACGTTGGGGAATATGTGAGGATTCGAAAAAACCACATCTCGGAATTTGTACCACCGTAGGAGGAGGGAGGGGAGAGTTAATAGAAAAAACAACGTTTCTATCGAACACCCTGTATTTTATATTTTTATGGAATCTTTTTTCTTTAAATATCGCTTATTTTTGAAGTAAAGATTGCACGTGGTATTTACGGATTTAATTTTTTTATTTATCAAAAAATTATACTTTTCCTTTATTAATTTTCTATTACGGCAAATCATCTCTTATTCATCGTCGGTTAGACGGCTGTGGTTAGAACAAATTCGCCCTCTTTGTAAATGCAGTCCTTAAAAGTCACAGGTCTTGCTTTACCATCTCTTATATTTTTCGTTCCCAATGGAAGTCGCTTCCGAACTGCACTTTTCATTTCAAAATATTTTTTTAATTCTGGTGATACCATATCAAAATCGGAGCTGAATTCTTTTCTTTTCGATGAATTTGTGAGTTCGAGACAAGATGGTTCATTAATGTTCGGGGTGGAGTGCAATAATTTACGAGGTGGATTTTTGCTTTGATCTTCGTCAGAAATTGTTGAAAAACTACGAGAATCAGATTTCTCGAGAATTGATCCATGAGAATCATCAGTCATGGTAAGACTTTTATGCCTTATTTTGCTGACAGGTTTTGCGAAAAATTGCACAGACGATTTTGGAACTGTTTCTGAAATATCTAGTTCCTGAAGTGATTTTTCTGGAGGCGTGATAATACCGTCATGAACAACTGTAGTGGTTAAAAGATGAGAGTTTCTCTTTACGAAGTAAAATAATTTTCCACGATTTTTTTCAGTATTTTTCTTGCCCATACGGCAGCACAAACGAAAATAGATTGATGAGACTGAAAAGTAGGATTCCGCAAAAAGATCGTTTTCTCCAATATTTTCCTTGAACATTGCATATTGAATAGAAGTCACATATGCCCTTTTTTTTTTGTTCATCATCATTCCTCTGGTCCATTATTTGAGAGAGTTCATTTTTGTAAAAATTCAGCAATTCCCGTATTTTACCAGTATTTCTTCGAAGAACCATATAAACTGCACGCTGCGTATTACAGTCATTTTCAGAAAATATAAACATTGCTGAGTCTTGAATAATGCTATCATCTAATTTCAATTCGTCAAGATCTCTGGGGCAAATATGAGGAAATTTCGAATTTATATATTCTGCCAATTTCTCTATCGGAAATTTAACTGGTTTACCGGCCATTCTTGTGAATAATCTACTGAGAAATGTTACAATTGCACAAATATGTCCTTATTGTAAAAAGTCTGATGTGAAAAAACAGGACCTAAATCACGAATAACTAGAACTTTTCCTTGTATTGTATTGGTTAAAAAAATTAAAATTGACAATCAATAAGCAACTGAAGAAAAATCTATATTTTCATAAAAAACTAACAGAAAAAAAAATAAAAAACTAGTCAAAGATCAGAATTGTAATCAAAACTGATGTTAGAACAAAGAATATACGTAAACTGAACAGATTTTTGAAAAAACGGCAATAGTAAAATCAATTTGAAATAGAATAAGCAAACGAAAAATTTTAAATTCAAACATTGAACGAATTTCTAGTTAAGTGTTGGGTATACCAACTCTTGGCAGAATACAACGAATTCGAGAAAGATACTCACAAATTTAAAAAATTTGGAAAATCTTTCCAGCACATAGGCACACACAAGGCTGATATTCAAACTGCACTGCACGAGACAAGGCGTAATGAAAATTACGGAGGAGCACTCTTTTCTTGCTAGTGAATACAGTAGGGGGGCGTTCCACTTGGCGATCACAACGCTCACGCTCACGACCGTTCTTTTCCCCATTCCACTTGCTTGCTAGCGCTATTATGTTAACTCAAGTGGAACGGATTATTGGGTGTTTTGGGCTGTCATGAAAGAAATAACAAGATTGAAAAAAGTAGAAGTCATTCTAAACAATAAATTCAATTAAAGTGTACAACAGTTCGAACTATTATAATAAATATATAATATCTAAACTGTATTCTGAACGTCCATTTTCACTTTCACGCATCTATTGAGATAGGTCGTCACAGAACATCGAAAAATGTGGGTCGATTTGAGCTTGGAGTGAGCGATGATTTTGCCGCGCTCACAAAGACCGCGGTCGTTAAGTGGAACGGCTAAAGGAGCATTTTGATCGTTGTGATCGCCAAGTGGAACGGCCCCTAGGAAGATTTGTGTAAATGGATGTACAGAGTTGAGGAATTATACGAAATTTCTTGAAGCTATTTGTCCATTTTAAACGAACGAAAATATATAATAAAAATATCTGCACCACACAGTGGCGTAGCTAGATAGCCAGGGGCTCTGGTGCAAAAATCGAAGTCGACATATAAATACTTCGAAGAAGTAAGGCTACTTACTGAAAGTGCAGTTGAAGACTTTACTTGAATAAATGATATTAGGTAATGAAAAAAAATTGGAGAGTTAAATTTATGTATTCAAGTAGGTATATTAAATTCATTATATTTATGTGGATGAAAAGAGAAGTTAAAAAATAATTCTTATAGATACTTTATATATGTACCAAAAAAAATAAGCAATCATTGTCACAATTCCGAGATGTGGTTTTTTCGAATCCTCACATATTCCCCAAGGTTTCAATGAAAAATCCATCAACGAACACGCAGTAGTTTAGAAAATACAGGGTGTACGATAGAAACGTTGCTCTTTCTATTAACTCCCCCCTCCCTCCTCCTACGGTGGTACAAATTCCGAGATGTGGTTTTTTCGAATCCTCACATATTCCCCAACGTTTCAATGAAAAACCCATCAACGAACACGCAGTAGTTTAGAAAATGCAGGGTGTTTCATAGAAACGTTGCTGGTTATATTAACTCCCCCCTCCCTCCTCCTACGGTGGTACAAATTCCGAGATGTGGTTTTTTCGAATCCTCACATATTCCCCAACGTTTCAATGAAAAATCCATCAACGAACACGCAGTAGTTTAGAAAATACAGGGTGTTCGATAGAAACGTTGCTCTTTCAATTAACTCCCTCCTCCCACCTCCTACGGTGGTACAAATTCCGAGATGTGGTTTTTTCGAATCCTCACATATTCCCCAACGTTTCAATGGAAAATCCATCAACGAACACGCAGTATGACTGTGACATGTTCTTTCGAGCATTTAGGCCGTCGTCGTAGACACTCAGGCAGTTCAGTCCAGTGAGAACATCTCCTGAAATATAACTCCTGAAGATGCCAGACACTCGAACTGGCGAAACGTCGAGAACTAATCTACGACGACGGCCTAAATGCTCGAAAGAACATGTTACATTGAACGATGGCCGCGAAAGCCTCAACCAATTCATTGAACACGCAGTAGTTTAGAAAATACAGGGTGTTTCATAGAAACGTTGCTGGTTATATTAACTCCCCCCTCCCACCTCCTACGGTGGTACAAATTCCGAGATGTGGTTTTTTCGAATCCTCACATATTCCCCAACGTTTCAATGAAAAAATCCATCAACGAACACGAAGTAGTTTAGAAAATAGAGGCCATTGAAAGTGAAGAAATAACATAAAACTTGGTATATCACGTTAATTTAGTGTAACCGCTTTTCTTACTTTAGATGATTTATTTCTACTATACATCCATTATTTTTACAGAATCTAAGGATTCACGTCATTATACACTCATTTGTTACGATTTAGTTGAATGAAATGAAAGGATTTCGTTGCTGGGGATTATTTCGAAGTCTGGCAACGCTGCAGTTGTATTCCGCTCTTGCCGACTATCGACAGTCCCCACGTCATCAACCGTTGCTGGAAATCCGTGGATAACTTCACACAAACTGATGATTTCTCGCTTCATGATATTTTCGGTCTTTAAGCAAATTTTGATGACATCCTCTGAAGGGTATTGAAAACCCTTTACATTCTTCAAATCTCTAAATGAATATAAAAAGGAATCTCTAGTATCAGACATCAAATCTACTTAAACCGACCCTGTACATTGTTGATATTAACCTATGAAATGTAATTCCTGATGATTTCTTCTTATCCACGCCATCTCGGCTACAGCAACTTCGCACAGCACAAGAAACCATTTTGTTCAATTAGTTCAACGAAGATTGTCCTTCAAATATAAATAATTTTCACAAAACTCACAACCGAACACGAAACATCAAGGTTAACGACCGCTTGACAAATGTGTCGTACCAATGTGGCGGACCTGGTCCCGTTTTAGTCACGAAATCGCACCTCCCCTTTATCAAGAAGAAATGAATAGGGCTTGTATGGCCCAACATGAATTGAGGAGAGAATCCAGGAATGATACTCTTAGGGATAAACATATAATTTCTCAATCAACAACTCAGTGTACTCATTTCCATGATTTTGAAAGTGGTATGTAAATCAAAGAAAAAAATGCTGCAATATTGTCTGCTTTGAGTAAAGAGGAACAAGCTGCTGTGCATGGGCTATTCAAAATGCAATCTGTGAGATTTGAAAATGCAGAGGAAGTATCTGAAGACAATTGGACAAGTGAACACTGGTGATTTGATGTGAAATTTTGCTAACGCCATTAAAAATAAGAAACAATTGAACTCCTTGACTGAATTTGCAAACACTTGGTTTGGAAGATTATGGGTCGGTTTCACAAAACTACGATTGTACCGTTAAATTAATTGGAGCCACCGCTATTCGTTGAAATTTCAAAAAGAGGGATTCGATTGGTTCGAATTCAGGTAAGGTTTTTCAATCGCACAATTAACGTTTTGTGAAACCCAACCTATAAGTTATCAAACAATTAAAAATTTTTAAGTATTTTATAAATTTTCAAAGGTTTGTTCTATATTTATGTCAGCATTTTGTTTTAGTTGTTTCACTTTGCTTGGCAATTACATACATCTCTTCTGACTTTTTGATATCATCTCTGGCAAATTTTCCATTGTAAACAAATATTTTATCTATATTTGATTGTTATCTTAATATTGTGTGATGAAAGATATATACAATTTCCATTTTAAAATTACAAACAAAACACAAATAAAGATTGGAAAAACTTTCAGAATCGTTTATTCATTTCGCAACATATGATTGAAGAAATGATTAAATGAAATGTTCTCAATCAAATTTTGTTCGTAATCTTCATGAAAGGGAGCACCCACTTTCAAAAATGATTTGGGAAAACTTTAATAAACAATGAAGTCGTATGTTTCCAACTTCAACAGATTCATCTGAATCTGTGTGCAGCACGAATGATTCTGCTTCAATCGGATATCACTTCGAGGTACCTAGTACCATTCATTCACGAATTCTGCAGAATCTCATGGATCTAGGAAATACTTCCAAATATATTACGTCATTTGAGTAATCCCAACATATTCATTTGACCAAAATAATTGTTCTTACAAGTAATTTAAATATCTTTGCGTACAATTTTTTCATCATTCGTGGTTAAAACGAGTTGTTTTTCTGAATTCGCCACACTTAATGTACAATCAGAAATGCATTCACACACACTACCATCTTAAAACTCCTTTAAATCACTCTTAAAATGAAAATCTATTCATTTATTTCACAAAATGATATAAATATCCCGTTGTCATTCAAAAATTTACAAAAAAAAACCCCTAGCGCCACTCAGGCTGGTGGCTAAATTTCGAACCTAGAAAACAAGTATTTACAGCGCCCTCAACGGTAGTTGGATTCGCCAATGGTCAATTAGTTCAATTCAAATGTATATTAGTGTTCTGTGGTTCAAATATTTCAAAGAATTCTTTCACAAGAAATATGTTTATTGTGAAAGAAAGGAGAAAGTGATGTGTTCAACTTAACTGTTGTGTTTTATTTAATGAAACATGTTATTCGGAAAATTCAAATCCATTTCGAAGTATTCTCTGATAGCAGGAAGTTTGGTAACAGCAACTTATAGTCTGCATGAGAATAACTATGATATAAATTCAATAGGCATTGTAAGACTCACAAGAGCTGCACTGACGGTTTTCAAAATTGGATCAACTTATAAGAATGATTTATATGGATCGGGTCTTGAGAAGGGAAGTCCTCAATACAACAAATTGAAATCCGAAATACATAAGAAAAGTGCTGAGAAACTTCTAGACTTATGTTGTACCAATAAAGGTGTATATATTAAAGTTGGTCAACATATAGCTACCCTAGATTATATTTTACCCAGTGAATTTGTTAAAACAATGAAAGTTTTATACAACCATGCCCCAAGAAATGATTTGAAAGATGTGTATAAAGTATTAAGACAAGATTTGAAAAAAAATGTGAGTATTCATCAAGTAAAATTTTTCACAAAAAAATATGTTGAAACCTCAGTTATATGTTTTTGCTATAAATAAAATAGAACTTTATCTAGTATATTAACCTTTAACCAATGCTGTCGGTCTAATGGACCTGCATCATAATTCGCAAGGAGAATTCACCCACTTTTTATTGCTGTCTTGCAGAGATTGGAGTAGCTCCCTTTAAGTTTCGAATGAGTGTTTACGTATGTTGTATTTGAATCAATATGATTCATCACCTTTGCGTAACCTGAGATTATAAGTTTCTCTGTCTTGTGCTGGTTTTTGCATATTATGCACAAAACTACAGTTCATGAAAACTCTAAGGCAACTAATCCAACCTTACATAAAAATTCGTTCAGAAAACTACAAATTGCCTTACGAAGTGCGCTTTTCAATTGAGAGAGGTCTAGGACAAACTCCTTACTTCTCAACATAATGAGTAATTGGATGTAACAGACAGAAGAAAAACCTGCCACACCTATGAAAAAGGAAAACCATTTACTTATGTTGGCGTTATTTTCCTTGAATGCTTAAATAAAATGCTCACAAATTGCATGAGAAAGAGTAAACTGTGTATTCATTCGTTAAAATATCAGTGATTCATACCATTTGCCCTTTTGTTTCTTTACACTTACCTCACAAATATCAGTTTTTTTGTTGTTTTGATATCTAATGAATATTTAAAAAAACTATTTATATTTCGTTTATTTTGTAATACATATTTTTTATGCTAGTACACAGTTATGTGAAATGTTGAAAAAAGATTTACTATTTCTTTATCATATTGAAACCTACTTTTGAATGGACCGAATTAGTCGTGACGTCACAAGATGGCGACTGGATCAAAACAAACTTTTGTTTACTTCCATTCCTGTGTAATTCGCCATAAGAGGCAAAAGGCTTTCAGTAAATTCGAAATTAAATATAGTTATCAGTGTATTTAAGGGACGAGATTGCTATATTTGGAATCTACAAGAGTTGTAGAAGAGATAGAAGTCAAAAAATTGTTGGTTTTGATTATATAGCATTATTTTTCTTCGTGTAAAGGTAAGTTACCTCCTGTCTTCTCTTCGTTAACCATAAGAGACAAGAGGCTCTCAGTAAAATCGAAATTAAATATAGTTATCGGTGTATTTAAGGCACGACATTGCGATATTTGGAATTTACAGAAGTTGTAGAATAGGTAAAAGTAAAAAAATTGTTGATTTTCATTTATATTGAATTATTTTTATTCGTGTAAAGGTATGTCAACTCATGTCTTCCGTTTGTTCTTATAATCCATTCTATTGAATACATTTAATAATGTATGTAATTTCCAAGTATTTACAACAAGAATAGTGAGAAATATTGAAATAGCGTTCTTTAACGAAATGGATAGAAAAATCTCAAAATATGATATAGAATACATTGAATATGGAATGTTATTCTATCGAAAATCAGACTCGGTAATTTGTTGAATATAAGCTTTTTCATTTAAGAAATGACGTCTGTGGTTGCCCTATCAGACATTTTTGAGAAATTCCATGGAGAAATGTCTGCTTTCAAGAAGAGCGAGAATGCTGTTGAGAGTGGCCACATAGCTTCGTTGAAAATTTTGGAGGGCAATGTATTTGCTTCGATGAAAAATAAGAGATATTCTGTTGAGGTAAGTTTAAACATTTTATGTATGGAAATGCTTGTGACATTAGTTTTATTTTTCAGATCCACTTTTTTCAAAATGGGAAAATTCGACTTTCGACTTGTGAATGTCCCAGAGGCCAACATCTTTGTCATCACATGGCAGCTCTTCTTATCCATGCTCATAAAAATATCAGCTCTTTATTGTAATGTTGGGTTTTCCAAGGTTATCTATTGAATTATTCTATGTTTTTGCAAAATTCATTTGCTTCATCAGACAAAGTTATAAAACTTTCAATACAATAAGGAAGAATTGAACATATGAAAAGAAAAAAGTTCTAATATTTCACTTACGTCAATTTGAGATTCTTAATTTCGTAATGTTCAATTATATGAAGAAATTTTTTTAATTTAACTGGTCAGAGATAAATCACACCGTTTTTCTCGAAACATAAAAAAAGCACATTTGTGACTTTGGCTTGACGATAAATATAAAATATATATAAATTATTCTTCTGCACTGGACTCGCTCTTGAAGGACTGTTCGTTTTCAGATAAAAGACTATATTGAAGATTCACTAGAGCAGCACATGTCTGAACTATTTTTGAGGAATGTTCTCTCATTGATGCTCTTATGAAATCTAAAATCCTAAAAGATTTCAATCTTCCAATAGCATGCTCCACATGAATCCTTGCCCGAGCAATTTGTTGAATCTGTAAAACTTCTTCTTGGGAAAACTGTCTATTATATGAAAATGGTGGTTGATTTACTTTCACACCTAATGGAGCACATAAATCATTGATTAAAAATAAATATGAGTAAGAATTTTGCAATCTTGAGTTATCCGTTTGTCAAATAGGATTTGGTATGGCAGAATGACTTGGCCCTTCTCCAGGATCACTATCATCAATTTTTAACTCTTGCTTCCTGAAAATTGAAAAAAGGAGCTTCAAAACCATATCATATCAAGTTTTGTTTCAAAACAAACAAAAAGTTCGATTTACTGATCATACCTTCTTTTCTTCTTCTCAGGACTATTGAAATCAAATTTTTTTGAAATATTATATTTAAAAATGGTCGGTCCATTTTCATATTTTTTATCTACGAACACAATCTGTCCTTCTGAGTAAGTTCACGGTCTGCTCTCCTGAAACAAAAGAATGGCATGACTTTAAAAATTCATCTTCTCAAAGAATTCTATATATTCTATATAAACATAATCTGTTTCCATTATAAAGTTTGGTGTTTGGATTTTAAATGAAATGTATTCCATAAATGAAAGTTAAGCCATGATAAATGAATGTTTTTCCACTCTGTCCTGTTAGTCGCAAACTCCTTCGCTTGTTCCGGTTCTTTCCTCTTTGGAAAATTTCTCATCATCCTCAGAAGGTTGTGGTATTTTTTTTTGCTTCTTTTTTATTCTCGACTCCCATTCTTACACTTGTCGAAAGAATTATATGATATATAATTCATGTTGGAGGATGATGAATGATCAGCAAGGCAATGAGCCAGAAATATATGCTACTAATAATTAAAGGTGAAAATATTGCATTGGCTTACCTACAAGCTACACTCCATTTGGTGAACAAGTTTTTGTCCTTAGGAAATCTATAGAAACTGCATCCATCTCTTGTAGCGTTATGATTGCAATCAGCAGCGTAGCAGTACGACATTTTTATATGACCAAAACTCGGCTATACAAATGAAAACCAAGTATTTTTTTACTTCTACCTCTTCTACAACTCCTATAGATTCCAAATATAGCAATCTCGTCCCTTAAATAAACCGATTTCTATATTTAATTTCGATTTAACTGAGAGACTCTTGTCTCTTATGGTTAACAAGGAGAAGACAGGAGGTAACTTACCTTTACACGACGAAAAATAATGCTATATAATCAAAACCAGCAATTTTTTGACTTCTATCTCTTCTACAACTCTTGTAGATTCCAAATATAGCAATCTCGTCCCTTAAATACACCGATAACTATATCTAATTTCGAATATACTGAAAGCCTTTTGCCTCTTATGGCGAATTACACAGGAATGGAAGTAAACAAAAGTTTGTTTTGATCCAGTCGCCATCTTGTGACGTCACACTAATTCGGTCCATTGAAAATGTCTTTTTTTACCTTGAACCTGGGGATGATGTATTGTGCTTGAAGTATTTTTTATATTAGAGTTGGATATTTTGGAATAATTTCATTATTAAGCTTCTTTCTGTTGCAAGTTATCCAGAGTGGTGCTAGCCAATCTCAATTACTTATACCAAGTTTTCTTCCACAATGCCATATCCATTTATTTTCTTTACTCCTTGGGAGTATCCGAAATGTGATTCTGGGTTCATAAAACACTAACATAGGATATAGGTAGTTGGACTTTTCTGAAATTTACAGTTCAAATACGTGATCCTGAGGTACATAGGCAAAAAATTTGTTGTAAATCATTATTACTTGGTGTTCGCTTTTTAATTTCGAACAGTAAAAATGACAATTAATAATAATCATTAACTGTTCAAAAATCTTCCTTTCAATTCCAATTCTTAAATTGTTGGTTCCACAATTGTATGAAATTCTAAATATATAAAACTTTTTGAAAAAAATCCTTTAATCTGTAATTATTTTTCAATATGAACAGCCTGAGGAAATTTTTGAATCGTTCGATCCAGAACCTCTAGGAACAGCTTCTTTAGCTCAAGTACACAAGGCTGTCTTGAAAGATGGAACACGTGTTGCAGTCAAGGTACAACATCCCTATGTTCAAGGAAATGCTAAAGTTGACCTTAAAACAATGGAGTACTTGGTCAAAATAATGAGTTATGTATTCCCGGAATTCAGATTTCAATGGTTGGTGGAGGAGACAAAAAAAAATATACCTGCAGAACTAAATTTTGAACAGGAAGGCAAAAATGCTGAAAAGATTGAAAAAATTTTCAAAAATACTGAATGGTTGCGTGTTCCAAAAATATTGTGAGTTGAAATACAGATGTAGTTAATTCCTAAATTATATAATGATATTTATTGTAGATGGAATCTTACAACTCCAAGAGTCTTAACAATGGAATTTGTGGAAGGAGGTCAAATAGATGACTTGGATTACATAAAAGAACATAAAATAGATCCTTACGATATTACAGACAAACTTGGAAAACTGTACTCGCTAATGATTTTCAAGCATGGATTTGTTCACAGTGATCCACATCCAGGTAACATCCTGATTTCTCTATCAGAGAGAGGAGACTGTAATTTAACTCTTCTAGATCATGGTCTTTATGCGGTAAGTCAGTGCCTGAACAAAATTTCACCATAGTATGTACAGGAGAAAAACTTTATCAATAAGTGGAATCCATCTGTTGAGGTGCATACAGACATGCTCCGAATAGCGTACCGTACATCATCGCGTACACCGTCGCGATCAACAAAAGTTCACCAATATCTACACCGTGATCGCGGCGAGGTGCGATACGCTGTTGCAACCCGCCGTCCACACTTGGCGGATCGTAGCCTGTAGTGGACGCAGCTGCATTGATTGGAATGAATACATTGCTTGGGATTTGTAGCAACTTACCGCACGTTTACGCCCGTTTCGCGAGAGCCATAAAACGCTCGAAAACGCTTCCAGCGGACAACCGGGCTTAGGTACGCGACGTGGTGCGGTACGGCATTCGAAGCATGTCTGTACGCACCTTAATAGTACATGATATAATGAAAAACATTATATTGAAATCATTATACAGATCGGGAAAACGGAATTGGAAACATCACAGTTTCTATAGTAAATTCGAACAGGGCCATATTCTAGTGAAACAGTGGCAGTATCAAAACCTCAGAGGGAAGTGATATCGAAAAAATAGCTGAGCCGATAGATTCGGTTAGGTGGGGATGTAGAGAACAACGTATGGTACGCGAAGTGAAGAATATAATCAGTAACACTCCAAACGCGGTACGGGTGATTTCATATCTGTTGTAAATGAATACGACAATTTTATTCCACTCTGACGAGAGAAATTTATTTGCCTCAATGAATGACACAAATAATATCCTGTGGAAATTAGTATTCAGGTTCTTTCTCGCCAAAACTGGTTTGAAAATAAATTAACTTCTAGAAAAAGAAAAAATTGAAAAACAAAAATACATTCTAATAGAAGAAATTAAAAAACAAAAATTTCAAATAAGATAATTCATAAAAATTTTGTTATATTTCAGCGTAAAACAATGAGAAAATATCAAGCGAGTCGAAAAAATGCCTCCTTCTCAGAGCGTAGTCGCGAATCCCCATGTTATTCTTACGGTGTTATGCAAAAATGACCCTTAGCTTCGATCGATTCTAGACAACTAGGTGAAACTGAAATATCGAAGTATGTCAACCAAGCAATACTTTGTAATATATTCAATATTTTACTCAGTACTTCGCAACTAATTGCTTCAAATATCGAAGTTTTTTTATGAAGATTTTGTCCCTAAGATGTATGTGATACTGATGAGGCCAAACAAGGCCGAAACCGGTATATCTCTCATCTCAATGACAAAATCTAATATCATTTCTATTATCAGCTGTTGTAGAACTGATGTGTACAAATTAAATCTTGCGTAATGTACCCCCGAAGAAACCGCGTCAAGGGTCGTTGAGAGAATTGACTGATTATTTGATTATAGGATTGTAGTTTCAGTTATTTTGGTATAGGTTAGACGTAAAGGAAAGTTTGTGAAAAACAATTGGATCTGGTAGTCGGTGTGGCAATTAGGATCTAGGCTTCTTCAAGATTTTTTGTGTTTGAGGATGTCATTGGAGATGTGAAACTTCATTTTGACGCAATTGGATGTCACTACTTTGTAATATTTTCAATATTTTACTTAGTACTTCTCAACTAATTGATTCGAATATCGAACTTTTTCGAATAGATCTTCGAATGCCACATTCATTTGTGAAGTCTGTTTTACGGCATTCCTATCATTTTTAATTTCAATCAATTCATGTAACAATCTTTTTTTTTCAAATTTGTTTGTCTGCTGATAACCTCTGCTTCATCAAAGTCGAAAGTATGTAGGGAACTTTTACTATGTTCTACTGAAGCAGTACAGTTTTCTTTATGTTTCAATGCGTTCGTGCTATCAATTATGTCTCTCTATAGTTGGTTTTTCTTTCTAATTGGACCTCAAAACCTGTTAAGTCTTTGATTATACATCCAAGGTCGTGAACACCACTTTAGTATGATCTATGTTGGTTGGCCCTTTCATAAGAATCTCTACGATTTTATTCAAAGTATTCCTGGTTTGTTCGAACCCAAGAACTTATCGCGCAATGTATTGGTAGAATTCTGTCCCAGAATGAATAAGGAAACCCACCCATCAGAAATATTGAACTGAGAAGGTGCGAAAAATTTTGAAAATTTTTTCTTATTCAATTTTTTATGCTGATTTATTTGAATAAAATTTCGAGAAGTTTTATGACTTCTTTCATGAGTTTTGCATTACAATTTGAGCTTTCGATATGTATGTCATATTCCTTGAAAATTAACTCGTTATTTTCATAATGAGCAGTAAAAAAACTAGTGGTTGTGTACTTCGAGCAATGAACTAATTTTTGAGAGATGTAAACAACGCAAGTATGGAAAAATATTTTGAATAAAGACAGAAATTTGAATTGACGATAACAACAACATGTATTTAAAAAAATTGAATGGACTTTATTGAGTTGATTTTTATAATAGAAAACAAGTAGATCAAACATATGTCGATTAAAATCAATAAAATGTGAATACCTCAAGTTTCACTATGCTCTAAACCCAAGAAATTTGTACCTTAAATATATTTATTTATTTATTACAAAATTGATTCGAGTTGAGGACGAACCTATAAACTCGAAGGTACATTATAGATAATATATATGCATACAAACAGATGTGAACAAATAAAGGGGCGAGCGAAATCAAATATCAAAATAAACATTATGTATGAAAAAGAAAAAACAATAATAAAATGTAACCGAAGCAGGCATTTCTATGAGGGACTTCATAATGAGGACTTCCATTTGTCGTAACTATTCTTGAAAGCGTTGACGGAGGATGATCGGACTATGTTCTCAGGCAAACGGTTCCAACTGTGAAATATACAATTGGGCAGAAAGTGTTGACGCTGTGAGGACTTGAAGTTTTCGCGTTTAAGTTTATAAATATGCCCTCGCAAGTTGTTCCTGTTCAGAGGAAAAAAACCGCGGACCTTCTCCCCGAAGTGGCCTTGCATGGCTCGAAACGAGAATATATACTGATGAGGGCCGAAAGCCCGAAATAGCTGTCTACGGTTCATTTCAGTTTCAGAGGGTTATGTCCAATAAATCTTATCCATGTATTTTACCGATCCCTCAATATTCATATATATATATATATATATATATATATCGTATCATTATGGCTTCAGTCGAATTACGGCTTCAGTATATGTGAAGCCATAATGTAATTCACATTTGCGGCTCATTGAGGCTACCGATTTGACTCTGGTTTATGTCGGAGCCCCGAATAATACGGAATAACCTTGAACACAAAAATCTGATTCATTTGCAAAGATGCCATTATTATTACGAAATGAAGATTAATTCTTGTGGCGCTCTAATGGTAGGAGAATGGTGAATATTGTATATTTTAGTTTGAGACTTTACCACCGGTGCCGTGACTGTAGTATACATTTCGTGTATATTGTGAACTAGAATTTGTTCTTTACGGACTCGGAGATGTAGCAACACCACCCTAGCATTTTTATGCAGCTTATAGAGAATTCTCATTCAGCGGATGACTCGCTAATATGTCTTGCGGAGGCAGAATTTTTATTGCGCTTCAGCGTCTCATCTGGTGGCGTTTCAAATCTCGTATTAACGTGAACGTCATATGGGTGATTCTCTGGAAACTGTTTCTTTTGAACGATACTTTTGATTTCAACAAAAAAGATTACAAATTTTATTCCAATGAGAATTTTTTTATAATTAAAACCTAACTGTTCAACAAAAATTGAATAACACCTAAAATTCCTGCATTTTAGCTATTTTCAGAAGAATGTTTGGTCAAGGTAGTCCACGGGAATGACCAATGTTCCACGGGAATGATCTGAATAATGCTATCAGGATTCTGGATAGGAAGTGATTCGAAACTTTCATGAGATTTCAACAGAATATATTTCCACTTTCAATATAGTATACATACATATATAAAAAAAACAGAGTAGGTATTCTAGAAACCATAATATACAGGTGTGTTTTCTGGTACAAGCTACCTCGTTATTTTCTTATCCCATAGTGATTGGAAAAATCACGTCGAATGATTTTGTTCGGGGGGACATCTTTTGACGAATATTGGAAGCTTGAACGAGCAACCCCCTAAGAGGGGGCGCTTCAACCCCTCAAAATTGAAAAGGGGACATACGTTGAGTGATACTTCAATTGAAAGGTCTCTTAACATCGGTGTATGATAACGTTGTTTCGATGAATCATTTTCGCTAAAAATCAATTTACTACCTCAAACTTTTCTGACTCAAAATTTGAACGAACTACGCCACAAATTGTGAATGTGTCATCAAATAACTCCAATTATGCTGAACCATGTTAAAGACGGTTTTCAGTCGAAATTATTTTTGGAAGTCAATGTAGAAAAATTTGATTTAAAAACGCAGATATAATTTTTTTTATTGTTACCATGATAAAACAGAATCGACGTGTTTAGGGAACTTTTCCCAATCGCCATGAGATAAGAAGTGTACAAGGTGGCTTCAGGCGATTTATTTTGCGGATAATTTTCTTCATTCTATGGCACTTCTGCCTTTATTTATTTCTTCTTTTCTCTGTGTCTTCCTACTCTTCTTCTGTTCGACATTCTTTGGCGTTGAATAATTTTTCCGACAATTTCAAAATCAATCATCAGAACTTTCTGGAGAAGTATTCTCAGCTAAATTTTTCTCTATATCTATTTGAAGTTTTTTTGCTGTTCTATAAACTTTTGCATTAATTCTCCATTTTTTTTTTGCAACCTTTGTTGCCTTGGAGTAATTTCATGTAAGACTTTCTTCATATTTTCTTCGTTGTGCTTCATATATTTTTCCTGCCATTTAACTAATTCTTTCACGACGACATCTTTCTTTTTTCCCGTTATCCTCAGTTATTCTCGAGTTCGCTTCGAGGACGAGCAATATTTCTGTTGAAAAAACTATGTTCATCATTATCCAGTCATTATACTCATTCCCGTGGTAGTGCAATCATTCCCGTGTCATGAATTCCACACGGGAATGACAAAAGTGATATTTTACTCTCGTATTTCCAGAAAAACACATTTCATTTATGAGAAAACAATATTTTATGAATGTTAGGTATAAAGAAATGGTAATGCAATTAATTTTCACAAAATTTTAATTTTTACCTGAAAAATTTTCTATCACGGGAATGACTGCTAGGATGTTACACACCGATTTCAACACTTTCGCTAACTAGCGGAACTCTTCTGTTCAATCATATAAGCACAACTGACGTTATAAACAATCGGAAATGACTTTTAGGCTATTTTAAAATTACCGGGTCGGGGTTAACGCGGTAAATTCGAATCATTTGATGAAATTCATGACCTGCCACGGGAATGATCATTTTCGCCTGTGACGGACTTCTTTTTTCAAATACAAGAAAACTTTTCACTATTTCGTTCGAACTAATGTGGCAGACTATATATGGTACAATATTCCAGTGAATGTATCTCATCTGGTTTTCATCTTTTCAGGAATGTGAATTATGACCGTTCTCAAGTTCTTAAACCATTGAGTTACATACCATGGGAATGACAATTTCGAGATACTTACCTTAAAAAATAAAAAATTATGAATGAGTGTTGAATAAAGTTATTTGTACCTGGAAGAAGAATGAAATTTCTAACATAAGATTAATACACAACATAAAAATTCCAATATTTTGAAGATTTATTGATGTGTAACCTGTTCGGACTCAGTTTCTGGAGAATCACCCATATATGGATGGTGATATTCTAATCGGTTGTAAAAATTCACAATAGTTTTTATTAGTCAAATGCTCTCTAAAATGGAGGCTGTGGGTGTGTCGGGTTACTGCCTCTTCCGGAGTACCTCAGGGCTCCCACTTGGGACCGGTCCTTTTCCTCATATTTATCAATGATCTTAGGTCTATTCTCACCGTGAAATTTTTGTTCTTCGCGGATGATCTTAAGATGTACACTGTGGTCAATTGCTTGTCGGATGCATTGAAGTTGCAGCGCGAACTTGATCTTTTATATGCCTGGATAGTCCGAAATTGTTTATACTTGAATATCGCCAAGTGCAAGGTCATTGGTTTTTACCGGAGCAATGAGGTCTTTTCTCATCAGTATAATATTGACGGCTGTCCATTGTCTAGAGTTCAAGTGATTGAGGATTTGGGTGTGAGGTTGGACCGCAGGCTTGATTTCAGGGAACACATTCTTAGTACGACCAATAGAGCATACCGTACACTGGGTTTCATTTTGCGGAATTCCAGAGAGTTTTCTCCACAAACACTCAGAACTTTATATGTCTCCCTGGTGAGACCGGTCCTTGAATATGCGTCGCCTGTGTGGGCACCTTTTTATGCCTGCCATGTAGACGCTGTTGAGAGGATTCAGAGGAAGTTCTTGCACTGCCTCGATTTCAGACTGGGGGGTGTATTTGGTGGTGACACTGAGCATATGCGGGCTTCTTTCGGCTTGGATACCTTGGAGGTCCGTCGATGGTTAGTTGATTTTTCCCTCATATTCAAGCTGCTTAATGGTTCTGTGGAGTGCTCTGATATTCTGGGACTCATTGGTTTCAGTATAACGTGTAGACAGACTAGGAATTTTTAGTTGTTTCGGAACAGGCTTCATAGAACTAATTATAGCAAACACTTGTTTCCTTCTCGTGTCCTCGATTTTAACGCTGTGAACAATGGTATTGATTTTTTTTCAATTTCCCTGCGATCGTTCAAAATTTCAACACTTTCCAGGTGGAGAGAGATCTTCTATGTGTCATCTATAATGTGAGCAGCCCATATGTTTTCATAGTGTTACTTTCCGTATATATTATTATTGTTTTTATACATTATATTATTATATTGGGGGTTTCCCGTCATTCCTGCGCAAGCAGTTTTAAATAAATAAAAAAAAAATTAAAAAAAAAATGCATATTTTGTGTGTATACTAAAGAATAAGTGATATTTATTTTTGAATACAACTTGATCTTTTGAACTTAACCGTTTCGAATATAGAAGTAGTGATTATGGAAATTGTATTGCTTCAAAAAAGTGAATAGATATACATAGTGTTAGAAATGCAACCTCGGTGCATTGTAATCGGGTCATTGACCAAAATATAATGGCTTCCGGAAATTGTTGTTTCGATTATTCGAAAAAAATCAGGAAAATCTTCACTCTGTGCTGGTCTTCTCACTCCTGATGAAAATCTTTACTTCTCTATTTTTTTTCGTGTTCTTTAATACTGATTAATGATTCTTTATACCATAGCCCAAAATTTAGAGCCAGCCAATCCACCATGAAAGAAAATGACACTACCACACTTCGCCTAGATTCTAGTATTCTCACTGAAAAAAAGTACTTTGCAACTTTGGGAAGTGAATTTAGTAAGAAAAAGAAAATTCTTTGCCTTTACGGAGGCCACATCGAGAACATTTTTGAAACATAGATGAATTCAAAATAGTAATCATCGAAATGAATACTATTTTCAATTCCCAGGCTCAGAGATCTTTTATCATCAGTGACAAAATCTAATATCATTTCTCCAGCCTCATAATAAAAGATCTCCGAGCCTGGGAATTGAAAATAGTATTCATTTCGATGATTACTATTTTGAATTCATCTATGTTTCAAAAATGAATTTAGTAAATGGCGCATTGAATGAGGAACCTGAAACGGTATGACTCTTGCTAGATTATTATTCCTGAAATAGTGGACAATTAAATTTTCTCCAAAAAAAACACTTTCTTCAAGGGTGATTCTGTTTTGAGTGAGGTAGTGAGAATCATTTCAGGATGAGAGAATGAGACATATGATAATGCTATCAAATAAGAGCCCAAAAAAATTATGCAAATTGAAAACAGCTGAAATTGTCAATAATGGAATATTCACCGATTCGATAATAATAATAATAATAATAACAAGTTTATTAATCTTCCATATATACAATAAATATGTAGAAAGGAAAACAGGTCAACAACAGAAATACAACAGTTATTAGTGATTTACAGTATCTTTACATGAATAATAAAACTCTTCGATAGTGTAAGGTTCAAGCTGTAAGCCCGGTCGTCCACTGCAAGCGTATTCAGGCGGCAACGCGCTCACGCGAAACAAGCGTTCGTGGCTGCTTCAACACAGGCGGCAATGGGCTGCAGGGTTCGTCCACTGGCAGCGGTGACGGTTGCGGCTTCTTGCGTTCCATTCAGTGATATAACCAACAAAGACCATAGTTTGTCTTCGAAAATGACATCGTTCGTATTCTTTTAGCATTGAGTGCAATATGCTTTGAATCCGGAGGACTTGTACATTCTAGAGTCGAGTTATTTAGTCAAAAGACGACGGAAACACAGAGGTGCTGCCGTTATTGGATGCACAAAATTTTCAGAACCAAAAATCTTTGGGAGAATTCAAACATCTCCAAAATCAATAATTGGAAAAATATCCTGAGCGATTTTTCAATTCCTATGGGAAGAAGCAAAGAATATTTCTGAATGTATTTGAGAAACGATAAAACTTCATTGGGGCAACACTTCGAACTCTCAAGCTTTGTAACGTTTCGTAGTTTATATCAGACTCCCTTTTCAGACAATTTCTCAACATGAGCTTTACGTAATATTGAGAATTACTGATTTCCCAATTGACATTCACCAATCCATGATGATCATAGATTAATATTAATAACTATGATGGTGAAATTGCTACTTCATTTCGAAATTCCCTGAAATCAGTTCCATTTTCAACAAATCATTCCAAATACGATCCACACCCACCGAACAATTTAACAGATTATCATTCTTATATAACTGTCAGGTTCCATCATTAGAATTTTCGTGTTATTCCAATCCATCATGTGATCGCCTATTGGAAGTCACATGATCGCGTTCTACCAATATCTCTACATTTTATGTTATTCTAATTTTCTAATTTCGAAAGGTGTTGATGTTTCTCGTGTAGGTATAGGTTTTTCCATAAATACAAGGAATATTGTAAATACAATTTCTGATTTGAAGATTTAGTTTTTGTAAGTTTAGATCTTAAATCATTTCGTGTTTTGAAAACGGTTCTCATATTGAATTTAGAACCAATTCTTTGAATTTTTCCTGAAAGTCCATGAACATGAGAAATCAAATTAAATGACATTGTTTATTCTTGACGGTTTCTTGTTGGTCCCTGTTCATCATTATACTCTCTGAATTCGAAATAATTTTTCAAATGAAATTCGTTGGATATTTATTATCCTCAAGAATACTCTTAATGAAATTAATTTAATTATTTCTCATTTCATTTGTAGATGAAATTGAATGAGCCCCACCGTTAAGTGTTTTTATAATACCACTCATTTGACTGATTTGAATATATATTTAGATATCGATTGTTGTGTGACTTTTTTCTGGAACCACTTGATTCTTCTTTGCCATGTTGTCAAATCACGAAAACATCATCGGCATACCGTCATCAAGTATTTAGGCATTGCACCACACACTTTTCATCACACAAAATTTGACATCAAAATTTCCTTGAATTTCATTCATAAAAGAGACAAGTGTGTTCAGAAAAAAAGACACACCAATCGATATCAAATGAGTGTTAAAACAGATTTTATGAAAACACTTTATGATTGGGATCATTTAATTCATCTACAACTGAAAAAAGAAAAAATGAAATTAATTTCATTAAAGATAGTTTTGAGCAGGATCCATGTCCAACGAATTCCATACGAATTTCCCTACGCGGAAAGGATTTTACTTCGTAAATAGAGCCAGCGTTTCTAGCGTTCGAGCGTACACGCGCTACAGATCCCATTTCAGGCGGATCAAGCGTCGAAGCTCGTAGCCGCTCGTGTACGCCCGCTCGAAGTCGCCTGTACTGGACGCAGCTGCATTGGAATACATTGCTTGGGATCTGTAGCAACTTGCCGCACGTATACGCTCGTTTCGCGAGAGCCATAAAACGCTCGAAAACGCTTGCAGTGGACGACCGGGCTAAGAGAAAACAATGAAAGACACATGACCATATAATCTTTGAAGGCCCGCTGGTAAACTGTTAAACAGTTTAATGCCCATATACACAGGTCCCCTTTCAGTTAACGATAATGAATGAATTGGAAACATGAATGGATGCATTCTTCTAGTATTATTAACATTTAAATGACTACAGAAATAATTCAATTCAATTCAATTCAATTTATTCATCATAAAAAATATAAAAATATACATATTATCTAAATTCACGAGTTCAGTAGCAGAATGTGCAGTCTGAGCAAGCTTGTATACTGTCACATTCTGCATAAATCAATGATGAACATTCTCACACATAGTCGAAGGAATTTTCTGCAGTTCTGAAAAAAATTAAGAAAAAAGGATCTACAATCAACCATACAACAACTTCAAGAATACACCACGTTATCTAGAAAGAACGGCCTCGAATCTCGAATCTACCAGAATTCATGCTTATATATGATCGAAGCCGATTCCTGCATACTTTACTCCTTATGTTAAATGATGCCCTCATTTCAATGGGAAGGAGATTATAGAATTTAGGTCCATGGTACAGAACGCTACTCTGCAAATGTTTCTTATGGAATAATGGGATAACCAGATTTCCATTGCGGACCTGTCTTGTTTGAAATGAATGTTGTACTAGATGTTTGTTCTTTTTCATTTGATTCAGTAAAACCTCATAGATATAGATTTGTGCGATATTAAGTTGCTGAGATTCTAAATATAGTCTTTCAGTTCCAAATCTTTTCCCCAACTTTAAGATTATTTTTAGTATAGTTCTCTGTACTATGTCCAAACCTCTCATGCTATTTTTACCACCACCACCCCATACCACAATTCCATACCTCAACAAGGACAGAACTAAAGCTTCATACACCTGGAAACACTCTCTCAGAGACAGAACATTGCGTATATTATAAAACACATAGAAAAGTTTTCGAATCCGCTTTACTAAATAGGCTGTATGTTCATTCCATCTCAGGTGTTGATCGATCAGTACCCCCAAGTACTTTATCGACTCAGTTTTTTTCACAGCAGCACACCGACAGCTCAACTGATTACATTGTTCTTCATGTATTGTTATCGAATCATAATTCGGCTGTTCAGATACTTTAAGGGAAAATGAAATATATCTTGTTTTATCCATGTTCAAACTTAAAGAGGATAATGAGAGCAATGTAAAAATAACTCTCAAACCCTCCACAGTCCTTCGATAAACATCATCCCATGAGTTTCCAACAAAAATAATGACTGCATCATCAGCATAGGCAATCATATCAAGATTGGCTGCACGGAGCACCCAGTCAATGAAAACCAAAAACAAGATAGGTCCGAGCACCGTTCCTTGCGGTATACCAACATCAACCCTCAGTGGTGAACTCAATGTAGTCCCTATCTTAACGCACTGAGCTCTATCTTCCAAGTAACTTCGGAACAATTTCAGGCCAACACCCCTGACACCCAAATTCTTCAATCTATCAAGAAGTTTAGAATGATTCACAGTGTCAAAGGCCTTGGCCAGATCCAAAAACACCGACAGCACCCTCTTACCCTGGTCCATGGGGCGAATGACACTTTCTATAAGCTTCTGAATCGCGTCAGTTGTTGATACATTTTCCCTAAATCCGAATTGTCTGTTGCTTAACAATTTATTCTTTTCTAGATAAGTAATCAGTCGCTTCTTTAAACATTTTTCAAAAACCTTAGCAAAATTGTCCACCACTGAAATTGGACGATAATTAGTCATCTCAGTTTTATTTCCCGATTTAAAAACGCAAGTCACGTGAGATCGTTTCCACTCTGTCGGCACTATACCCCTTAAGAAACACATATTTATAATGTGGACTAAAGGTTTCAAAATGAATGCATGTATATGCTTGATGAGGTAGGATGAAATGCCGTCAGGTCCCGGGCTAGCACCACTCTTCAGTGAGGCAATAGAGCACAGAACTTCGCTTTCATCCACGGGTTTGATGAACATAGAAGACGAACACGCAGGCAATTGAACTGAACCAGAAGAACACACATCTCTTGTTTTACGCTTTCCGATATTGATGAAAAATCTATTAAATTTTTCCGCCTTGTCCATCAATTCTACAGTAATACAACCGTCCTCATCCCTTATTTCATTAGGGATTCCGGATTTATTAATATGTTGACCGTTCAAACAACCCAGAGTTCTCCAGAATTTCCTGACATTCGTACCTGCTAACTTGAACTGTTCTACGAAATAAGATTCCTTCCTTGTCTTTAACAAACTGTTCAGTGAATTTCTATAGGTGGAAAATTTACGTTTATTTTCAGGTGTAAAATTTTTATTCAGCCATATTTTCATTTTATCTCGTCGTTTTATAGACGTCAACAGCCCAATCGTGATCTAAGGCTGCTTTCTTTTGAAATTTCTTACCTTTTCAGTTTTTGAGTAAGATGATGCGTTTATATACTTTTTTAATGAATTCAAAAAGGTAGAACAAGCCGTTTGAGGGTCAAAATCGTCTAGGACCTCTCGCCAACTCTCATTTTCCAGGTAGGATACTAATTTGTTTTTATCAACAAAAATACGTTTCAATTCATAATCACGAAACTTATTCCTCTCAACAAGCAAGGATTTAATAGACAAAAAAACTGCATAATGATCCGTGATCGAGGTTGTTATGATCCCAGAACAAACTATGCTACCTTTGCGAAAATTAGGTTTAAGTTTCACATATATGTGATCAATAATAGTTGCGGAATTATTAGTTACTCGAGTAGGAGCATTAATCTCAGAAGTATATCCGTTTTGTCCCATATAGGTTTCATATGTGAGAACATCTATGTTGTTTACGTCTCCAATATTTATGTTAATATCACCCAAAAAAATCTCAACATCCCCAGAGCTTAAATTCGTCAGATATTCATTCAATTCCTCAATATATAGCTTCACGTCAGTAGAAGGCGGTCTATAGGACGCTGTCAATCCATAGTTCTTCTGGTTCATTACAAATGATAAATGTAGAAGGTTAGTTTGAGATAAATGCACCACTTGGACATTCACATCTATAGACGACTTCACATAGACTAAAAGACCATCATTTTTATTATACTTTCCTTCATTATAGAAAACATCAAATCCAGATATTCCGTATCTTGATTCATCAATCAATTCCCAACACTCAGACAGAACAATTATGTCTAGATTATCCAAATTCAAAACACTCAAATACAACAACAAATCATCATAATTTTTACTTATACTTCGTATATTGTAATGTACAACATTCAGTAATTTATTATGTGCAATTTCTTCTTTAGCTCCATCAACATCAAAATATCTATCTGTACTTTCTTCTAATGGTGATTCGAGGCAATCCATTCAACGATTCTTAAAAATTAAACAGGAAAATATTAAAAGTGAACAAAAGAAAATTATTGAAAATTATTGAAATATACAAAGGCTAAATTATAAAGCAGACACTCCTTTTGAAGACAAATACCGCCGATAAGCTGTGAAATTATAAACAAACCAAAAATCCTTAATCAATCCAGAACACTCTTCTTTTAAACCCATCAATTAAAGTATACAATCTACATCATGTTTATCCCTAATTGTTTTTCATTCATTCATTCAATTCTCATTCCCAATCTGTATGACAGAAGCCCCCTGTCAAGATGCAGAAAGGGACTTAAGCTCAGCAATTATGCTATGTGCCCAATATCGAGTGATTTGTAAAACTATGCTCTTCTTTTTAATGTTCTTGTCGTGCCCTGTGTCCTGGGGGCAACAGGAGTCTTGGATATAACCAATCACAGGATCACGTGTTCAACACATAAACTATATTAATCCAGACGATCACTATAACATTTACAATTTTTACGAAAATAATGCACTTTTTAAACGAATATTTACTAATATTTAAGAGAAGTTGCGGTGTAGAAGTAATTTTTTGAGTTCCAAACCAGGACGTGGGGAAATGTAGTCATCCCACCGTGACAACCATTTTGGAACTGATCCCTAATTGTTATTATTCCCTTGTCAGTCCTAACCTTGATATTGCCATCAACTGTCCAAACATTTCTATGAAATTTTTCCTTAGCATACTTAAACAGTTCAATACGCTTTCGTGTAAGATCTTCACTAACAAAATCTTCTGCTTCAGAAACAGTTTTCTTGCCGAATAAAATTCATCTCGTTGATATTCATCCATGAATTTAACAAGAATCGGACGTATTCCATTTTGACTTTTTCTTCCCAATCGAAAACAATGTCTTATTGATTGTGCACTGATGTTTACATTCATTTCTTGACACATGATGATAAATTTGTCTTTCTCTGACTTATCTTTCGATTCGGGAATTCCAAATATAACAACATTTGTTTTTTTACTTTCTTGCTGTAACTGTTCTAAATTTGACTCGGTCTTCTGTAGTTTCAACTGTAATTCCTTAAAGTTGTCTTGGATGGAAACGACTTCATCCTCTTCGAACTTGGATCTCAACTTCTTGTATTCTTCCTCCATTCTTTCTTTGATTTTTATCATAACCTTGTCGGCTAACTTATCTAGGTAACAATCAAGTACTGAAATAACTGTTTCTTTTATGAGTTCCTTTATCTCAGCCTTATTTTCACGGGTTAAACCCATCTTCCCGGATTTTCTAGAATTATGTTTGACGTACAAAACTAAACTTATCGGAGCGGTAATTCGCGTCTAATCACAACGACACATGCGGAGTTTATGCATGAACATCAAGATCTTATAAATGTACAATCCATAGATAGTCAAAATGTTGTTTTTCTTAAATGTACCACGACAGGACTCTCTGAAACCTAAGCGGAAAATTACTCTCAAGGCTAACTTTTGTGTTTTCATAATCTGCTGAGACCCAGAACTACTTCCCCAAAAAATGATACCATAACTTAATAGTGATTGGAACATAGCATAGTAGACCGTTTTCAAAACCTCAATATCAACTTGATCTCTAAGAACCCTTAATGCATAAATGACCGATTTCAATTTCATATTAATTACTTCAACATGGGTATGATATGTCATGAAACTATCTATATGAACTCCCAGAAACTTGACACATTCGCTGATTGTTACTTCAGAATTACAGTAGTTAATGGTCTTAGGATAGTTACGATTGGCTCTATCTGTCTTAAAAATAATACATTGAGTCTTATCATAATTAATTACTAGCTGATTTTCAATACACCATTCATTCACTTTATCCATAGCATCCTTGAATTCCCTTACACCGCTCAAAATGTTCAATGCAGGGATGATGATATCTGCATCATCCGCAAACAACAACGACCTGATGAAACTGGAAAAAAAGATGTTAGGAAGGTCATTGATGAAAATAACAAATAACAGTGGTCCCAAGATACTGCCCTGTGGCACGCCCAATTCGATAAGTCTTTCAGAAGATAGGTAGTCAAAATTTCCATCAGTAAAGAAGACTCTTTGTTTTCTATTATGAATTAGTTGGAGTTGCTTGTCCCTTATGCCGTAGACACTTAGCTCGTAGAGTAAGAGTTTATGGTTTACACTGTCAAATGCTTTGGCTAAATCAAGCACGATAGCTATGGGTACCTCACCTCTCTCGAGTGATTCCAATATCCTGCAAGTAAGTTCAAAAACAGCAGTTTTACTACTTTTATCCTTCATAAAACCATGCTGACAGCTCGCAAAGACATCGAATTTCCGGAAAAATTTCAATACACCATTGGGCCAGAATTCCGCATTCATTATGGTTTTATACATATCTTCAGATGGAACGCCCACACTGAAAGAAGAATTACTGCCCCTCGAAGCCAATTTCTTCACTTCAACAAGATCCGAACCCAAACCAACACTGACGTATTCTTTGATTAAACGTTCTTCCACATCCTTTCCAGCAATTCTTCCTACATATATCCACCTTTTCTGCGGAACTCCAGGGAAAGACGTTGCTGCAGTGGTAGTACCCTTGCATTTAATTCCTTTGGGTCGGAGAGATTTCTTTTTCCTATTCTTAACTTCAGTCCATTCATTTGGTGACAAATATTCTTGTTCTCTATTAGATATTGTCATTATATCGTTTTTAGTTGAGCCTGAAGGTTTTAGCTCAGAACCATTTGAATTTTTGTTGAGGTTATGAATGTTTTTATTTTTACTAGAACTAGAAGTGTCAAGTGTCTGTCTTGGACGCATTGGCAACGCAGACGCAGAATCCACCGAATCTGGAATAGCGGCTATCTTCACGCTGTTTGGTTCCGGAGTTTTCACTATGCTCTTGTTTACATTTTTTCTATTGTTCTAATCTACGTTAGTTTCCTTCAAGGACAATTTCTCAATAAGTAATGCATTATTTTGCATCAAAATGTTGTTCTTACTTCTTAATTCCTCAACTAGAGTTTTCAAGTATGAATTCTCCATTTTCAACACCCTAAAATCCACTATATCAGCTTCATTTTCAATCTCTCTCATCATAGGCACGTGAAGACAAACTGGAGCCTTTCAAGAGGTTTTAATCGCCTGCGTGCCTTCGTTTGGGGTGTACAGGGTGATTATTGAAATTTCCAAGTTTGATAACTTTCGAACTACTCGATCGAATGATTTCAAATTTCGAAGTTTGATCAAACTTACTATCGCCTCTTTTCAATATTCATAGAACCGAATAAGTCAGATCCAGTCCGTTTTTGTTTTTCGAATTTGAGAAAAATTCAAGGAGGGCAGTCGTAAAGAACGACAAAACTATAAAATTTGAGATAATTTCATCAATAAGTTCCAAATTTCTAGAAGAGAATGTGTATTGAACACCCTGTATGAAGGTGCCAAGCAGAAATTTTGAATTTTTATTATGAAGTGATTATTTCTTTGTGGCACGGAAACGAAACATAGTGTCCACGTACAAGGTGATCAAATATTCACGAAAATAGGCGAAAATAAGAAAAGGTTGAAATTTTCCAAGTCTGGATGTGATTTATTCGGTTCCAGAAATATTGAAGGAAGGCGATAGTGAAGGGTGACAAAACTTGAAATCATTTGTTCGATTAGTTCAAGAGATATTAAACCGTGAAATTTCACTCATAAGATGAACACCACCCTATCTATATACACCAAAAGAATGCACTTAGGCAATTCAAACCTCTTGATACGAGTCCAGCATGATGACATTAATTCATGCTATCCGTTAGTCGCATTCTTCCCGGGACATCCTGTATCATGTAATGTAACACATGATCAGATAAGATCGTGATATCAATTATCTGTTCAATCACTCCGAGATAGTCTCTAACTGTCACTCGTGCAAGTTAAGCTTGCTCAGTTTATCGTCTTTCAGGAATGTAGGCTCATTTGTTCGAAAAAATTTCTCTAAGAATGGAGAATTTTTCTGATGTTTTTGTAGCATTTTTCGATAAAAGCTACACGAGTTTGACGGACTCACAAATAGCAACATTTGTACTAGCTGTAAGTGCGTCTGATTTACTAGCTAGACGTTTGTCTTGCTGCCACATCGTGAAATGACTTTCCCAATTTTAATTAAATTAGAATAAAACTCAATTAAGGTCCTAGGCACATCAGACTACTTTTGAAATAACTAAAGCCTTGGTTTCTCGAAAGCGGTACCGTCAAATTCCGACCGAATTATTTCAAGTTCCTTGTCAAACTTGCATTGTACTTTTTCAAATGTGTAGGTGAGCAAGTGGTATTTTTAAATATATGCCGTAAATGTTATTCGAATTGAGAACATTACACACAAATAAGTTAACTGAAGACTATTAGCATCAGGAGATATGTTCGTTACTAAATGTAGATTTTTCAGTTTTTTTTCTAAAATGTCAATATTTCTCAAACAACATGAGTGAATTTCATTAGGCTAAGTTCACATGATCGCGCGACAACGCACGTTTGTAGCTCGATAACGCGCGTTGATGTATTCAGATGGTCGCGCGTTGATAGCGCGACAGCCCGCGACTACTGTCATAATCTTCTTCTTCTTCTATCGTTCACAATGTGCTGAGGCGATTTTTAGATTCCGAGCACAGAAAAAGTTATTGAAATCTCTGTCAATATTTTAGCTTTGTACGTCAAATCGCGCGAATCATCTGAACACGTCTATGCCTGACAGTTGTACTTCAATACGCGCGAAGTCGCGCGACGTCGAGCGAAACAAGATACTGGCGACAGAGCAAAGTCGATCGCTCGTGATCGCCAATTTACGCGCGATGACGCACGACCATATGAACATTTCTATGGGACTACTCAGTATCTCTAGTCGCGCGTTTGGCAATCGCGCGTAATCGCGCGATCTTAGCCTTATGAATTGGACATCTGGATGGCCTGTTTGTATAAGAGCTGACTCTCTTGTAGCTATCAAAATGAGTGGGTATATGGAGAAAAAGTAATGAAAAATTGGGAATGAGAGTAATGGTTCTTCATCTATAATTATTTGATTGAATCGTTATAATGTGGTCCTCAGATCTTGTATTTAAACGTTAGGATAATACACTAGAGAAGCAATGAGCAAGTTTTAGTTATATTTTTTTTTTCTAGTATATGAAGAAATTGTCCTTCTTTACACAGCTTTTGAGTGAGCATATACGGTTACTGTTCATATATTTCAGGGAGTGACTGTAGATGACAATATGATAGAAACTTCTTATCAACTCAGGCCTAAGATGGACCATAACTTTCCGAACTTCACAAATACTCGATATAATTGTACGAACTTATTGTTCACTACATGTATGTTTTCGAATGAAGTGATAATAGGGGAGATTTGAATGAAAAAAACTTGGAATTTTTTATTAGATCATCCAGTTTTAAATCGGAATCAAAGAAAAGGACTATTGGCCGGTTTCCGAGGTCTTTTTAACGGTAGTTTATCTATTCGATAACTTTGACGGATGGATTAACTGGTGATTTCTGTTTCTGGACACCCCTCCTAAGTTATCCATTCGATAAACTCAGTTTATTTTAACTGGACGATTTTGGCAGTTATATATTCGATAAAACTAACTAGCGCATGGGCAAAGACGTAATGTTGGATTTCGACCCTCACTTTTGCTGCGAGTTTTGTTTTGAGATTAATCTGATTTGCGTGTTTTGGTTTAGAAAAATGTATGTGAACATAATATAATGCTGTGGAATGATGGAATATATAGGAAGCATTATGATCTAGTTTCAAGTACCAGCGATCATGAGATGAGACAATGCATCATGAACAATATTTCTGCAACCACATTCGTAAATCGAAATGTTCACAGTTACAGATGATTAATTTGAAAATAGATACGGGTTCAACAAGCAAAAAGCAAACAGTTCTATACCTTCGTAATGAATTGAAAACGTATTAGATTCATTTTCGCAGAGAAGAAGAAAAAAGAGTGAAAAGGTGGGCAAAGCGTTGAATGATAAATCAAAGGGACTACTCATAGGAATTCAACAAGAAAAACGAGCTTGGTTATACATTGGAAGAATTAAAAATAAAGAAGCCACTTGTCAAATTATAAAAGATTATTTATCTGAAGAAGTTGGATATGAAAATTTCGTAATAGAAAAATTAGTTACTAAAGGTGATTTTTCGGCCTTCAAGCTGGGAATTCCCTTCCATTTGAAAGACAAACTGGATAATGAGAACTATTGGCCTACTGGTGTCTGCATAAGAAGATACAATTTCCCACAAGGAGGGAGTTCTTTTTTATAGACAATGATAAAAACGCCTACAAACAAACTTCAGTTTTGAACCCAATGGGAAATCACAAGAACAGAACTAAAAATTTTCCCAAATTCAAAGATTGCTGTAATAGTTTGCGAATCAGTCGTTTGATACATGTAAATGCTCGTAGTATAAAGAACAAATCTTTAATGATCGAAGTGTTACTTCAGGAAAATCATGTTGACATTTTTTGTGTCACTGAACATTGCTGTAATTCAGATCAGATCAAGAAAATCAACTTTGATGGATATTCTCTTGCTAACTCATATTGTCGTGATAGTAGTGGTGGAGGTGGTTCTGCGATATTTGTAAAGGATATTAAGTTTAACTCTCTGGATTTTCCAATCAAAAGATTCGATAAAGATTTTGAATATATATGTGTAAATCTTCAACTAGTTCACTGTAATTGCATTGTGGTATGTGTATATCGTTCTCCGGGAGGTGACATTGATGTGTTTCTGGACGGGATGGCAGCACTACTGGACATTATTCTATCATCACGAAAACATGTGATAATATGTGGGGACATAAATGAAGACTTCTTCGAGAATAGTGACATCAAACTCTCAGTTGAGCAGCTTCTGCGGTCATATGGGTTGAGTTCAAGGGTAACTGAGATGACTAGACCAAACACAAGAGGTGGTGGAAGTTTAGTAGATAATATTTTCACAAATCTGTCAGAGAATATTTCACAGGTAAAAGTGATCAAATCTATTCTTTCCGATCGTTATAGTCAAATTATGGATATTCAGACTGAGCCTAGGTCTAAGGGAGTTGATGCATTAGTTTCCAGGAGAAGATACACGGAGGAGAACGTTGGGATCTTTTGCAGCTCACTAGAGTCAGAGAGATGGAATGAAGTCTATTCGGCAGAGGGGGTTGATAATAAATACTCATCTTTTTTCGGTTGTTTGTTCTATCGTTTTGATCAAGCCTTTCCTTTTGTATGATGTAAGTCAAAAAATAAGAGAACATGGATAAGTAATGAGGTGAAACAATATTCTCAACAGGTAAGGGATTGGTTTAATCTATACCTGGAAACAAGATGTCCTAATGTTCTTGTCAAATATAAACAGGAACGTAAGAGTTTTAAGAAATAATTATCTGATTATAAAACGGCTGTAAATGACAATAATGTAATAGGGTCGAAAAATAAATCAAAGTCAATTTGGAACATCTTTAACAGAATTACTAATAAAAAACAAACAAATGTTTCACCATAGATACAATGAATGATCCGAAAGAGATTGCGGAAAACTTTAGTATGCACTTTAAAATCAACAACAGTTACTATCCTGGCGGTTTCGAGAGGCGAGAACGGATTTCGGATTCGTTATTTTGGGCACCGGTAACTCCAACGGAGGTGTTCAACATCATTAATGAATTACAACCCAAGTACACATGTGGACCCGATGGTATTCCCATGTTTGTCATCAGAAAAGTTGCGAATGAAGTAACTGTTCCATTAGCTCATGTGATCAACGAGTGTTTGACTACTGGCCATTTCTCTGATGATCTTAAAATAGCAAAGGTTATACCAATACATAAGAAGGGCGCAAAATCAGATATTAATAATTACAGACCCATATCTTTATTGCCATCTATTTCGAAAATATTTGAGAAATTATTGTATCATCAAGGAAAATAATCTTCGGAGAATAACTGTTACCAAGTATTTGAGGTAAGTAATGGCTAGAATGTAATAAATAACAACAGGTTATACAATTAATCATTAATTTTTGGTTTGTTGACATATTTACTTTCGAAGTTTGAAGTTCTGAGTTGTAACGTTGAAGTTCTATTGTTTTTAATCGGAGCACAACATTACAATTGCACTTCAATCTTTTTCAGTGATATGTCCAATTGCAATAACTCTTGTGTTTCCATTCATCAATTAAATTATTTTTTAATTAAAAGACCATTATTTTCTTTTTCTAACTTCTCCCTCACAATTGATTTGGCAATTTTATGAATAACTTTTTTTTTTCAGTTAGAGACCTCTTGAAGCTGATTGGAATTGGGATAGGATAACCTGTACCCTAAGTTTGAGATGGCTCATTTACATTGTCACCCTCTTCGATTATGGGCACACATCAGGTTCACATTGCTGCCTTTGTTATCTACGTTTTCAATTATGGTTGCTTCCTCAATGCACCCAAGATTCAAAATCTTACTGTGTAAAACTGGTGGCTCGGGTTGTACAACTTTGTCTTGAAATTTCTGTTTACTCCCTCTTGTTTTACATGTAACTTGAATTAGTAAAAATTTATCACATTGGGCTTTTATATTATTATTAAATTTCAATAAACTGTATTTTTTCACCTGTTTTATAATAAGGGGACCTCTACATCATTGAACAAAGATTTATATAAATATATATGAATAAATCCTATAGGTCAGGGTGGCCAAATTTTTGTCCTCTGAGGTCTACTTGTGTTCAAACATATTTCTTGCAGACGACTGTAAGGTAGAGTTTACAAGGGAAAATTAAAACATTTTAGCAATAAATTAATAAGTATTTTGAATTTGAATCTTACAAATGAAACACTTACGTTCAAACATATTCCTTGTGAGGTAAAGTAAATTAATAAGTAGGTGGTTATTCATCTAATCATCCTTCATGACTCTCTTCCCCTTTTTCTAATTATCAATTGAAGCATGAAGTTGCTTATTGTTTCTAGTTCTTAGGACCAATAACACAACTAGCATTGAACCGTCTAGTTATTTCCAACCATGCTTCTTTCCTTTGATTCAGTGTTGAGTCCTTTTTTGTGCTCGATGATATTTGTGCACTCTTCGGCAAAATCCAGAAAGCAACATTCTTTCATGCTCCATCAAATTCTCGCTACGTTTTGATCCTTTCCGCATTAAAAAAAACTTTTTTGCTCAAAAAAAAATTCATTCAATACTATCAAAACAAATAATATGTAAAAACTTGATATTCTTTTTAGAAAACTTCCTCAATTTGAATTTTAGGAGTGGAGTTTCGAATAATGTTTTCAAAATTTATCATTAAAACATACATTTGCATGTGGCGACATCTGTTGAGCTAGAAACAAACTTGTGATCCAGTCGGTAATCATCAGTTATCTATTCGATAGTTAACGGACGACAGAAAAATACTCCAGAAACGCAGTAAGGTTTAACGGGAGTTTATCGGTTGGTTAAAGTTATCGAATCGTTTACTATTGGAAGGTTAACTCAAGACCTCGGAAACCGGCCATATGACTAACTAAGCTTTTGAGGTGCATCTCAGGACCCAACTATATATGAAGTTAATTGTATTTCTTGACATCTTTTCATCGAATTCTTCAACTAAATACACGATTAATATATTTGAAGAAAATGTAAAATTTTCAAATATTTTTCAACACGACTTGTTTAACTTAAATTTGGATGCCCTATAGTTAATTTGGAAGTGATTAACTCCCGCTATGAATTCGCAATGATCAGTTGGTCATACGTTTCAGAAAATTTCGTTTTGTTCACACTATTTTATCATTAACGTCCAATTAATATCTGTGAACATTTGTCCCGAAATAAAAAAAAATTCATAACCTCCTCTTTTTTGTTTTATAACAATTTAAAAAAAAATTGTGTGTTCTCTCTCTCTCCAAAAATTACGAGCTTCTTGTTAATAGGAAAAAAAAATACGTTCAAATTTTTTTTCACATTGAAGAATTTCAAAGGTCAATTGATTTATTTCCAAAAAAATCGAAATCTACATTAATATTTATCGACAAACTTTCCGCTAATTCATCCTTCTCATTTTCATCATCATTATTCTCATCTATAAATTAAAAGTATTGTTACTATTAAGAAGATCATCATCATAAGTCGACAATTCTCATTCAAGTTTTATTTCCTGTTGATTGATGAAACTTAAAAGGCAATAATATCACCAGGAAATTCGATGGACTCCACAGAAATGCATTTCATGGAAAATTACTTCGCAATGCACAAGGTGTATTTCGGATATCTGATTTCCTCAAAAATGGTCGATCAGAAAACGATTTAGAACAATCTTTCAATGAAATTATGATAAGTGATTAGTAGTACGGTCGAATAGTTTATTGGCGGAATTACGAAATTCAATAGAGATTTCATGACTGATGAATTGATACACAATAAAATGCTTCCTTTGCGAAGTCGGGGCAAAATCAAATGATTGAAACTTATTTAAAAAATAAAAATATTAAATGGCCTGAAAATTTCGATTAAAAAAGTTGGTTGAGGTGACTGATAGTAAACGCCGCTCAAAGTTTCAAGTCAAATAAGCGCTTAATTCGTTTTTATTCTGAGTAAGTTGTGAAATATCAAAAAAAAAACAAACAAAAAGATTTTCCAGAATTTCTAGACGAATCAAATGTTTCAAGATATTCAAACACCCAGTATGTTGAGAACCATGCATTTCAGTATCCTGAAAATAAGTTGAGGTCTTCTCGAATGAGTACAATTTTGTTCAAAACAAGGAAAGCCGAATAAGTCGGATACCTGCAGACAAAAATTTGAAATTATATAGGTACGATCGAATGATATTTTATTTTGTTTGTGCTCTTTCGTGAAAATAACATCATTTGGGAGCCTGAGGAAGAATTTCTTTGAACGATTTCAATACTGTATAGGATCGCGCTTCTAACAACATGATACGGAACTTAACGTGGATATCCAATTCAAACTGAGAACTGTGAAATCATTGCCATGATAGTCGGGAATAGTATACTTATCTGACAACGCTGTAAGGGGGTCCATACACGGACTGCTTCAAGCAGTTGAGACCGACTGCTTAAAGCCGCGACCGCGCGGTGAACTATAGTCATTCATTTGCTGCCGTACACACGACTGCTCGAGCAGTCGCGACCGCTTCAAGCCGTCAACTGCATGACGAAATTCCATCGTGCCGTCAACCGCACGCGAGCGGTCGCGAGGCATACACCAACTGCTCGAGCGGTCCGTGTACGGCCACCCGATGTAAATATATATACAGGGTCTTTCACGAGGAACCTCACCCATATTTATACGGAAAACTACTGATCGTATTTTCATGAAGTTCAGCACTTATAAGTATTTCACGATGCTGATGAAATCTAAAATATTTTCAAGGCATGAGCACCTCCGGTTTTTCCGGAAATGACGTCAATCGTTTTTCAAATTAGAACCTCATTTTTTTATTGCAGAAATAGATTCCTTAGAAAATTTCAAGTTATTTTGATGTAACATTTTTCAGTTTTGGTTGGAAAATTCTCTCTGAGCGGGAAAATTCGAAAAAAAATCGAAAATAGAGCTCCGCTGAAACAAGAATAACTTCGAGGTTTTTGGATGGAAAATTTTCATTTTTGGGATTTTTCAAGATGTAAGATTGATGTATCCACTTTAAAAATCGAAATCGCGATTCATGATACAGGGGATGAAAAAATCGCTTTCAAAGTTAGGGATGACAAAATCGTGAAAATTCAATTTTTTCCAATTAGACTCCATTTTTTTTATGGCAGATATTGAATCTACGTTAAAAAATAATGTGAGTGTATGCATCACACCCTGGCCCTAAAGTGGATATTTTCTGAGTTATTCACAAAAAACTGTTTTTCGTCTTGAACTTTCAGCTATTTCTTTTCACTTCACGCCAAAAAGATGAAATTTTCAGGAACTGTAACTTAAACCATGTTTTAGATTTTACAACCCTAATATGCAAGAGAAAATGGTTACGGTTTGTTCCTAAATAGATGGCGAATTTTGATTCGAATTTGTATCGGAAACCTCTTTATTTCAACTAATCGGCCATCGGTTTTCTCTCCAGTGATAAATAAATAATTCTTTTGGACTGTATAATTTGGACAGATGAATCTAAATTCACAAAGAATGGTTCTTTCAATAGGCATAACAGTCATTATTGGGATGAAGAGAACAACCACCACTTCAGACAATGGAACTTTCAAGAGACCTGGAGTTTCAATGTTTTTTGCGCCATCAAAAATAATGCAATTCTCGATGTTCACATTTATGATGGGACTTTAACTGGTAAGATAGAACACTACACATGTTTGCATTATTTAAACAATGTTCTCCCTTAGGAGATAGATATTCTGACATATTGACTCAAATAATTGAGCCGCTAGTACAGAACCATAATGATTTATGGTATCAACAAGATGGCGCGCCCCCACACAATTCACTCAATGTTTCAAATATCCTCTACAGGCTATTTGAAGATCGATGGTTGGCGAACAATGGTCCACATCTTTAGTCACCACGTTCTCCCGATTTAACTCCTTTAGACTATTATGTTTGGGGTAGGATAAAAAATATTGTCTACTCAACTCCCCTGACTGATAAAGAGGACTGCATAGAACGAGTCAGAAATGCGTTCAGGTTTGTTTAGATTTTTAGATTCATAGTTTTGAAACTCAATTTGGTTTTTAAACACTTTTGCAGATCTCTTCCTCCCGATGAAATAAGAAGAGCAACGCACGAAGCCTTCCTGAGACGTATAAATAAATGTCTAGAAAATAACGGTCAAAACTTTGAGCATCTTCTCTAGTTATAACTGCGAGAGTTTTCCATGGTTCTCGTAATAGTAACTTGAAGTCGGTTTCAAGAAGGGGTGAAAAATCTACAGCATGGTTCAAATAACAGTTCCTGAAAATTTCATCTTTTTGGCGTGAAGGGAAAAGAAATAGCTGAAAATTCAAGACGAAAAACAGTTTTTTGTGAATAACTCAGAAAATATCCATTTTAGGGCAAGGGTGTGATGCATACACTCACATTATTTTTTAACGTAGATTCAATATCTGCCATAAAAAAATGGGGTTCAAATTTGAAAAAATTGATTTTTCACGATTTTGTCATCCCTAACTTTGAAAGCGATTTTTTCACCCCCTGTATCATGAATCGCGATTTCGAATTTAAAGTGGATACATCAATCTTACATCTTGAAAAATCCCAAAAATGAAAATTTTCCATCCAAAAACCTCGAAGTTATTCTTGTTTCAGCGGAGCTCTATTTTTGATTTTTTTTTTCGAATTTTCCCGCTCAGAGAGAATTTTCCAACCAAAACTGAAAAATGTTACATCAAAATAACTTGAAATTTTCTAAGGAATCTATTTCTGCAATAAAAAAATGGTGTTCTAATTTGAAAAATGGAAGTTGATGTCATTTCCGGAAAAACCGGAGGTGCTCATGCCTTGAAATTATTTTAGATTTCATCAGCATCGTGAAATACTTATAAGTGCTGAACTTCATGAAAATACGTTCAGTAGTTTCCCGTATAAATATGGGTGAGGTTCCTCGTGAAAGACCCTGTATATTGCGGAGTACACATCGTCCACAAGCTCAGATCCAAAGCAAACATATAATCTAAAAAACGACGGCGATCACGTGAACCAGGCATTTTAGATGGTCCATCCATAAAAACTTTGGTATTAATGAAGGCCAGCTTAATTTACAAGATGCTATGCAGGCCCTTGCTTGAATATGGAAACAAATTTTTTTTGAACTCTTAAACAAATTCTAAACAATTTAGAAATAGATGAATGCACAAGCTTGTAAGAAGTCATTGAAATCAGACAACCCAACAACCTGTTGCACAACTCCACTAAAGTGGGGTTGAATGAATGAAAGATGACCGTGTCCGGGTTAAAAACATAATAGTAGTAGTAGTAGTAACAGTTATTCATTGCTGTGCAAATGGCCATCGACCTAAGGTCCTTCAGTCTATAACTTAAAATATATCATTTTTACAATTTGAACATATCATATATTGATCATATCAAACAGTGTTTAGTTCATTCTTTATAGTCTGTCTTGGGAATTTTCTTGTTGAGATAATTTCATCGTATTCATTGTATTCATGGTATTGGGAAATTACATCGTCTAATTCTAGTAATTCAGAATAAAACTTCTGTGATGGTTGAAATTGTATCTCTTATCGATTTGCACTCCCAGATATTTTATTTATGAAGATGGCATTATAGTTGAATCATTGATGCTAATATTTGGTGATCCAGGGGTAATTATGTGATCAAATATAATGAGCTGTGACTTGTCTGGATTAGGTTTCAATCTCCATTTAAAAAACCATTTTATGATGACGTTAACAAAAAGCTGGAGAGATTGTATGCATTTTTCTACTGACTTCTCAAAACATAATATTATTTTGAATCTTGTATCTTTTAATTGGAAAGATGTTTCCATCTGAGATTCTCAAAAACACTTTATTGGCCGTAGGTACTGAGTGACGAATTTCGACTCAACTATGCTAGTTTTTGGTTGAGTATTTTGGAAAGGAACAGACAAACAATGAAAGTACATAGCAGACAGTTGGGAATTAATGGGGATCTTTATGGAATGTTTGCCTGTATGGTGACAGGTCGTTCATGGGAGAGTATCAATAGAGGAATAGTAATGTGAGTATTCCATTTTGAGTGAGTATTATTTTTTTTAATAAATCTTCAAACATACTGATAACGAAGGGCCAAGGTCAACAAGGAAAGTGTCAATTGACACTTTCAGGTTTCAGACTACGCTAATCATTTTGCCAGGATCAAGGCGGAAACATACTCATCCAAAAACACAATTTTTTTATAACAAAAAGTTGAGTAGATGAAGCTCAAATATTTGAACCTGTTGCAAATTCGTACAAGCCGAGGAGTCATTCATAGAAAGGAGGCGAAATATTGAACCCTAGTACTTAGCTCAGCTATCCAAGTGATATAGATTGACTAGTCACCAACAACGAAAAACCTTAATCGATGCTATAGAGTTTTATTGATTTTTGGCAGCGATATATCTTTTTTTTTTCAAACAGATTACAATGCTAAAATTTCTTCACTAACATAAAGGTATCACGCTGTTCATTCTCTGTGTTTATATTTGCCACTACACTAGCACGAATCAGAAGTTTATAACAGTTATCTCGGCGATTTCGCCAAACAAGGGATTATAGACCATTGGCCTCTCTTCTACTTTATCTGGGACAAACCACGACCACGGAACCGCAGAATATAAATAACTATTATTATTCTCCAATTACCTGATTAAAACTGCAACTTTCATTTCCATGGACATTTCAAAAAGTATTTATTCATAACGTTCCTTGATTCTGCGCTGAATGCAAAAAAAAGAAAACAACAGATAGGTAGGATTCATTGAATATTCCGACATCATATAGGTATGAATGGTTTTTCCCCGTTTGTGAAAAACAAAAGAATTGCGTTCATTGGATGAGTCTGGACGAGTCTTTAATTTGCTGGTTCCTTGCTTTGTTGCCTTTAGTATCAGATCATCTGGCTAACTATTATTACTTACTTTGATCTAGAATATTCCAGTTGCCTTGGGTGTGATCCTTGAGACAATGTCACAGGAATTTAGTAATATGCTTGATATTTTCAGACTCCAGGTCTGGGTACCTTTGACATTGATTATTATTCTTTTCTTTGCATATTATCAACATATTATTAATCAACCATCACATCACATTAACTCAAAGAGGCCAACAACTATTATTTGCCTCTAGTAAGTTGATGTTTTGGTCATCATTACTATGTCGATGAATTATAAATTTTCGTGCCTGTTTGATACCGTTAATATGATAAAAAAAATTTAGTGCAATAAAAATCTTTCAGAGATGGAGTTCCTTCCAAAGGAGAAATGGATTTTGTGAAACAAAATTTATCTTTGATTCTACCTCAAATGTCAACAGTTTTAGACAGTGTTGATAGACAAATGATCTTGATTTTTAAAACGAACGATCTCATAAGAGGAATAGAACATACATTGAAAACATCTAAGAAAATGAGAGCCTTCAAAGTGATGTCAGAATGTTGTGTGAACTCTGTTTATGATCAGAGGAAAGTGAATTGTTCCTCAAAATTGCAGAAATTCAAGATTCAACTAGCACAATTTTGGACATTATTTAAATTAAATGTGTACTACAAATACTTACAATTTTCAAATTTTTACATGAGTTTGACTTCCGTTTGATATAATTATAATCTTCAAAATGATGTGTTCAAAGTTTGTTGAAATTTAACTAGAGAATTGTTTTATTAATACACTTTTTCGCAGAAAACTTTCAATGGCCAATCTCTTTGAAGCAGTCATCAAAAAGAAACAAAAAATGAGAAAACTGTAACAAGGAGAATCAAATTAATGTACTTTTAAACTCCTTGAAATTTCAAAGCACTCTATGACTCTATCTGAGACCTTGTTCGAAAGGTCCTTATATTTTCTGAAAAAATATGCCAAAAAATATTCTTATTTGAATAAATCTCTAACTTGATTAAATATAAATTATGATCAAAATAAAATCAAAACCTTTATTATTTCGATAAAAGAAATATTATGATCATTGTAAGACTTCAGGTTATTATCAATTTGAAAAGTTAAATTTTAATACTCCTTATAATACAAGAGCTTTATTTTGAACGAGATATTCTTGATAATGGTATATTTGTTGGCTGTTTTTATTATTTTTATTATCTATGTGGTTGGTTGTTACCGACGTTTCGGCAAGCATTCGCCTGCCGTCCTCAAGGTATTGTTGGTCCTGAGAAGAACCGATTATGCCTTACTTGTTCTGTCTGGACTTGCGCGCTCCATACTTTTTCAATTTCGCAATTACATTGTGGGGATGCGAATGTGAATTATCTGAGATGCAATTTCCGAAATTCCACTCACTCTAACCACTAGTCTAGCGAAGCAGGGAATTATTATATAAGTATTGTATAATACAGCATTAGAAGCTATTGAGATATTGAAAAAGTTACAACTTATTGTATCTGTAATTTTTTAATCTTAAAAAAACACCAACCATTCGAGAACTAACATCGATTTCTGCCGCTGGTGACCCATTGAATTTAACTGTTTAGAAAGAAATGAATATATCAGTTAGAAGTTAGAATAATCAATTTTAAAGTCATGCTGACAAAGCGCATACAGAGAATTTTTGTAGCAATCATGTTCAGTTTCTTAAACTTTATTGATAATTAATTATCAATAAAGTTTGCTACTCTTTTTTAACGTTAATTTGGTGAAGAATTTCATAATGATTTCTCTATTAATACAAACAGGCTTAAGGATTATTTTGATAGAGCTTACATATTTGTTGTGTAATTTATTTGATTTTAAAGATGCTGTGATTTCAATTCATGTTAAACAAGGTAATATAATAATCATATAAGTTGATTTTTTTTTATTTAATAGAGAGAGAGAGAGAAAAGTTTATTCATGGCCATCGACCTGAGGTTCTTCAGCCTATTACAATGCATACATTTAATCATGTATAGATAATAAAAAAACTAATTTATACATTATAAGTTTTCTAGTGTTTTAAATAATGTCTGTGTAGGGTATCTTCTAAATGTTGTATATTGCTCTTCATGGTGATAGAGGTTAACGATGTCGTCCAGCTCTTTAAGTCTGTTGAAAAACTTTTTGTTAAGAACATTAAACCTACAATCAATTGGTTCAATCCTAGTTCTTGCATACAGCATCTGGTTTGGTGGTTATGTAAAAAATTGTTGGGGTGCCTGATTCTTGTGACAATCCTAAGTGCTGTTGTCTCTGCCACCTTGATATTTTTCATTGCTGGAGTTCTACAGTATATTGGATGTACATATTCAATTAATGGTCGACAAATGGTTTTGTAAATTTTTGTGGTATTCTGGATGTTAATACCTTGTTTTTTATATGTCAGTTTGGCGAAGTATTTGGCTCTAGTTTTCTTTTTTACTAATTTTGTCTGCAGATTGAAGTTAAGTTTATTATCGATCTGTACACCCAAGTATTTCATTGAGGTTGAGGGATTGATGATTAACTCCGTCTATACTCACAGTTGGTGATGTTGTATTTACTCTCTGGTGAAAAATCTGACTTATCTGGATTCAACTTCATCCGCCATAATTGAAACCTTTTACATATTTTATCTGTTTGTAGTTGAAGGTTCTGAATGCAGGTTGTTATTGATTGATCGTGTGATACAATTATTGTGTTGTCTGCAAACTGTACAAGGTACAAGTTTTTATCAATCGTGAGAATTATATCATGGCAAAAGAAATTGAAGAGGAAAGTTGAAAGTGGGCTTCCTTGAGGGGTTCCTTGTTCAGGGATGAAATATTCTGAAATTGTCGATCCAATTTCGACAGCTAGATTTCTGTTAGCTAGGAATTGTTGGCATAGCATGATAAGTGTGCGAGGGACTTTCTTTTTGTATAGTTTATATAGGAGACCTTTATGCCACATGCTGTCGAAAGCCTTCTTAATGTCAAGGCCCAAGGTTGCAGATTTGTTTTTCCTTAATGTTGCATTCTGTATGTTAGCCACAAGAATTGTTAGTGGTTGAGATGTTGATTTCTTGTTCTTAAAACCAAATTGAAATGTCGGAATATATTGTTCGATGTGACTTGACAGGATCTTTCTTATGATTTTTTCATATAGTTTTCCTAACACTGGTAGAATTGTGATAGGCCTATAGTTTTCAACTTACAACCGATAAAATGTATTATGACAATGGGTCTGCTGATAGTGGCGGGGAAATAAGCAATTTATTTGCCAAATTTTTCCGCAGTGTTTTCAGACCCTATCGACAGCTTCATGGTTGTAACGGTGGGGGTGTCGACGCTGCCACGGATGCTTTGGGTTCGGTTTATATTAGTTCTGAGATGGTTCTGGATAAAATAAAATCTCTCGATGCCGGTGTGGGGGCAGGCACTGATGAATATCCATCATATTTCGTTAAGAACTGTTGCCTGAGTCTGAGCTATCCCCTTTCAATTCTGTACAACAAATCCATTCAATCCAGTACCTTTCCGGATTTGTGGAAAAATTCCCTTCTGGTACCAATTTACAAGGGTGCTGGACTCTGTCAGGAATTATCGCGGAGTATGTAAGTTGTCGATTTTTGCTAAAATTTTCGAGAAAATCGTCCTTGATGTGTTGATGCATCACTTGAAGTCGATAATTATACCAGAACAACATGGATTTTTTCCGAAACGATCCGTGGAAACTAATTTGGTTGTTTACACAGAATATATCACAAAAGCTTTAGATAATCGATCTCAGGTTGACTGTGTCTACACAGATTTTAGTAAGGCATTCGACAGGGTCGACCACAATCTTCTGATTCAAAAACTTTCCAATGTGGGCATTCAAGGTAATCTGTTGAGATGGTTTGTATCATATTTGTATAATAGAACACAACTCGTTTCTGTAAATGGTTACAAATCCTCCATATTTGTCATAACATCAGGAGTGCCACAAGGATCACATCTCGGACCTCTGCTTTTTCTCATATTTTTGAACGATTTATATGCAGATGATGTGAAAATTTTTTGAGCAAATATTGAATATTAGAGACTGTGTGATTATGCAGATGGATCTGATGGCGTTCTCAGACTACTGTTATGGCAACAAATTAGAGTTGAACTTGGAGAAGTGTATGTTTATATCGTTCACGCTAAATACCTCGAGCATTGGTTTCCAGTATTGCTTGAATAATGTGAGCATTCGTAGGGTAGACAGTGTCAGGGACTTAGGCGTGATTTTTGAAACGAAGCTATCCTTTAACCTTCATTTGGACCACCTCATAGCGTCGTGCAATAGATCTCTAGGTTTCTTGTGTAGAATGTGTAAGAACTTCGATGATGAGGATGCCATAAAGTCACTATATTACGCTTTCATCCATAGTAAGCTGAACTTTGCCAGTAGTGTTCGGAGCCCAATGTATAACGTCCATAAATTAAGACTCGAGAGACTCCAAAATAAGTTCGTCAGGTTTCTTCATTTCAAGGTGTCAAACGTGTATGTAACTCTTGGCATAGGTAGGGTACGTTCTCAGCATAGGATCGAACTTCTCGAACATCGAAGAATAAAAAACGATATCATTTTCGCCTACAAAATCCTGAGAGGTTAAGTCGATTCCCTAGAGCTGGTTGGAATGATCCCATTTCATGTCCCTTCGAGGCCAACTCGTAGTCGAGCCTTATTATCAGAGAGTACTTCCAACACCAATCTCGGTAGGAATTCACCTGTTCACAGAACGTGTGAATCTTTTAATAAATACTGTGGGGGGTCGACATCTTCATCAGCAACCTAGCTACGTTTAAAAAATCTATTGGGAATATTTTTCAACTGTGTTAAATACATAAAAGGGGTAGAGGGTCATTGTTTTTGATTTTGTTATTGTAGTTGATCTATTCATTGTTCACCATGTTTTTCAATTTCAAATAATGTAAATGTATATGTGGATCTTTTGTGGGAATTATTCCTGTTTGTATCCCTATTTCCGAATAAATAAATAAACTTTTTTGGTTTCCAAGTTTGGCTTAGGTATATTTATAATATGGCCTATTTTCCATATATCTGGAAATAGGTTCTTATTTAAGCAGTGCTCATAAATTTTCATGAGGTGTTTGTGTGTTGTTTCGCTTAATTTTTTCACTATCAACCATGGTATGTTATCATTACCTGGGCTACTATTTTTGCTGCTATGGAGTAATTCATAGTAGTCAGCCTCTTCTATTGTAAAATAACTTGCTGGAGTGATGTTATTAAAGAAATTGTCATACCAAGAATTTATCTCTTGTAGATTCTTTTGATCGTAACTGCTATCAACATCGAGTCTGAAATTCTCTTTATAGTGATTTGCAAATATTTGAGCCTTCTCTTCATCTGTTTTATATTCTTTCTTTCCATCTACTATAGTTGGTATTTGTGTTGACATTTATATTTTGACAGTTTATTCACCTCTTGGCAGACTAATTTATTCTGTTGCATGCATTAATCCAGTTGTTTTCTCTGTACTGCTGTATCATATTTTGAATATTTTTATTATATCTATTTATGTCTTTCTTGAAGTTAGTGTCTCCATGTATACGGTATTCTCTGTAGAGTTTTCTTTTATACTTTATTAATTTTAATATGTAGGGGGGGGAGTTCGTGAAGGAAAGGATGTCTGCTACTGGTTGGTGTGTGTTTCATGACTATTTCTGATAAGCGATTTGTGAAGGCTTTTAGGTATTGCTCATCAATTAATTTATGTTCATTTTCTGCAATGAATGATTCTATTTCTACATTGATTCTTTCTATGTTGCTCATTTTGTAGTTGTAAAAAGTTTTTTTCTCTATCACATCAGGTTCCAGATTGAGTTCGAGGTCTATTACCATCGCAAGATGATCAGAACCCAGATCAGGAGTGAGCTCAATATTGGAAATAATTCATTTTATGTTGGTGGTATAGAGCAGCAAGTCTGGGGTACTATCATTATTTGACTCATTAAAAATATTGGGTCTGTATCAGCTTTGCTGAATGGGCTGTTCTTCAGGAATTGTTAATTTGCCTCTTCTTTTTTGATGTGTTTGCGTTGAAATCTCCTATGATAATGGCATACTTATACAGTGCCGCCTTGGTGAAAACTGTCTCTTCAATTTGACTTAATGGATGGAAGTATACCAAAAACACATGTAGTTTTTCATTTCTAAATGGTATTGAGAAGTGCGTTGCCTCATTAAGAGGATTATTGATAGATGGTGCGTTTTCTTTACTACATTTCAATGATGGATGACACTGTATAATACTACCTCCTCTAGTATTTTGTAGTGTGTGGCCAATTTTTTTTATTGTTTTCCAGTTTCTGTATTCAATAGAATGGGATTTGTTGATTTTTGATTCTACAAACATAGCACATGTAACATTGTTTTGTTCAATGAAATTATTTATAAGGTGTTTTTCTGGTACATAGCTGTTTATGTTATTATAGAGTATTCTAGTTGTTGATGTGAATTTGCCTGTTAACCTCGTTGTTTATTGGTTCAGTTGGTGATGGCTCCTCAGGGTCTTCGAGGTCAAACATCAGTTGTAGAATCGATTCCTGGAGAAAACAACTGTTGTGTCTATATTGAATTGTTTTATAAACCTTTTTTTTAATGTAAGTATAAGTTCATTTCTGTCACTGTACTTGGGGTTATTCATTTTACGATTGTAAGTGTATATTATTTCATTGTACACTGATATTGGAGCATGGATCCGGCTTGTTTTTTTTTCAGAGATCTTCTATTTAGATTGTTTTTCTGTTGAGTGTTTATTGAATATTTTCTCAGGAAGGTTAACAAATAAAAATATTTGATCCTCTACAAGATCGACATTATTCATTGTATCATTCAAGTGGCTCATAGGAAAAGTGGTCTAACTGCAATCAAGTGAAATGTTGGGAAATTTAGGTTCCACTTTCAATTGATTGAAAATCGCATTGATGGGTATAGAAATGATTGTTACATTACTCGGTCAAAACGATGATTTAAATTATACCACTTATTAGAAGAATAATATGCAACCCTATGCTCCCAAATATCGGTATAACTCAAAAATTCGGAATTTGCGACTTGTACTACTTTTTCTCTGACCGCTCATTTATGAATCATAAATACTGTTCAAATGAGGTTTCCATCAAAATTTGGAGGCACAGTTATGTAGGGCATTTTTCGTCAAAATCATTTCAAGAACTATAATTCCATTTAGTTGGCGTGGCTACTCCTGAGGGGATATGTTATGAGGTTTTGATAAGTTATTTTTTTTGTATCAATTGTGATTTTGAAGATATTGGCCAATGATAAATTTCAGTGTGGAAATAGTATATTCTAAAACAAGTTGCAGAATGAGCTCCTATTCCAACACGAATGCGAAATTCGAAAACTCGCTCCTTCGTCGCTCGTTTTCGAAAGCATGAGTGTTGGAATTGCCTTCTGCAACGAGTATTAGACGATATTTTCTCTATTTCAGTCAAGTTTTGTGGAAAACTCTCGAAATTCAAATAAAAATTCAGATTAGTGACTTTTGTATTGTATCTTGGCAGTTGGTGTCACTAGCCAAATTTGACAGATTGCGGAATTTGAATTGATTTGATTCGAAAATTGAGTGGATCGGAGGTCAGTACTGACAACCACAAAACGAAAAATATAACTGAAAACAATGCTGTAAGGAGTTTCATTACAGCACTACTTTTAGTACTGTAATGAACTCATTACGATACTGAAATAGAGAAAATAATTTATTGAAAGTTGTTTAATTTATTTTGTTGTACATTCAAAAATAAACAGAAATGTATTGTTCAAGCATTTACTTAATGAAATAAAGTTATTTTAAAAAGAAAAGATTTTGAAATCAATATAGCTTCTCCCAGTTGAAATCATGTATCGTGGTGGACAGTATACAGAAGTTATGCTCTGAGAAATTGTGATTTGTTGCTGAGACATCGATTCAAAACTTTGAGAACGCTATATTGTGGACCTTGGTGGTTATGCGTGATTAGTTTCTGGGACTTGGATAAGCATTTTTATTTATGGTTTTCTTTAATTTTTAAATTCTGATAGAGACAGGTATTGTTTATTTGATATTCGGTAAAGGTGCTCACGGACGCATAGACATGTCGGGACAGAAGTGAGCAAAGTGTAATGTAGATTTCAAGCGTAATACAAAGAAAATTTCGTGCCAAATTTATGAGGTCAAATATCATTCTACATGTGTGGATATGTCGGAAGAAGAATTGGCACTAATGGGAGAGGATGAAAATATCAAATACTGTTGTGATTAATGTAATGGGAATACAATTATAAATGAGCTTAGGCAAATGCTGAAAATGTGCTTAGATAAAATGAAGGAGCAGAGCGATATTATTAATAAGTAGATGGAATTTATAAGCGGTAAAATGATGGACACAGATGTAATAAAAAGAAAAGAAAAAAATAGAAAGAAGTATTCTGAAGTATTGCTGATCAAACAAATAAATGAACAAGGATGCGATAGTACAAGAGCAGAACTACTTTTGACAATATAGATCCAGGAAAGCTTAAAGTAGGTGTTGATGAGGTCAGGAACATTAAAGATTGGTGATTGAATGTGATGACAATAAATTTAAGCAAATAATAACAGCTGAAGTGAAGGAAAGGTTTGGAGAGAAATATGAAATAGTCGAAGCTAAACAAAGGATGCCAATGCTTGTAATTAGAGGTGTGGAGGGTAAATATGTTGAGAGTGAAGACGATGAGATTAAGACAAAACTCATAGAACAAAACGAACTAAGATCTGTAGATGGCAATATAGAAAATAAGTTAAAAATTGAAAAAAAGTTTGTGATAAGAAGAAAGAGAAATTGCTGTAATATTGTTATAAGGTTGGAAAGTAGTGTTTATGGTAAAATCAAAGAAAGATCCAGACTAAATTGAGGGTGGAGAAAATGCAATGTCGACGATTATTTCAATATTCTAAAATATTTTAAATGTGGTGGATATAATAATTTTGCTGAGAACTGTAAGAATAAAACATCATGTTTCAAATGCAGTGCGGAGCATAGTACAAAAGAGTGTATATCAACAGAGAGAAAATGCACAAATTGCATTAATAAAAATCAGAAATTCGGAATTAATCTTGACGTGGATCACACGGCCTTAGATTCCAACTGTCCATGTTACAAACGAATTGTAGATAGCATCTGTAAGAAAACGGCATCTGGTCAATCATAGCAGTCAACATCGCATAATCTTAGATTTGATAGTCGGGATTTTATGTACAGCGAAGAATCAATATGTACCAAAGTGGCACATATTACGGATAAAAAAAAATTACGGACTTGTTTTTCCTTCTGAGATGAAGTTTCGACGTTCAAAAAATTCGGGGGAATATTTGAATATATTGCATCAAAATATACAATGTGTGAAAAATAAACTTTGGGAGATTGAGATTATTGTTGATACAATTATGAAAAAGCCGGATTGAATATGTTTTACTGAACATTGGATGGGTAAAGATGAGGTTGAGTCGTTAAAAATTAATAATTATAAGATTATGTACCTATAGTTCATCCAACGAGGAGTGATAGCGCGGCAAAACAACAAGGCGCGGCCAAATTCATCAGGACTGGATTTAATGTACCGATCGCCCAACAGACGCCGTGGCAAACACCTGAGAACTTCAGATAAATCACTTGATTTTCGTAATACAGATCTGGGGAAGACGGAGATAGCACTAAACGGCAGCCAATGAAAATATTCATATCCCTATGGGCGTACATTTAGTTGTTTAATGGCGCTATCGCGTCGCGTTGGATGGACTATAGTATAACTACAGTAGAATCCGCTTATAATGACATCGAGGGGAAATGAAAAATACATCATAATAACCTGAAGTCACATAAAGCAGAATTTCAGCAAAATTGATGGTATTTTTCTTGGATTCAGTTTGAAAAGAACGACAAATTCAAATTTTGCTTTATTGAAAAAATAAAAAATAGCTTCTCTTACAAAAAAAAGTAAATATAAAGAACTTTTTCATTTTTTAGAAAAATAATCTGAAATTTTAGTTTGCGTTTGCTTTTTTTCGAGTTGAAATAATAGCTTACACCCTACACCATTGTACAACTTAGACATGGCTTCAATGGATGTCATTTTGTCCACAAAACACCTATAATCTTTTCAAGGATCTGGGTTATACTAAAAAGCATGTCGGCACGCGTATGTCTCGTAACGTATCCAACCTCATCGGGTAGGGTGGCTTGAGAAAACGATCGAGCGGACACTATAACCAGAAAAATTTTCGAAAAATCATGTTGTATCTGAAATCATGTCATTGTAAGCGACATGTCATTATAGGCGAAGTCATTGAATCCGGACCCTATTGTAAGGAGTTCTGAATGAAACCAAACTCATCACTGCAATTGCGTCATGATGAGCGATTGGTCAGTATAGCCGGCGTTATAATAAACGGATTCTACTGTAATATGAGTTTAGAAAAGGAAATCGAAGTTTCGTATGCGGTTAGTATTTTGAGAAAAATGGTAGTTTTGATGGTGTATAAGAATTGTTTGGGAATTCTGGGAATATTTATGTTAGAACTTGAAAAAAAACTTCATGTACTGAATGGGAAATACGTCAGTTAAGCCGAGGCCACATAGAGCGCTACGTACGCTATGTTCGCTTCGTTCGCGATGCATTCAAAAATTAGCCATCTCTATTTTACACGTAGGCGGCCACACCGACACTGGTACGCTATATTCGCTATGTTCGCCAGGGCTGCCGCAAGCTTCGAACGAAATGTACTTAGTTCTCGAAGTAAATGTACTGTACAGACAGAATACTGTTGAAATAGCTGCTGAGCTTTATGGAAAACTTTTACTGTTTTCCAATCTGTTAAGGTATGGCTGAATGCGTGTATAATATTAATAAACCAACAAAAAAACAATAACGGAGTAATTCAACCTGAATATTTCTTATTTTCATATATTCACAAAAAATCGGCAGTCTTCCTTTTTTTGAAATAATTCATTGAATGGAAAATTCAATTTCGTAAAATGATTTCCCTATTTCAGTATCGTAATGAGTTCATTACAGTACTAAAGGTAGTGCTGTAATGAAACTCATTACAGCATTGTTTTCAGTTATATTTTTCGTCTTGTGGTTGTCAGTACTGACCTTCGATCCACTCAATTTTCGAATCAAATCAATTCAAATTCCGCAATCTGTCAAATTTCGTTATTGACACCAACTGACGAGATACAATACAAAAGTCACTAATCTGAATTTATATTTGAATTTCGAGAGTTTTCCACAAAACTTTACTGAAATAGAGAAAATATCGTCTAATACTCGTTGCAGAAGGAAATTCCAACACTCATGCTTTCGAAAACTCGCTCCTTCGTCGCTCGTTTTCGAATTTCGCATTCGTGTTGGAATAGGAGCTCATTCTGCAACTTGTTTTAGAATATACTATTACAGAATTAAAAAAAGTTTAATTCGTTTTCTAGTTTTAATTTAGTTGAAATAAAATTTTATTGAATGAAGGGATGTATTTTTCTGTTCTATGAATGATATGTGGAGAATTTGTAAACATATTCATGGCAATTCACATGTAACCACATGATTCAGTAGTCAGTACCATTAATTTGAGGAAATAAGTTGAAGATGTATGTATGAATGTAGTGTCAAAGTACAATTCGAGTTCATTTTCTGAATTGTACTAGAAAGCATATTTTCCTGATAAAAATGTACTTTTGTATTTTCCTGTTGAAAATGTACTATAAAAAGTGTAATTGTACTGTAACGGCAGCCCTGATGTTCGCGATCTAAGCCACGTGGCCTTATGTTTGATTCTCGGCTATATTCAACACATCGCGAGGGCTGCCGCGGTGATTTTCGCTTCAGTGTAGTGTGATCTGTCGAAGGATAATGTCGCTTTTCAATATCCTTTTCAATAATGCTTAACAATTGATCAAACTGCTGCGGGCTCATTTGAAAATATTCTCTAAACTTAGATTCATCTTCTAGCAACAGAACTACGAGATGATGAAATTCACCGAAATCCTTTCTCGTTTTGTTCACTTCGTGGACCCATTTTCTTTTACGTTCATTTTTGCACAACGAAAAAAATAAAAGCAACTCATCGTCATCGCTATCACTATCCCATGGCACCGTGCTTGGTAACATCGTCAAATACAACTGAGCCTGGTGATTGCGAAACGTGAAAGATATACTAAAGTATGTAGCTTTCCGTGTGGCCGGTAACTTAGCGAACATCGGATCCTTAGCGTCCATAGCGTCTATAGCTTATTAAGCATAGTGCTCTGTGTGGCCTCGGCATTACATCTTCGTAATATGTGGCGATTTTAATATAAACTAGCTGACCCGGCTGACTTTGTGCTGCCTCAAAAAAGCAACTTTAATATTATAATAAACTATTATGGTATACTATCTTGAAAGTGGACATAAAATTGTGCTATACAGAATGTGTTGCGCCAAACGTTGTCGTCTGGAAACAGCTGTTAAATTTTTGAATGTTGGCCAAGAACTGTTTAGAATCATTTTACTATCCCAGAAACTAAAGAGCGAAAGGGATCTGGTGGTGGAGTGGCAATTGGAAATTAGATAAGCTAGCTGGCCGGGTAAACATTGTTCCGCCTTAGAGATGAATAAAGTTTTTTTTTTCAAAGGAAATATATTAGGTGAAATACAAAAGTACAAAATTTAATTGCAATGAAATAGGTATGTACAGGGTGATTGTTTATATATTACACAATAGCTATCTCAGTTAATATTAGTAGTACACAAAAGTTCAATGGGCAAATTTGCAGTATATTTTGTGGGCATTCAGAATTCAGTACTAAGAATTGCATCAAGGCACCGTTAACTTGAAAATTCTATGTGAATTGTTGTTTTTCAAATGGCACACCCTGTATTTTATTTTCCTAATCGGTAGAGCTCTTTCTTCTGATTTCAAATATTTATATATACTTTTTTCGACAGTTTCTGAAAATTTGTGTTTTTTCTTGTCTAAATCTAAGGCAGCTGTAGAATGCCACTCGAGAATGCTGTGATTTATTTATATCGAAGTTCCATTCTATGGTCACCTGATAGTCCCTTCTTAACATCATTGGACACTTTTCTATGGGGATATTTGAAATATAAAATGCCCGTCCGCAAAATATTGAAGAGATTAGAAGAAGAAATTGCGAACCTCAATATATTCCATAAATGTTGAGGAAAATGTTCAAAAACTTTAAAAAAATATATCGACTCTGTCTAGAAATAAATAGGGGTCATTTGAAACTCCTACTGAACTTTCAGTTAATAAATAAATAATATAAATGTCAGGTGTCATTATCCACGGTTCTTTTAATATGAAAAAATCGCATCGTTCTCGTGTGGTATACCACAACTGCCTTTGATTTAGAAGAAAATATCTATATTTATAGAAAACTGCCAGAGATACTCTCAATAAGGTGTATTTGAAATCAGAAAAAAGAGCTCTACCGCTATTAACCGGAGCGACATCTATTGGCGTTATTCGCAAGAAAGATAACCATTTCCTGTTTTATTTTTCAATTTTATCAAAATTTTCAGGGTTTTATAGTATTTTATGTTAACCCCGCCGTAGAAGAATCCAACAAAAAAACTTTCATAAAAAACAGTTCATCCAATCTTGAGTTATAAATGGTGTAACTAACAATATGGCCGACTGAGTTTTATATATTAAGATTTGATGATCGATAGTAGGGAGAAATGTGATTTTATAGATGTTCTTGATGGTTTCGGTTTTCGACAAACAATTAACGAACCAACACGAATTACAAAAACAACTAAGACTTTAATAGATGGTATCTTTGTGAACTGCCCAGACTATTTCAATAATGAAAATATGGATACTTTTTTGTCTGACCATAGAGCCCAGTTCATCTCTATTAAGAATAGGTATTTTCATTCTGAAAAAAAATTTGTTCAGAAACGATTGTTCACAAATAATAAAATTCATCAGGTTTGTGAAAGTTTACGTAATGTTTCATGGGATGGTGTCCTGGAAGAGGAGGACCCAGTAAAAGCATATGGCTATTTCGCTGAAATCATAAAAATGCAATTTGCAATTGAATCTGATAATTCCCAAGAAAAAATACTCAGTATCAAGTAACACATGCGCTTGGATAACTGTAGGTATAAAAACAGTGGCTTAGCGCAAAATTTGGGCCCCCCCCGCAAGATTCTAGTCTAGTCTAGTTGTTTTAGTTTTTTGCGTACAGGCTATAGCCTCTGCGATTTATGTTTATGTTACAATATCATCAGGAAAAGATAACGAGTCGGCAAGTTCAATAGAATGAAATTAATGGCGCCCCATTCAATGCCTGATACGCTAGTGGGCTGAATAATTCAATGAGACTCAGGACTCAGGCATTGGCTTATTAAAATATTAATAAACCTTTTGTTGCTTAGAAAATGCATTTTTTTCTCTCTGTTGTTTTCATTTGCAAGCTCCACTTAAATATTTTCTCTTCCGCTCTGACATTTTTTTCTAATATCTGAAAAATGAATTTATTCAAACTGCCGTTTCAAATTTGCGCATTCAATAACTCTTCTTTTTTTTAATATTGAAATGAAAGAATTATGAAAAAATACGAGAGACATTTCTTAAAGGTGCGTACAGACATGCTCCGAATGCCGTACCGCACCACGTCGCGTACCTAAGTGTGGACGGCGGGGTGCAACAGCGTAGCGCACATCGCCGCGATCACGGTGTAGATATTAGATATTGGCGAACTTTTGTTGATCGCGTTGATGTACGCGACGTGGTGCGGTACGACATTCGGAGCATGTCTGTACGCACCTTTACGTATAAATAAGCTACGCAATTAATTCTAGAACTAACCTTCAATGAAATTGTTATCCTGAAACTAAAAACACTAAAAAAGTGAGAATATTGAAAACTTTGTCTTTGAATGTAAACAAACTCGCAACGTGGTTTCGCATTCAAAAACTTGTTACAGTTGTATCTCTCACTACTAGAATGGAAATAAAAAGATTTCATAATATTTTTCCCTTCTTCATGAAAATGTCCTGGTTGGAAAATTGACAATAAATTCTTTAATAGGAGATAAGCCGCCTGAAGAACAACACGTGAAATAAGCTGCCGAGCCCCTAATAAAACGATCATGTGGCGACGTTCGAAGAGCTAGATCAGTTTAAAGCCTTTGATATAGTTCATCATCAAATATTGTTAAGAAAATTAGAAAAATATGGTATAAGAGGCGTAGCATTGGAACCTATCTGACTGACAGAACACAAAAGACCGTGAGTAGAGGACTGGATGGGAAAATGATAGAATCGGGGGTTAAGCATGTACAAATCGGATTCTGGGGCCTCTACTTTATATATCATATACACCAAAGACTTGGTACAAATAACTGACAATTATGTTGTCATGTTTGCGTATGACACTTCTATAATATGTTGCGCGAATAATGAAGAAATATGCAGAACTAGTCTTAGAAATGATATGGAAAACCTAGGTAATTGGTTCGTCGATAATAACCTAGTACTCAATGTTAATGAAACAAAGCTTCTTGTATTTAGAAAAAAAGATAAGAATATAGACATAAAGTACAAAGGTGTTGACATTGAATCCGTTTATTTATTTATTTATTTATTTATACGGGATCAACCCCATTACAAAAGACCATGTTACATATAAAATTTTCAACCTTAATTATCACATACAATTTAATAAACACACATATAATACCCGTACAAATCAAAAATAATCACGGAACTATAGAGCGTCCATTTGCCTCTTGAAGTGCGTCAAAGAAACACCCAAAATATCAAGATTCTTGGCATTAATCAGTCTCAACGTCCTTTCGATGGGACGGTGCCTAGCAAAGTTAGTACCATGATGGGGTATGTAAAACAAACGGTTTGCCCTCAGTAAACGTCCTGGGATGTTGAAAGAAACCCCCGCCAGAAGTTCAGGACAAATCACCTGGCCACTCAGGAGTTTAAAAACAAACAATAGGTCACCACGGACACGCCTATCATGTAGACTCCTCATATTCAACACCGCCATTGCTTCATTATATACATGATCGACTGGAACCCTCAACTGAAGCTTGAAAAGACAGAACCGAAAAAATTTATTCTGAATCCTCTCCAAACTCAAACAATTATTCCCATAATAGGGAGACCAGACCATAGAGCAGTATTCCAATAAAGACACCACCAAAGACATATACACCCTTTTGCAAGTTTCCACCGACAACTCTCTACAATTACGCATTACAAAGCCCAGAACCTTGGAAGATTTTACCACAACCATGTTTATATGGTGTCCAAAATTTAATTTTTCGTCAAAATAGATCCCTTATTACCTCTGAATACCTGAGGTCCACACTCCCAACATGGTAAGAAGACAGCACTTTCCTATTTCCCCTATAAAAGCTAATAAAACTGCACTTCTCCACATTCAAGGACAATCCATTAACTCTGCACCACCCACACAATCTATTTAAATCTTCCTGCAACAATAACATATCCTCCTCCGAAACGACCACCCTGTAGAACTTCAAATCATCGGCAAACAATAAACATTTACTATTACAGAAACAGTCCACAATATCATTGATGAAAATGAGGAAAAGCAGAGGAGAGCAGTGTCCACCCTGAGGTACGCCCGATGTCACTCTTATCAAACGGGAGCAGACTCCACCCAATCGCACCTGTTGAGTTCTATTAAATAAAAAGCTCGCAAACCAAGATACCATAGACTCTGAAAAACCAAAAAGCGTTAATTTGTTCAACAATAAAAAGATATTAACTTTATCGAACGCCTTGCAAAAGTCTGTGTAAATCACATCCGTCTGCCTCCCACACTCTATTGCTCCCATCAGATTGTCTTGGAACACCAATAAATTAGTCAACGTAGACTTACCATGGTTAAATCCATGTTGTTCATTGATCAACAGTTCTTTACAATTAAAGTAGATCTGGTCATAAACTAGGCTGTCTAGGAGTTTCGGAATAGCCGACTGAATTGACACACTTCTGTAATTCATAATTCTATTCCTATCACCAGACTTAAATATTGGTATAATAAAGCTATGCTTCCATTGCTTTGGAAATAATGCTGAATCAAGTGATCTTTTAAACAGAACAAAAAGAGGGTAGGAGAGAGCACACACACAGTTCTTTAAAAAATAATTAGGTATGCCATCCGGGCCGGAACTAACTACAGGTGGCAAGTGAACTATCTTATCAAAGATTGACTCCACTGACAACTTCGGAACAGGAATTGTGTGTTCCCACCCACCTGACCACTGGATGAGTTTCCCAAAGATCCCTCCTCATTATTGTATACAGACTCAAAGTACTGGGCAAAGCCCTCAGCAACTCCCATAGAACCCACAAATTCACGGTCATCATGACACATCGAGTTGGGAATCTTATCTGACACTCGCCTACCTTCAAAATTCTTCCAGAAGCTCCTAGGATTAGTAAAAAGTTCACGGTCTAATCTCGATACATGATTTCGGTGACATATATTCATTAGGGCTCTGCATTCAGATCTCAACTTTGCAAAGGCATAGTTCGGAGCAGTCTGGTTCAATTTATACTCCCTGTGGGCCATTTTCTTCTGATAAATTAACGATCTTAGTTCCGATGAGAACCATCTGGGAAAGTTTGAGCTTTGAACCTTTTCAGAGGAACAAATAAGGCCAGAGCCATATTTACTACATGATAAAATGCCGCAACCGCCTCGTCTATGCAAGGAGAATTTAAAACAAGATCCCAATCGATTCCACACAAATAATCATTCACACCAAAATAATCTCCATTCCTAAAGTCGTAAAAAAATTCCTCATACTTCAAATTATCCTCTCCCTCAACATCCATATCGATAACAAAGTTATAAGCCCTATGATTAAGAGACTTATCTAGAACATAGTCGACAGCCTCTGTAATCAACACGCCACCTACACTTGAAAACAGTAGATCCAAATACACAAGTCTGTCATTTGGGATCAATATTCGTTGGAAAAAATTAAGACCAGCATAAAATTGGCCTAGTAAAAGTCCATTTGAGTTGGAGGCACATCTAACACTAACCCCATAATCATCATTCTCCCAAAGTGCATCAGGTACGTTGAAATCGCCAAAAATATAGAAATCATAACATGGATATTGCTGCCTTAGTGCCTCTACCGATTGGCAATGCAGATCGTAAATTACGGAACTCGAGCTAGGAGGAATATAAACCCCTCCTAAGATAAAGTTACATCCATTAAACCTGCACAATAGGAACAATTGCTCGAGAGACTGATCCTGCAATTTAAGTCTCACAACACTGATTGAGTCCTTAACATAAATCAACACTCCACCTCCGCGCGATTTGCTGCTTGTAACCCTTGATCTATCACACATATATTAAACGATTGTACTGATAGTTCAGCATCTGAAAACTGATCAGACATCCAGCTCTCCACGAAAATTAATATATCATAGTTCGAAGTTATAATTCCACTACGCAGGTCTCCAATTTTCGTTTTCAGTCCACCTGCATTTAAACAATAAACTTGTAATGGGGTCATTCGGTGTTTTTTCTTTTCTGACCACTAGATCCCGTCACCTTGGCAATAAAGGAAATACCATTCCTGTACTTCAACGCTAAGTTATCTTCACCAGCCTCCCTTCGTCCAACAAGCTCCTCAATAATCTTCTTTCTATATTCTCTCTGTGACAGTGTAAGATCTCTGTTCACCTTACATGCATGATCGGTAGAGCTGTTCGCAGCCCTCAATACGGTCATGGCAGCACCACTATCAGAAAATATCACTTTGAGTGGACGCGATTTATTGTCACTCCTTCTCCCCAACCTCACCACCTTCACTACGCTTTCCATACTACTCTCCTTGTTAACCAATGACATCAACTCCTTCAACCTTCTTCTATCATCGTCTATCCTCTCCCGTATCAAGTCGGAACTTGACTCCTCAATATTATGGACAATTATATTTCTTGCCCTTTCTGCTCTATCGTTCATCTCGGCGATAACCGAGTCTATGTCTGGGCCATCCATTGAAGAACCACTCATCTTCATGGCAACCGATGATGTAACCGAAGAGATCTCCTATTTAAGCTCATTAAATGAACTCTGAAAAGACACTTTGACCGACTTAACTTCTTCGCATAGAGTCTTCATAGTTTCCACAAAAGTAGCAAAGTTCTTGGTTTCCTCCTGAACTACTCGAATTTCATTCTCTAATGAAGCTACTCTAGCTTCAATCTCGAAGATTCTACTCAATTTAGGGGCGCATTCCTTACATATATATGGAATAGTACGACTGGATCCCGAAATAGCCCTGACTTCACTAGATCCTATGTTCGAACACCTCTTGCACCTGACCACTTTGCACCAATCACATGGAAAGCCGAAGACATCCCCTGGGTTCTTAGGGGGATCCCTGAACGAGCACTGTGCATTGCACTCAGCACACACTCCAGATATTGCAGAATATTTAGTCCTCACACACAAAAATCTAGGTTTCGTCTCAAATTGAGGTTATGTATAAACAATTTCTTAACTATGAGAAACTAACGATCCCATAAACGTAAGAAAAATACAAATGCAATGCAACTAATTGAGCAAATCGATAAACCAACACTAGCGAAAAATTGTATCATTGAATCGCGGTAAATATGATTTCTAGCGGGATCAAAATCAAAACAAACAATCTGACATAAGGCTGACCGTTGAAAGCATTTCCTTTCTTGAGGTCTTTATTGATCGAAATCTTAGCTGGAAGGATCAGATAAAAAAGATTGCGACAAACATTTCACGATACTGTTATGCGCTGAGGACCATAAGGAATGCAGTAGGTGTGGATGCTGCTCTGACTGCATATCATGCATATTTTCAGGCAGGAATGAGATATGGAATCATTTCCTGGGCGAGATCCACTGAGGCTGAAAGGATATTCAGATTACAGAAAAGGAGTTTGCGAATAATTTTTGAGATGAATCATGTCGGGGTGTTTTGGGGATTACAGAATATTAACTTTGTATTGTCTCTAAGTCTCTATACAGGGTGTTTCCTTAACATGCGGCAAAAATTCAGGGGGCTGTTCCTTGGACTATTCTAAGAATATTTTGTCCTTTGATGATTTTTGAAAAACCTCTTTGTTTCGAAGATACAGGGCAAACAAAATTTTAGATAATAACATTTTATTATGAAAAATTACATGAAAATTTAACTTAACCTACAAAAACTGTTGAAAATGACCACCTCCAGCCAGCATACAAGCATCCAATCTTCTCCTCATTGACTGCCGAACCCTTTCAAAAACACCAGGATCATTTCTTATTAAGTAACACCCAGCAATGATCCGATTTCGCAAGTCTTCCACATTTTCTACTGGAGTGGTATAAACTAATGATTTTAGATGGCCCCATAGGAAATAATCTAAGGGGTTTAAGTCCGGGGAACGAGCAGGCCATAAATGAGGTCCACCTCTTCCAATCCAGCGATCTCCGTATGTTAATGTTAAAAACTCACGAGCAACCAAACTAAAATGCGCTGGTGCACCATCGTGCATAAACCACATTGCATGTCTTATTGCCAATGGTACATTCTCCAAAAACAGAGGTAACGTTTGTTCTAAAAAGTTGCGATACACGTTCCCGGTATGTCTTTCTGGTAAAAATATCGGCCCTATTAGCCAGTCACCCACAATACCAACCCAAACATTCAATGAGAACAGGTGTTGAAAACGATCTTCAATTATCTCATGTGGATTCTCGTCGGCCCATACATGGTTGTTATGAAAATTTCTTATTGCATTTCTTGAGAAATTCGTTTCATCGGTAAAAAGAATCAGCGTCAGTAATTGAGGAATTTGAACTAATGTGGTTAAAAGCCATTGACAAAATGCAATACGTGGGGGAAAATCAATAGGAATAAGTGCCTGAACGCGTTGCATATGGTATGGATATAACAAATTGTCTTTAAGAATTTTCCAAACAGTCTTATTACTCACATTCAAAGTATTGGCAATTTTTCGAGTAGAAGTTCTAGGGTCTTCTTCGATCATGTCCAGCACATTCTCTTCCAGTTCCACCGTTCTTACTGTGTTTGGCTTTCCTGGTCCCCCAATTTGTTTCAATGTGCCTGTTTCATGCAGACGTTGATGAATATTTTGAAACAATTTTCTGTCAGGAATATTACGCCCAGGAAATCGTTCAATGTACAACCTCCTAGCTTTTAATGAATTTCCATCAGCAAGTCCATAAATGAAATGCATGTCAGTCATCTCGGCATTTGTATAGCGATTCATAATAGTGAAAGATAAAATGTTAATTTCTAATACATCACAAAACGAATTCAAATGAAAACCGTGTTTAATCTGTATTCCTTTACCATCTGAACTTATCAATTTTAAGTCAAAAAACTGGCCGTTTTTTATAGTTGTCAAACACATTTAAAAATAAATTGTACCTACTTAGTAAACACAGTGCGGTACGCATTTTTATTTATACTATTATCAATTTTAAAAATATGAAAAATGTTGTTCGCCCTGTATCTTCGAAACAAAGAGGTTTTTCCAAAAACATCAAAGGACAAAATATTCTTAGAATAGTCCAAGTAACAGCTCCCTGAATTTTTGCCGCATGTTTAGGAAACACCCTGTATATATATATATATATATATATATGAATCCGTAATGTTTGTTTTTAATAATTTAAGTATATGAAGAATGATCATCCCTATCATACTCGATGAAAAAAAGAAAGTCGTAGGTGTTTTTGTTGATCTTCATAAAGCATTTGATACAATCAACATAACTATATTATTGAAAAAATTGAAAAAAAAATGGGAATACAAGGAAAAGCTTTCAAACTTCTTCAGTCCTTCCTTACCGATAGAAAACAATATGTAGTTGTTGAAGGTTAAAAGCAGGGTTCGACAGATATATCGCCGATATTTATCCTGATATATATCGATATTTATAAGGATTGATATATATCAAGGATATTTATAAATTTACCAAAATTTGCGACTGTGCGTAAAAATTTCATAATCAATTGCGATTTAAGAGCACACCAATGTCACCAATGTATACCGACCGTTTGTACGATCGAAGAAGCAACGTATTTTCGGGAAATCCAGATGGTGATGTTATAACTTCGCAGTAAAATCATCATTGCCCTATTCATTGTGCTCTTGTTTTGTTTTTTTTTTTTTAATTTTTGAACAGAAAGCACGTTCAAGTATACAACTGAAGTTTGCAGTATGTAAAAGCAATTTGAGATTGATATGCGATGAGGACACTGCATCTGCACAGGAAATTTTTAATAATCCGGATAACGAACTTTTTATAAATTTATCAACTAACTTTTTTTTAATGTTTTATGTTTTTTAGAATCTTGATTAGTTTTTTTGATAAATTTGGTAAATGAACTTTTAAATACGTTTGATTTATTGACTTTTTAAAGGAAAAATTTTAAAAATTGTTCGTGAAAATAAATATCAGAAAGTTGATATATATCGGATATATATCCGATATTTTGATATTTATATAAATATCATGATATTTTCGAACCCTGGTTAAAAGAGTACATATAAGAAAATCAGAACTGTTGTTCCGCAGGGCACAGTGCTTAGACCACTTCTATACCTATATGTTGAAAATATTGTCAAAGCAGGATTACTGGGTGAAGTCTTCATGTTTGCGGATGACACAGTCATAGTATATAGTGCAGAAAATATAAGAACTCTAGAGAAAATGGTCAATAGGGATATGCAAAAGTACAGTGAGTGGCTGAACTCGAATAAACTTGTGATCAATGAAGAAAAAACCGTATACATCATGTTTAAGAATAAAACAAATAGCACCAACATCCATCCAAATCTGTTTATTAATGGTAAGAAACTTACACAAGTAAAAAAAACTAAATACTTGGGATTGATCATAGAAGAGACGGTGAAATGGAATGCATATGTGGACATGATCATAGACAAACTTTCGCCATTGGTTTCGTCACTTACAGCCATACCTTGATGACAGGACGAGTAAAAACATATATTATGCCTATTTCCATTCAGTACTCGGCTATTTATCGGTAATATGGTCAAACTCAGCCAAATTTAATCTAAAAAGATTACAGAGACTGCAGAATAAAATAATAAAAAGACTTCACAACCTTCCCTATGAATATCCAACCAAAGAATTGTATAAAAATTATCAATACATGAAGCTGGACAAATTGATCAAATTACAACAGTGCAAACTCATATATAAGCTTGAGAACAATCATATAAAGAGTCAAAATCTATTGACGAAAGTACAAAATGTGACAAACCGAGAAACAAGACAAAACAATTCATACTACCTACATAGAGCAAATACGGAAAGTCGAAGGAGGGGCCCCATATATGCCAGCTTGACAACTTTTAATAGTATGCCAGGTCATATCAAGAACTCATTAAAATGTACATTTAGTAATTTCAAAAACTTAGTTATAAGTCAACTATAGTAACAAATTAATTGTTTGAAATATTTTGTATCCTTGTGTGTTTGTTCGTTGTTATTGACTGAGTATTTATTATTTTGTAGCCTTGAAAAAGTTCAAATATATGAACGAAACGTCGGCTTAGTTCAAGTAAGTCTGTTTATTAATTGTCCTATACCTATTAATCTCATTCAGAATGAATTATCAAGGACGTGAACCTGATGACCTATAGTAACAACATATTGTTGATTGATAGTTGTATTTTAATAAATAAAAAAAATACTAGAGGGTGGAATTGTCTTATTCAGGATAGAGCTAATTATACATATTTACAGAAAAATATAACCTATAGTTTGCTCAAAATATGGAACAACTTACCTGAAATATTTAAGGGAAATCTACTTCTTGTAAAAGAACGTAAACTTAAAAATTTTCAATTGATTAAATGTTATTATAGTTTAAGAGAATTCCTAGATGAAACTGATTTTGAGAGTCTTTGAATCACTGCTTATTTTATCATTTTTGTTATTGAATAATATGAGGAGATCCACACTGTAAAGTTTTTAGATCAAATAAATTATTATTATTATTATATAAAGACTGCAGCTTTTATTGGATATTTTCTAATTGATTGATAAGAGGACATGGAGACCAACATCAGTAGAACTCCAAAAACTTATTCAAACCAATATGCTATCTTTATGCTGATCATGTTACTAAAATTGCTTCATCATCAAGTCACAAAACCTATAAATATTTTTTACCTCCTTCTTTTGTATTTGTACTTTCACCTGAATCCTATTCTGTGTTCTATTCTGAACTTCAACTCACTAGAAATAAATAAAATCTCAGTCCCCTGAAGTTTTCACTATGAAGCAACTTCGAAAAATTTATTTTTTACAAAAAAAAAATATTAAACAGAATTTACCATCACAGATATGAAGTAAATTAACCAGGTCACAAAAAAGTTCCTCCCAGAAACTCTCAGTGTAGAATTTTTAATAGATATTCACAAAAAAATACAAAGAAACTTAATATTCTCGAAAAATAACAAGAAATATCACACTATTGAACACATTCTTAGGATATTCAATATTAACGTTAACAACATGAAGATAAACACATAAAATACAACAGATTTTTTTCTATTATTCATGTCTAATTCAACTCAAACTAATTCAGTAAAAAAATAAAATTTCTTCTAAATAAAATTTTAAAATAGCTTATAGGAACTCATTTCCAGTAATATCAGAACTTATTTATATATGAGTTATTGTCTGATGAGAACCAGTTTGTTCTCTTACCAATAAAAAATATCACTCTTCATCATATATTGTAAAAAACTAGTTTAAATATTATTGAATGGAAGTTACCTAATATAGGTACATATTATTTATTGTCACATGTAAAATGTGTTGTATTCATTTAAAACCTACTGTTGTTTAGCAACAGTCTGGGTTGGAAAAATGAATCCTTGAGCGTTTACTCCTACAGGATACCAAGCCGTGTTAGGAGTTGGGGCATATGAATATTGTTCAGGTACAATATAGGGCACCTCAACTGAGGAAGTATACATGTGCAGAGGGGTTGTAGGTACTATAATTTCTGTAGTTGGACTATAAATAACGGGAGTGCCAGGTGGCACCGGAATTATTGGAGAATACATTCCCATTTGATTAACTCTAGGCATAGATGAACAAACCATAGGTTGTTCTTGAGTTGTATTCTCTGGAATATCATGATAAGACATACATTGTGTATTAGTTTCATTGGCTTGAGATGATTTCTGTTTGGGTGTAGTTTCTTTATTATGATTCGCATCTAAAATTACTTGAGAATGAGGAGAAGTAGGAGTTTGTTGAGAGTCTGGCATTTGTGTCCATGGTTGTTGATATGTATAATGATACTGCTCCATTGGATAGTTATAAATAGGTGACTGATTGACATCTGTAAGAAAAATTCATAGTAGTCATCTTTGAAATTGAATTATGAATTCAAATATTCGGAATCATTGTGTTACTCATGAAATATTACCAGTGAATCGCAAAATATTGTACATGGCTATGAGAAGACATAATGTAGTAAGAAGAGTATTGCTAACCAACGATTGTTCAATAAGTATTATTACAATGTTTGCTAAGTTTTTAGGAGAAATAATATAAAATAGTTTTCTCCCTTAGTTTGAAATATTGAGCGAAAGCCAATTTGATTATTATTATGGAAAATCCTCGAACATATGCTTTTTTGAGCAGACCCACTAAATGCAGCGATTTCAGACTAATTAGCCTGATGAGTCACACGCTCAAGATCTTCTTGCGAATAATACAAAATCGAATATTCCAACTATGCGAAAGTAAAATGAGTGACAAACAATTTGGATTCAGAAATGGTTTGGGGACCAGAGAGGCTTTATTTTGTGTGCGCGTTCTGCTCCAGAAAAGCTGTGAGTTCCGAAAAAATGTCTAGACTTCGAAAAGGCATTTGACCAAGTAAAACACGAACCACTTTTCAAATACATGGAAGCAACAGGACTAGACAACTATGATACTAGAATACTAAAATACCTATACTACGTCCTAATTGAGGACAATCAAACCCAAAAACTGCCCATTAAACGTGGAGTACGACAAGGCTGTGTTCTATCCCCTAGCCTTTTTAACCTGTACTCAGAAGAAATATTCAGAGAAGCTTTGGATGGACGACAAGAAGGTGTAAGGTAAGACACGGCGGAGAAACCATCAACAATATCAGATACGCTGATGATACAGCCATTCTGGCAGAAAATACAATTAGACCCACAAACATGTGCAAATATTTGGAAATACTAATCAAGAATAAATATAAACCGATTTCAAGCGAATAACCAGTAATGACCGCGGTTATCTACGGTCCTGCCTGCGGTTATAGTCTTCAGGGATATTCCTTGTAAAATGATTATAACCTACAATGACCGAAGTCGCTTGAATGCAGTTGGTCCTAGTTGGTAATTACCAATGAGGACCAGGTTATTCGCTTGAAATCGGTTTAAGTTTCAGAAGAAAGAGCGCTAACAAAACTGTTTACGTTACTGATAGGTACCGGTAGCGGAAATCTGTTGATTTCAGGCGCATTCAGCAGAAAGAGCGGTAACAAACTGTCAGTCACACAACACGTTACCGAAAAGGAGTGCAAGCCAAGTACGCTACTAAAAATGGCGACCGCTACCCAACATGTTACATAGGTAGCTCAACGTTCAGCAGAAGGTCATAGAAATTTGGAAACAGTTCTGTAACTGTGGTCTCTGCTGAATGAGCCCAATATCTACACCGTGATCGCGGCGAGGTGCGATACGCTGTTGCACCCCGTCGTCCACACTTGGGTACGGGCACGGGCACAGTATAGAAACAGTTTCTATAATGTGGTACGGGCAGTGGCGTAGCGAGGGGGGGGGGGGGTTAAGAGGGGGCATCATGCCCCGGGCGCTACTCATACAGGGGCGCCAAATGGTTAGCAAAACAAAAAAATTGCTGGATTGAGTGGGATTTGCTGCAGCTAAACAAGACTCAATCGTTGTGACATACTTTGAAATGATTGAAAACATATGTTTGTTTTCGACACGATGGAAAAATAAAAAATTGCCGTGAAAAAAACTGTCAAACGTGAATCTGAAACACAATGGGGCGCCAGAATATAAGCGGATAGGGATATTGTTGATGAGCTAGGGAAGATAAGAGAACTATTAGAAAAACTGGCACACCAATACAAGTGACAACAGAAGTGAAGCTACAATTGCATCATAAAATAGACTTACTTTCAATTTCATAATTTTAGTTCATTTCTGATTTGAAATCTTGAGGAGAATTGATCGTGTACAGCTCAGATTACAAGGTCCTGGGGTCCAGGATCTGGATTGAATTTTAGATAAGCGTTTCATGATCTTGAATCATTAGCGACTAAACTAGCCGAAATTCGGGACAAGCTCTGTAAAAAGATCAATCTGCGAAAAATGGGATATTGATACAACGTGTGATAAGACGCAGAAAATATCCAGTAAATTAGTTAGAGATGTTGGTTTTTCCCCCGAAAGTGAAATTTCTCGCGTTATGAGGGGCATTCTTGATCATCTCCACTAAGAAATATGTTCACGATTAAGTGACCCTGATATCAAATTTTGATTTTCACTAAATATTGAAAATTTATAATAAGGATAATGTTGACAACAACCTTGAAGAAAATTGTAAAAATTTGGGTGAATTCTATATAATACTGTTTCAACTGAATAGAATTCTTCAACGAATTAGGTGAAGGAAAAATGTAACTCCGCACTTGAAAAAAAATTAAATCTTGATCTCCTTTGAAATTTCTGAATTTTATAAGCTCGCATGGAGAAGATATTTTTCTAAACCTCTCAGCTTCAATTGCTAACAGCAACGATCAATTAAAATTACTTCTGACATATCTACGATCAACGATGGGACGGCATTGCCTGAGAACTTGGCATTTTTAAGTGTGGAAAGAGAAAATTTCGAAAAGATGAACTTTGATGACATTATTTTATCTATCGTTCCAGCTGGACTTGAAGATTTCTGGTGATTTCGTCGACTTCGTTTTGGCCGGACTTAAAGAAATTCGCCACAAGACTACGACTTTATTTATCTTACTTCATTCATTCTACAATTTGCGAGTGTATTTCACATATAATATCATATGAAATTTAGAAGGAGGGCGCTAAAAAGGTTTTGTGCCCCGGGCGCGAATTCAGCTCGCTACGCCACTGGGTACGGGACGTGGTGCGGTACGATGTTCGTACGCACCTTTAGATCACTTACATAGAACATGGGTATCAGTATGACGATATAAAAAATTATATGCCAACCTCTGATGGAATATGGACATACAATTTTTTTAAATTCAGCAAAAACAACTTTCAAGAACCTTGAAATAGCAGAAAGAATATGCTTAAGAAAAATTACAAAGATCAGAAATCATAATAATCCCTACCACCACCTTCCTGATCCACTACTAAGAGACAACTGGGGGTGGGCCCTTATTGAAGAGACTGGAGAAGCTATTATGGAACCACTGATGTGAGACATAGAATGCACCAAGAGCTAAGTTGCCTACATTGAAACAGTAAGAACACCTTCTCTTGTTAGAATAACATCTACATAAAAAAAATTATAATATATATATATATATATATATATATATATACAGGGTGTACCAAGTTCGACGGCCTATTAGGCGTTTCTGGAGAACTAGACTTATTTGAAATCTGAAAATTGGGATTATGATATTGTTTGACATTATCTACCGAGCTAAAATATTCTTGAAGCCTGACCACTTTCAGTTATACAGGGAGCGAAAAAAAATTTCAAAAATTTTTTTTTCTGTTTTTTTCTTTTTGAATTTGATAGAGTATGCAATTCTGAATATATTCGTACTCAAATCGTTGCATTCGTCGAAATACTTTCAAAAATATCGAGAAAAATCTGAAGAAAAAGAGAGAAAAGGGTATTCGGTATCATGTTTGTTATTCCTAATCTAGATATCTTAAGCATAAACCGTTTTCACATTTTCGAAGTCGAAGAATGTGGAAATATTGTACATTTCTAGAATTTTGAAAAACTCATCACAGGGTGTTCCAAATATTGGGTCAAAAATTGGGATCAAGATTGGCCCATAACTTTCGTTTTTCAAATTAGAACCCTATTTTTTTATGATTGCGTTGGATTGTACAAAGAAAAATGATGATAATGTTTTAACATGTTTATACTCCTAAAATTGATAATTCTTAAGTTATTTAGGATTTTCTGATTTTATGTCGTACGTAGCGTCAAATTCATTAAATCTGTTTCATACTTAGAATATAGAAAACCAGGAAGGAGCATATCATGCATTCTGGTGCGACGAGAATGGTGCACTCAATATGGCCGATACTCGTTTCCGTTTCGCAGTGGCGTAGGGCATTTGAATTTTCAATTACATTTTATTAACGAAATGGCATATTCCAAATCGGTCTACAAAATCTTAACGAAGTAGGGGAGCAAAACACAATGCAATTTTATATTGTTTTTATTGATTCCTTAACAAAATTAATCTGTTATACAGTTCTAATTCTTTCATCATCAACCGTATTTTTACAAATATAATTCAACCTGGTGATGAAAAAACAATTAGTTGTACTTTTTATCAGAAGTATCAGACGATATATTCATTTCATGGTCCTTTATTCTTTACTTACATATTCCAACTGATCGATTTCAATTGGAAATAACCTAATAAAGGCCACAGATGATCGATTAAAACAATCGCCTGGAACATAAAAGGCTCCTCTCGTTAGGACCAAACCCAGGTTTCTTTACGAAACTCATCCATATCACTCTCTGTTTTTCATTTCTGGGAAATCTGGAAAAATAATTGAACTTATAAATTGTGAAGAACTGAATAGTTGATAATTCAACGATACAACCATGGTTTTACTTTCGAAATGTCCCTTGAGACGAAATTAATAGCGCTATACTAACTATCAATGTCAGTTGGTTCAATGAAATTGATTACCGAACATCACCTACGCCCATGGTTTGTTACGGATAACCTCCAAATTCAGCAAAATTGAAATCCCGTGTTTTTCAGGAAAAAATGAATCATTTCAATACCAATATCACTTACCTGTGAAATGTTACACCAAATTTTTGGTTTTTTGGTGTTTTGAAATTGCCACACTCTGCACAACTAATCATTTTATCGAAAATGTTCTAAACTTAGAAAATGTCTTATAGCACTAAATTACGTGTATACAATAGTTAGAAATTCACGGACGCACCTTTAAACCTCGCCTAAAACTTAATTCAATACAGTTAAACTGCAAAAATATCACAAAAACCGAATAAAAGTACAATTTGCTGAGAGCACCACTTTCTTATTTCAAATTCAAACCAAACGATGACTCATTCGTGGTGCACTCTTGTCGCACTTTCGCTCTTGCATCAGGTGCGCATAGGCTCCTTCCTGGTATTTTATATTCTAAGGTTTCATATCAACTATGACCTTGGTCATAGAAGATAAATTATTTCAATAACTCACTAGTGACACACCTTTTTGTTCAATTCATTCATTGTTGTTATGGAACAGATTTTATGAATTTGACGCAATGTACGACATGGAATCAGAAAATACTAAATAACTCAAGAATTATTAATTTTAGAAGTATCAACATGATAGAATATTATCATCATCTTTCTTCGCAGAATCCAACGCAATCATAAAAAAAATAGGGTTCTAATTTGAAAAACGAAAGTTATGGGCCAATCTTGATCCCAATTTTTGACCGAACATTTAGAACACCCTGTGACGAGTTTTTGAAAATTCTAAATATGTAAAATATTTCCACTGTCTTCTACTACAAAAACGTGAAAACGGTTCGTGGTCAAGATATCTAGATTAGAAATAGCAAACATTATACCGAATACTCTTATCTACCTTCTTTTGTTCAGTTTTTTTTTTATATTTCGGAAAGTATTTTGACGTCAACGATTTCAGTACGGATGTATTCAAGTGTGTGTCATTAGTGAAATAATGCATCTTCTATGACCAAGGTCATAGTTGATATGAAACAGATTAAATGAATTTGACGCTACGTACCACATAAAATCAGAAAATCCTAAATAACTCAAGAATTATCAATTTTAGGAGCATTAACATGTTAGAACACTATCATCATTTTTCTTCATACAATCCAACGCAATCATGAAAAAATAGGGTTCTAATTTGAAAAACGCAAGTTATGGGCCAATGTTGATCCCAATTTTTGACCCAACATTTGGAACACCCTGTGATGAGTTTTTCAAAATTTTAAAAATGTACAATATTTCCACAGTCTTTGACTTCAAAAATGTGAAAACGGTTTGTGCTTAAGATATGTAGATTAGGAATAACAAACATAATACCGAATACCCTTTTCTCTCTTTTTCTTCAGATTTTTCTCGATATTTTTGAAAGTATTTAGACGAATGCAACGATTTGAGTACGAATGTATTCAGAATTGCATACTCTATCAAATTCAAAAAGAGAAAAACAGAAAAATAAAATTTTGAAAATTTTTTTTTTCGCTCCCTGTATAACTGAAAGTGGTCAGGCTCCAAGAATATTTTAGCTCGGTAGATAATGTCAAACAATATCATAATCCCAATTTTCAGATTTCAAATAAGTCTAGTTCTCCAGAAACGCCTAATAGGCCGTCGAACCCTGTATATATATATATATATATATATATATATATATATATATATATATATATATATATAACTAAAATATTACTTAGTGTCCTCCAAGATTTAATAATGGAAATTTTATTGTGGGAATAGGACAATTATAATATGTCAGAGTGTCTAGTACATATATTTGGCGACGTTTCGCAAAATCACATTTGCTTCCTCAGGCCTACACAATAAAATTTCCATTATTAATATATTGTTAAATGTCTTTCAGGACGAATAAACTATTCTATATATATATATATATATATATATATATATATATATATATATGTGTACCAAGATCGATAGCCTATGAGGCGTTTCTTGAGAACTGGAACTATTTGAAATCTGAAAATTGGGATTATGTTACTGTTTGACATTATTTACCAAGCTAAAATATTCTTGGAGCCTGACCACTTTCAGTTATACAGGAAGTGAAAAAAAAATTTCAAAATCCTGATCAAGTACTACGAGACAACTGGGGTTGAGCAGTTATTGAAGAGACTGAAGAACCACTGATATGAGACACAGAATGCACCAAGACTAAGTTGCCGACATTAAATTACAATATACAGGGTGTACCAAGTTCGACGGCCTTTTAGTCGTTTCTGGAGAACTGGACCTATTTGAAATCTGAAAATTGGGATTATGTTCGACATTATCTACCGAACTAAAATATTCTTGCAGCCTGACAACTTTCAGTTAAACAGGGCATGAAAAAAAAGATTTCAAAAATTTTTTTTTTATATATTTTTTTTCTAATTCGATACAGTATTCGATTGTGAATACATTCGTATTCAAATCGATGCATTTGTCATAATACCTTTCAAAATATCGAGAAAAAAACTGAAGAAAAAAGGAAGATAAGAGTATTCGGTGTTATGTTTGTTATTCCTAATCTAGATATCTTAAGCACAAACCGTTTTCACATTTTTGAAGTCGAAGACTGTGGAAATATTGTACATTTTTAAAATTTTTAAAAACTCGTCACAGGGTGTTCCAAATGTCGGGTCAAAAATTGGGATCAAGATTAGCCCATAATTTTCGTTTTTCAAATTTAAACCTTATTTTTTTATGATTGCGTTGGATTGTGCGAAGAAAAATGATTATAATAATATAATTAATGCTCCTAAAATTAATAATTCTTGAGTCATTCAGGATTTCCTGATTTCATGTCGTACGTAGCGTCAAATTCATAGAAGCTGTTTCAACAATGACCTTGGTCATAGAAGAAAAATTATACCAATAACTCACTAGTGACACACCTTTTTTCTGAATTCATTCATCATTGTTGATATGAAACAGATTTCATTAATTTGACGTTACGTACGACATAAAATCAGAAAATCCTAAATAACTCAAGAATTATTAATTTTAGGAGCATCAACATGATAGAACATTATCATCATTTTTCTTCGCACAATCTAACGCAATCATAAAAAAATAGGGTTCTAATTTAAAAACGAAAGTTATAAGCCACTCTTGATCCCAATTTTTGACCCAACATTTGGAACACCTGTGACGAGTTTTTCAAAATTCTAAAAATGTACAATATTTCCACAGTCTTCGTCTTCAAAAATGTGAAAACGGTTGGTGCTTAAGATATCTAGATTAGGAATAACAAACATAATAACGAATACTCTTATCTCTAGATATTTTGGTATTAAGACAAATGCAACAATTTGAGTACAAATATATTCAAAATTGCATACTCTATCAAATTCGAAAAGAAAAAAACACTCCCTGCATAACAGAAAGTGGTCAGGCTCCAAGAATATTTTAGCTTGGTAGATAATGTCCAACAATATCATAATCCGAATTTTCAGATTTCAAATAGGTCCAATTCTCCAGAAACGCCTAATAGGCCGTCGAACTTGGTACACCCTGTATATGTAACAGGCAGGAAGACTTCGGTGGATAGCCTATTGATTTGATTCAATAAAGTTAATTTTTCCCTCTCTGGATTTTGATTGGAGAGTATTGCAATCAGATCATTATCCTTTTACTAATTATAATTATAAAGGGACATCCATTAATCCCTATGGATTTGTAATTCCAAAAGCAGGTCCCCCAAAGCTCTTTTGAATTTGAAACCGCTCAGCCTTTACGCACCACCCCCCTATTGCTGTTTTTTTTTCAAATAGTAATATATGGATTGTGATATATCAAATAAGGTCATACGATTGTACATTGAGTGGTGTGACATGCTGAATTGGTTGAGGCTTTCGCGGTCATTGTTCAATGTCACCTGTTCATTCGAGCATTTCGGCCGTCGTCGTGGATAGTTCTGGACGTTTCGCCTGTTGCAGTGTCTGGCATCTTCAGGAGTTATATTTCAGGAGATGTTCTCGCTGAATTGATCTGCCCGAGTATTCAGGCAGCAAAAAAATTTAAAATCTTTCTTTCTACGAATTCTGAGAGTAGTTGTCCTAATGCGTTTCTTTGTCTCAAGTCAAATTTCCCTTAGTACATGGACTCATCTGAGATCCTCCAGAGTCTATGCAACTTGAAATCATGCTGAGCGATGCCTCGAAGAAGGTCGGCTTGAACCTTGAGCAACCTCAACCAGTTTCTAAAGAATCTCAGGATTCCTATCAACATCAAGAAAAAAATTTACAATGCATGTGTCCTGCCTATAGAGCGAGCCATGGTTGGTATATGTCTCCAAGACTGAGTCCGAAAGTAGGTGATGATACAAAAAAAAACATAATCTGATATCATACATGCAGCAGCATGTAGAGATGTGCAGGCACAAACGCAAAATGAACAAGACGTTTATCATGTTGGCAACCAATTCACAATTCGATGCTTTTTGGGGTGGCAACTCCCTTAAAAGTGCATAAATGACTTTGCTAGAAATTCTTTGTTGCCTGTGAATCATATTGACCATTTACCTACTAAACTGCACGAATAAAAAATGTGTTTAACCTTCCAGCAAGCGCGCTGTCGTAAAATTTACGACAAATCCGCCTTATCGCTTCCCCCACTTTCACCACTCAATTATGAGCATCGAGCTCTGAGCTTTGTGACGCTCAGTAACTCTCTAAACTGCAGACGTGCTTAGAAGTCTTTGTTATTCATTAACTTCTGTAAATTTCCGTTGAGTGTAAATTTTATGACACGCGCCTTAAGGTGTAAGTATAAACTGTTTTATTCAATATTTTCTCATTTATATAGTTTATTATGTATTTTTTTGTTTTAGACGTGTTCCATTATGTCCCGTAGGCCGCTTACACAACATGAGCTGAAAAAATTGCTCAAGATTTATTCGAAGAGTCAGAGCAAGATAATGAGACTTACTTTTCCTCGAGTGACAGCGAGTTTTCGGTAGGAGAAATCGAGCAACAAGCTGAAGAAAGTGCTACCGAACAAGAAAACTCTTCAGACGAATCTGAAGGAGAGAAGCAAAAACTTTTCTAAAAGTGAATTACGGTCGGGAAGTTCAACCGATAACAGAAGAAAGAAGAAGTCCCCCAAAACGAGGTGTTTGTTGGTCATGTGCACTGAAGAAGAAAAGATCCTCAGCATCAATGAAGTTCCAGTCCTTTACACGCAAGAACCATTCTGCAGTTGAGATGGTTTGCAATAATTGTAAGGATGAGAATATTGATTCTGACTCATAGGTCGATAAAATGTTTTGTTTTGATGTTTTGAAATAATAACATATTTAGAGTGTTGGTTGGTTTTTTGTTCGAGAAAGTCAAATAAATTTTTTTTTAAATATTGTCATATATCATTTTCCATAATTTTACAGTAAATCCCTGATATTTATATATAGAAAACACCATTCACATGAAAAAAACCCGATGACGTAAAATTCACGACGAGCGCCCGCTCAAGAAAAATTACACAGCGCGCCCGCTGGAAGGTTAATATAAAGATTAAAACTATACAGGATGATCCACTGTCGATGGTACATTAGAAGTTTACAGAGAACGAAAAGCAGGAATTCATTGAAAAATTTGTTTCTTAGACAAGAACAGATGCTCTATCAATCTAAAATATTTTCAGTACTGCGGTGTTGTCGCTTATGTCAAAAAGTATCAACTACTTTGTTGTTTCAAATGGCACACCCTGTATATTATTGCACTTTTCTGTTCATCGCAGTAACACGATTATTTTAGTGTCAATTTCTCATACTTTCCTTTTGTGTAATTTAATGATTTCCTCTTTTTTTGTGCAGAATATAGCTTTGGTTAAATATACAATAAATCTTAGGGAGGTGAAATTTCCTATGCAGAATGCTAAGATTCTGTGCATCATGCACGTGTTACGAAATACGCTTATTTTTATACAGTATCATTCAGAATTCTATGGTTTATCGAGACATACAAAAACGGTTGAAAGTTCATTTTTTCAAATGGGATGCCCTGTATATTCTAAGAATTACTGAAAGAAAATTGAATATCCTTTCAAATGGAATTTTATATTCCTATACCCAGATTGTAAGATTCTGCGTTGAACTGAAATTTTATAGTTGCGCACATGCGAACCCGTTCATCGGGAAACATTTCATTGAACCTTCTGCATGTTCTTGCTGTATTTGGTCACATTGCCCATGGTGAATAAACAAATTCATCAAAATTTTATTTGAATAAGTTCTTCTCTCCATTTCACTTATTATTTTTCTTATACTATGAAGAATGAGCGAATGTATAATTATGAACAAACTAATTGTCAAATATGCATAATTTCAATTTTCATCATATTATGGTATTTCATTGCTATTGACGATGCATACCATTTTAGATGTTTTGAGATGTACGAGAGATTAAAAGTTTTTTTGGCTAGAACCGCCGAATCGTTCGAAGAATGGACATAATAAGAATTCATTTATTATTTGGTAGTTTTAAGCTCATAATCATTATCAGCAAATCATAGCAATCCGCTGAAGTAAGTATGTATGAACGCTCATTTCAAACTTGTTTTTGTTAGCAGTTTCAGGAGATTAGCAAGATCAAAACGTGCGCAACTATAAAACTTCAGTTCAACGCAGAACCTTACAATCTAGGTATAGTATAAGATATATCGCACCCGTGCGATTCGAAAATATTCAATTGCTAAATAGAGAGAGAGAAACTAAGTTTATTGATCTTACAATGGTTCGATAGCCTCGAAACAGGGTAACCTCATGTCAAATCATAATGATCAGAGATTAGTTAATTTTGCCCTAAACATCCTTTCAGCAACCCAAATTTATTTGACACCGATGTCAAGTTGAACGTTGTGTCAGTTGACATACGGTTTAAATGGCCTTTCAGAAACTGGCCGTAAATGTTGCCCATCGGAAGCTTCTTTCAGAAAATGGGCAATGTTTTCTTTACTAAAAACTTTCGACTTTTTAGGTTGGTAACCTTCAGAATGACGTTTTAAAAAAGCCACTAAATTTGTATATTTCTTTATATCAATATTTCTCTTCAAGCACAATTGAAGAGTGGAAATTCAAAAGGGTCTAAGTGCCAAAAAAATCGAACTGAGATATTCCATAAAACATGTCTCAGGGTCAGTTTCACAAAACTTTGATTGTACCGACAAATTTATTGGAGCCATCCCGATTCGTTGAAATTTCAAAACGGGTGATTCGATTGATTCGAATTTAGGTAAGGTTTTTTTAATGTACAGTTAAAGCTTTGTGAAACCCGCCCTCAAACTGATGAAAGAAGTAAAAAAAAATTGTTTTTTTCATCAGAAATGATGACTGCCTGAAGCGGATGGCTCATGAACCGTTTCGTAGGCTATTGGCCTTGGCACATAGACCCCATAACAAATGAAATCTAAAATTTCGTGAAAGTGGCACTTAGACCCTTTTGAATTTCCACTCTTCAATTCGGTTCTTAACATCAAATATAAGCTGCTTCTTCGATGTCGCTCGGTACGTCGTTCTCTGAATCAGACATTGCTGTATATTCTCTTCTACTTTGAAACAATTTCAAGGAATTATTTGCGAATAAAGAAGCGATTATGATATTCCACTTTTTTGACAATCAAAATTACGAAATACGACACTGTCACTAACGATACTTCCATAGCAACGAAGTGAAAAATGAATATGTATCTCCGAATTTACTTGACGCTTGTAGGGACGTTTTGATACTTTCAATTTGAATTCAAATAGTCACATCCTATTCAAAATTAGAAAAAATATTGTGTGAAACACGTTGGGAAACACTATTTTTCGTAACTCCGTTCTTTTGCGAAACGAGCTCCGCTCATTTCGCTCATTACGAAAAATAATGCTTTTCCCAACTGGTTGCACAAATAACTATTGTGAGACGTTTGCCAATAAAGGATGGTCTCCTGCAGGTAAAAATAAGTGACTTGGCCGTTTCTTTTTCGCCATGTGAGCGTAAGTTCAAAAATTCATTCGCTGTTCATAACTTTTCTGTTATACAATAGTTCTTATAGTTACGAAACGGCCAAGTCACTTATTTTTACCAAGGCATAGAGTTTGTGAAATAAGGACTTGTGAAGATGAAGAGTGTAGAGTTAGCAGCTTGGCTCTACATGAGATCTGATAACTTTTTGACAATGTTAGAAATACGGCCTCGTCTTGGCAATATTTTACATTAAAATGTTTTTGGTTGGATTTCAATTCTTTTTGTACGTTGCTTATGACAAAATCCTTTTATTTTGTTTATTTTTCCCCAATAATAATCAAATAAAATATAATTATTGCGAGATCTATTTCAAGTCAAACTAATTCACAATTCATGTTCAAAATCAACAATGTACGAAGTGTAGAAATTTACCTACTTATGTTCAAGCGGCGATGCCGATGTAATTGAGAGCTGCCATCACAACAATTGTATGAAGAATCCTATCATTATACAGGGTGTTTCCTTAACATGCGGCAAAAATTCAGGGGGCTGTTCCTTGGACTATTCTAAGAATATTTTGTCCTTTGATGATTTTTGAAAAACCTCTTTGTTTCGAAGATACAGGGCAAACAAAATTTTAGATAATAACATTTTATTATGAAAAATTACATGAAAATTTAACTTAACCTACAAAAACTGTTGAAAATGACCACCTCCAGCCAGCATACAAGCATCCAATCTTCTCCTCATTGACTGCCGAACCCTTTCAAAAACACCAGGATCATTTCTTATTAAGTTACACCCAGCAATGATCCGATTTCGCAAGTCTTCCACATTTTCTACTGGAGTGGTATAAACTAATGATTTTAGATGGCCCCATAGGAAATAATCTAAGGGGTTTAAGTCCGGGGAACGAGCAGGCCATAAATGAGGTCCACCTCTTCCAATCCAGCGATCTCTTTCATGTAATTTTTCATAATAAAATGTTATTATCTAAAATTTTGTTTGCCCTGTATCTTCGAAACAAAGAGGTTTTTCAAAAATCATCAAAGGACAAAATATTCTTTGAATAGTCCAAGGAACAGCCCCCTGAATTTTTGCCGCATGTTAAGGAAACACCCTGTATAATGATCACAACGGGAAATTGCACAATTGAAACTGTGGTTGAGGTTATTACAGGGAAATTGTATTTGGTGTAAGTACACATGAGGCGTTTTACGAGCGCTTCATTTTATGCCCTTGTTCAAAATGTGGGAGCAATTTTCCCTGAGAATTCTTGAAAATTTTTTTAAAAATGCATAACAAGCAGTCCTTCGTATATATCATACAAACTTTTACATCCTCTGGTTCTAAGGGTTGGGGGGTGAAAGTTTCAATTTTAGGAATTGTTCCGTTTTCCGTATTCAACTTGATAGGACATCGGGAAGTCCCCTAACATTTTTTATGATCATCAGTGAATGAGTGACGAAATCAGGGGTTTTTAGATATCTATAAAGTCTGAAGTGTACGAGCTATGCACTTGAAACTTTGCAGGTTTGATAAGTTCACTACCAGCATTATATCCTGAGAATTTCGTTCATTTACTGTATTCCAAACTCAAGTTATGAGGGTTCAGAAATACGACGAAACACTTCGAGACAATGAAGGTAGTGCCCCGGCGGCGTATTCCCGATTCCGTGTACAATTGAATGCAGCACTGAATCCAAACACGCACGGGTTTGGTACGTTAACTCTATTCTCAAACTCGTGCTTGATTCGAGGCATGCATCAACCGATCGCTCACGGGTTTGTGATACTAACTTTTCTCCCAAAACCGTATTGAGGGCGAGGCATGAATTACTGGCTATCTGACATGAAGTTAGCACGATGAATGCATTGTGCTAGCTCGCATTTGTTTAGAAGGAGTCTACTGCTTTGAAGTAAATAGAGTTAATGATTTGAAACGTGAAAGTCTTCATTTAATTTGATGAGTGTTGATAACTAAGACGTGATGATGTTGGAAAGCAAATCATTTATTTTGTGAGGATCTTTCGAAATGGAACGATTGAAGAATATATTGAATAGTATTTTTGGACTGTTTCGAAGTGCCTGTTTGAATTCAGTGCTGCCTCCAATTGTACACGGAATCGCTCGGCTCGTCTTGACAGGGGCACTACCGTGCCCCCAGATTTTGAGTTGTGTCACTTGAAGCAGGAGTGCGATATCATTTGAAAGGAAATTCAATTCTCTTTCAGTAATTCTCAAAATATACATGGCATTCCATTTGAAAAAATGCACTCTAAACCGTTTTTGTTTGTCTTGAAAAACCATCGAATTTGGAATGTATAATGTAACATGTACCTACATGATGCATAGGATCTCGGCATTCTGCATACGGAATTTCAGCTTCCTAACATTTATAGTATAGCAGTTATGGATGTTTAACCAAAGCTATGTTTCGCACAAAAAGAGAGGAAATCATTCAACTACTCAAAAACTGCTGAAGATGAGAGATGAAGTATGAGAAAGTAATACCAAAATAATCATGTTACTACGAAGAATAGAAAAACGCAATAAAATACAGGGTGTGCCATTTGAAATAACAAAGTAGTTACTACTTTCTGACATAAGCGGCAACACCGCAGCACTGAAAATATTTTATATCGTTAGAGCATCTGTTCTTGTCCAAGACAACAACTTTTCAATGAATTCTTGCTTTCCGTTCTCTGCGAATGTCTAACGTACCATCGACCGTGGATCACCATGAATAATGAATCAACTTCCCAAGAATTGTTTTGCTCCAGAAAGGAAGTTCTTTCTGCCTTCTATTTCATATACTCATCACAATAATAACAATAAACAATAATACTCACCACAGTAATGCATCACATTTGGTGTTGTAGCCACAGGTGTCATAACTGGACGAACATTAAAATTAAATACACCAGGACTCACAGGTGTAGCAGGCCAACTGAAAGGTTCTTGAAGCACAGGGGTGATCATACTGGGATATGAATAGTATGGAGTTTCCCATTGATACCTTTGAGAGGTATTGCACTGTGCATCCTGGTTAATAAGTTCTGGATTTCCTTCATTTGTAACATCTGAATTTTCATCTTGAGGACTTTGCATTTGCTATAAATTCCCAGAAATTATGAAAACGTTGGTTGGACTCAGAAACTATAATATTTTCAGGAATCTGACAGTAGATTTTACAAAACATTGACTACCGTCCTATCAGAAAACCTCACGTAAATCGAAACCAAATGAATGAGTTGATTGAAAATAAACGAATCTCAGTTGTTTTGATTGTGTATTGCAAAACTTGATGCAGCTAGCAATTAATGTTCCGTGAAACCCACTAAAGAGTGTAATTTTTAAAACTATTAGGAAAAACTACTTCTAACACTCACAAGAGGTGCACCAACATACGCAGTTACATTATGTTCTAAAGAGTCAGATCCTGGATTACTCGAAGCATTACAATTTTCTCCTTTATTTTGGTTTTTATCTTTTTTTCTTCTCTGAGCCTTTATTTTGTCCAGTGAAAGTATTGTTGTGGTAGCAGATATATTAAGATTTTTTGAGAACCTGTGGAATTAATGTTGAATTATTTTTTTTGGGCAAATAAATATATAGTGTGGGTCAACTCAATTTCCTAACTCCAGTTCCGTTTAGCTCAATTTGATTTGAGTTGAAATCTCGTTGGGTTAGTGGTATATTTATGCTGAATCAGAGTTGTGTTGCTCATACTCATGAGCTTCCTTGTCTATAAGTGTTTCAATAATAAGAAACAGATTTTACGTAAATGGATTATTTATTTTAAATATCTTCTCAAGGCATCTTCAGCAGCTTCGTCCAAATATACAGAATGAAAGGACGAAGCTCCTGAAGATGCCTTGAGTAGGCGAAACATGTAGAGCAGATATTGAAAAGAAAAAATCCATTTACGTACAATCAAAAATGGATTATGGCCAATTGGTTGGTAATATGTTATTAGTGTTTTGCCTAAACAAACAATTTGTCAGGCTCTTGTTCCAATGGTGCCTATGAAAAATTTTTACCGGGTTCAATATTTTATTTTTTACCAGAACTTCTTTGCCAAAAAAGAATTCCAACTTGAAAACATATTTGAATGAATGATTATTTGCAAAACTATGAAACTATCATGTTGATTCTATGAAAGCAATGGTTTTTCATCATTTGAAAATGAAAACTGAAAAGTCTAGAGAGTTACTAGAGAAGTAAAGAAATTTAACTCGGTAAACTCTTCTCTGAATCTTCAGTAATTCAAAGAAAAAGAAATGAAACTATTTCTTCCCATTTTTAGAAGCCAAAATACCTAAGAGCTTTTATTTACATGAATATCCTTCTTTATTTACTACTAACAATCATCCTCTTGTAGAGTTGGAAGGAAGAACTGCAAACTCGAGTTGAATAATACTCATGTAAATTTTAACTCTAAAGGTGTTGTACGTACCTATATGGTAATGGCCATGGTTTTGCATCATTTTCAGGTGAAAGATCGCTATAATTCACAACTTTTTTCTGGGCAAGTTTTGTTATGTATACAATACATTTATTTTCATTTTTAATTATATCTTGGATGTAACAATCATAATTTTCATCATGATCATTGAAAATACATCTTGTTCCTAGAATCAACTTATCATCTCCATAGTACCATTCTCCCAGTCTCATTTCTGATAAATAATAAATATTAGATCAACATATTTATGAAATATTAACTGTAATAATAGGTAAATAATATGAAAATTCTCTAACACTATTTATCAATTAGAAACAATTCATAAAGTATATTTCTCTGAATGGTTTGAATATGTAAAATAAATAATATAAATTATAATAAAAACTTTTTATCATAAGTCGAACATGTGTAGAGTTTTGCATCTTTCTCTCTAGTCATACGAAAAAATTTTGAGTTAATATCTTATATATCTATATATATAAATATATATATATATATATATATATATATATATTATATATATAATTATGTTGTTTGAGGAAAAAACACCGTTTTTAAAAACAGCTTTATTTAGAACGTTTGATAAGGGACAATAGACACTAGTCTCACAATTATTACTACTATTCTTGTGCGTAATTAAATATCATACCTTTTTATACCATCGGTATTATGATGAGGTCAGCACTAAGATAAGGGACACTTGTGCTGCGTTTGTGAAAAACAACATGGTCATATTAATATTTCAATTGGAATACAATGTTGCAGCTATCTTAGAATACGGGGGGTGTATTACATAATTCCTCCCCCCTTTGGATAAAGGTATCACCTTGATTAGGTGTAGCTTTACGTATTTTAAAATATTTAAATAACAAGTATAAAAAAGTCAAAAACATAAATATTGCTATAATAATCATAAAAGTTGATGCTGGATGGGGTTTCCATCTTCGTATATCTTCTAACTGGACGTCCGGGATATCTTCTTCCTGGATTTCTTCTTTCTCCTTTCCTTGGGATTGGTTTCGTGGGACTACCGCCGCCTTGGGTAAAATAATGTATTTTTCTTCATTTTTAATCGAAATTGGAAATATCTCTTTCTGGAAATTACTGATGATGCATTTTGATTGGATTATAGCCATCGGTGAAGTAAAGTAGTATTTAGTTTGCTGAGGACATTTTTCTTGAATTTCTATATTATTAATCGAAAGGATGCTTCCATCTTCTGAAGTTTTCAAATTTGATATAGGTATAATTTCTTTTCTGGGACAATTTTCTATGTGTGTCTTCAATACCGTCTTCATACATTCAGGAGGTTTTGTAAGGGAGTCTTGATCACAAAGGTAGTCTTCTTCGACAGCATGACATTCATCGGTTGACCATTTTAATTCTTCTTTTTGAGTGAGCATATAGGGATTGGTATAAGGAAGGGTTAAGTTCTTCTGAGGGATATAGTAAAACTTGTAAAGATTAAAATTTTCTTCATAAACGGTAGGAATTGATATAAGAAATAATAGAACTTTCTCTTTAAACATAACTTTTGTATGACATAATTGATAATAATCCTTTAAATGGTGCATTGGAATAATTGTGTCATTTTTAATTAGTTCTGCGAATTTTGTATATGGTAAAATAGATTCATGTAGGATATGAAGTCTTGCAAAGCTCACTGCTGTTTGAATTTCATCTAGTATACTTTTAATATCCTTAATTTCAAATGTAAGAAGATGCATGTGTTCAATATGTCTCAATTGCGGTATTGTTTGTAATAATTTAAAATTATCTGCGAATTGTTGAAATTTATCAATATACTTATTTTTCAAATCATTAATTACTGTAGCAATCTGCTTTTGATTTCTCATAAGTGTGTCCTCGTTTCTTGCTATACTTTCAAAATAATTTTTATAAAGTTCTTCATCATCTGAATCTAATGTTCCAAATAGAATCTTCGAAATTTTACCTCCAATATTAATAAGTCCTCTTTTAACTCTTATTTTTCCATTCACAAGTTCTTCTAAAGTTTTAATATTAATCGTATTCGAATGTTGTAAATATTCATAATGCGGCGTTTGTGTAAATCCCAATAATTGTTCATTTTTCAAATTATCAATTTCTTTCTGATATTTCAAAATAAACTCAACTTGTTCCAAATCAATATGATAAATCAGTTGTATATTCTTCTTTGTTATATAAGCTTTTCCAAGTAAAATAGGGAGTATATTATTTTCCAAAGGAGTAATTTTGATACAAGTTATTATAATTATCTTGAGAATAATAAGAAGGAGAATGAAGTGTTTCATCTTGAATCTGAAACAAATGATATTATTTCTTTCTTTGTTTTAAAATTCTTTTATGATAGACGTGTTTATTTTTGGAATCTAGTATTTTATGACTATCAATTTCGCGAGCATCTATCTTTTTATAAACAGGATCGAGTTTTCTTGTAATGGGAGTTTTAATATAAGTTGGGTTTTTATTTAAGGGATGATCTTTCCCAGCTTTACGTTTCTCATTAATTTTTTCTAAACGGTTTACATTTTTCAGATTCTTTGACTCTAAGTGTTTTGATATTTCATTCAAGTTTTCCCGATAATTTTGAATATAATTTTCCACTTTTTCATTATGACTTATTTCAATTGGAAGAGAATAGTTTAAATCTGCTTTGATTATTTGCATTGGAGTCATATCTAGACTCGAGTGATTTGAGTTATTATAGCTCAATAAGGCCTGGGAAATTCTATTTTGAAATGTGTTAGTTGTTCCAATGGTTCTTAATTGCTCGATTAATGTCGAATGAAAACGTTCTACTAATGCATTTGAATTCGGATTATAATTAGTTATATAGTGAATTTCTATTTTATGAGTTTTACAGAAATCTTGTATGATACTGTTTTTAAATTCTAATCCATTGTCGCACGTTATTTTGATTGGGACACCGTAATGACTAAAATAAATTAACAATTTGTCAATAATCTCTGTACCTGTTTTCTGTAAGAGTGGGTAACATTGTCCTAGTCTCGAAAATGAGTCTACAATGCTAAGACAATAATTTTGATTGAAACGAATTGTATCACAATAGATGTGGGTAAATGGCTTCGAACCAATAGGATTAGGCTTGAATTGTAATTCAATAGGTGTTCTTTCATATTTACTTTTCTGACAAATTTCACATGCATTAATATAACTTTGAACATCTTTGTTCATGTTTCTTTTTGAGACTAATTAAATTTTCTCGTAAGCCACGATGTAAAGTTTTAGTTTCATGATACTGTTGGATTCTAAGAAATTGTTCGTCTTTATCTTCAACGTCTTCTAAGAGAATTCGGGAAATTTTCAAGTCAAGAGTCTTATAATCAAATTTGTTTTGCAAAATTCGAATAAGGGGTTGTTCTAATTCTGGGGACATAAAATAAATAATATAGGGATGCTTGGGTCGAACATACTCATGTAAGAAATTATATAAATCTTTTTCCACAGAATTTATTACTACTCGGAATCTCAATTTATCATTAAATAATTTGATTTTTGCTACATTATAGGTGGATCCTTGTTTAAAAATAATTTGTGATTGGGAAGAATTAAGACTTCTCTCTGTATAAGGGATCTCTAAAATAGGATTTTCTATATTACTATGTACTGTAACATCACTGTGAATAATTATATTTCCTGATTTTTTGTTTGAATCTTCATTTTTCATAATATTTGGTAAATCTTCATCATCAATAATATCATAATTTCCATTATCAATTGGATCTAATAATTCTAGGCATTCATCTAGTTCTTCATTTGTTACATTATTTATAATTGATATAAGATCATCTTCAATAGGTTTTATCTCTTCATTTTCAAATAAACTCGATTCATAATCAATATCATCATGAATATCATTTCTTACGTCTAGTAAGTTAATATTATTATATTCAACATTATCATCTTCATAATTATTACTTAAACCATTTGAATTATCTATCAAATTGTTATTTCCGATTTCATCATCTGGGTGATAAATAACTATTTTCACATTTAAATCATCAAAAATGTATTGAATCATATCGTATATTTTATCCCATTTCAATTTATCTAGACCACACGCTATTCGTGGTATAGAGTTTCATTATTTAACTTCATTAAGTTTTTCAAGTATAAAAGAGAATTAAAAACATTTTCATACGTTGGTTTATCATAATGGAATTTTTTAGTAATAAGATAGTAAATTTTTCGGTTATTTTGTCTCAGAAATGCTACTTCTCCAACTTTTTTATTTTGCGCTTTCAATTCATTTACATTTCCAAATTTTTCTTTAAAATCTCGGGCAATGCCTTTATTCATAAATAAATCTTCTGATACACAATGAGCTAATGCGAAGTTTCTGAGTGCATTGAATAAATCATCATTTAAGGTTTCAATATAATTTACATTTTCAATATGTCCATATTCATTTTCTCGTAGAAAATCTTTGAAGCTTTTGTCTTTTTCCAAAATTATTCTACTTAAAGCATCTGCATTATTGGATGATCCTTTTTTGTATTTGATTTCATAATCGAATTCTTCTAACAAAATAAGCCATCGCATAAGGCGGGAATTTGGTTCTTTAAGTGAAAATAGCCAAACTAAAGGCTTATGATCCGTATAAATTGTGAATTTTCTCCCGTACAAATAAGGCCGGAAGTGTTTGCACGACCACACAATTGCAAGTAATTCTTTTTCGATTGTGCTGTAACGCGTTTCCGCCAAGTTCAAGGTCCGGGACGCGTAGCAAATTGGGTGATTCAATGGGTATTCACCTTAGATAAGATGGATCCTATCGCGAATCCGGAGGCGTCTGTAGTTAAGTTGAATTTCTCGTCGAAATTCGGATATCTCAATATGGGAAAATTCAATAAGCTTCGTTTACAAATTTCGAATGCTTCAACGTATTTAGGATCATCAATATTAATCTTAGCATTTTTTTTCAAACATATGGTTAAAGGTTTCGTAATTTTAGCAAAATTTGGAATGAACTTTCTATAATATCCAACTAGACCAAGGAAGGATTTTATTTCTTTTTGAGTTTTTGGAATTGGAAAATTACTTCGCTTCTAGTTTGTTTGGATTAGGTTTTATTCCTGTTGGAGTAATGATATGACCAAGGAAATCAATTTCTGTTTTGAAAAAATGACATTTGTCTAGTTGTATCTTCAAATTATCTTTTCTGAAAGCCTCTAAGATATTGTGTATGTCAGCTAAATGTTTTTCAATACTGTCTGAAAAAATTATCACGTCGTCCATATAAATATAACAATTTTTTCCAATAAAATCTTTTAAAACATTATTCATTAATCTTTGGAAAGTCGCAGGTGCATTTTTCAATCCGAAAGGCATTCGTAAAAATTCATAGTGTCCGTTTTCAACTGTGAAAGCCGTTTTTTCTATAGGTTCTTCATCTAATTCAATTTGGTGAAAACCCGATGCTAGATCGAGGGTCGTAAAATATTTGTTGTTTCCTAACTTGTCTAGAATACTTTCAATTTGAGGCAAGGGATATTTATCATCAACAGTTTTTTCATTCAATTTTCTATAATCAATAGCAATACGCCATTTTATTTTTCCTGATAAATCCTGTTTTTTAGGAACAGTAACTACAGGAAAGGACCATGGGGAAATACTAGGCCTAATTATTTTTTACGATAACATATCTTCAATTTGAGTCTGTACTTCTCTATGAATTTCTGGATATCTATAAATTTTGCAATGAACAGGTGTTTCATCAACTGTTCGAATCTTGTGTTTTATTCGATTAGAAAAATTCAAGGGTTGACCGGGTAATTGTAAGGCATCGATATTTGTTTGAAAAATTTTCATTAATTGATTTCTGATATTAGAATCTAAATGGGATAGGTCGACTGGAATGTCAATTGGATTTTGACATACTTTTTGATATTGAAAAGGTATTCTGCAATATTCATTATATAGAAGTTGATTTTTGAAATCTAAGCTAAGTCCATATTTATTTAAGAAATCGGCTCCTATAAGGCCATCATAATTTTTATGGAATTTATAAAGAATAAAAGGATGCATATCATTAATGCGAAATTCATCAAAAACTGGTAATAATACTTTTTCATTTGAGTTTTCCGTTCTCATACAAGCTGTTAAAGAAGTCTTTTCTTCAAAGATATTATCTGGAAAATTATTATATGCGAATTTAGGATCGATTAAACAAACTGAACAACCACTATCGATTAGAAGTTTACATCTGGGATATTTAAATTCAATAAAGGGTCATTGATTTTTATTATCAAAGGTTTGATTTAGGTCAATTCGTTGCATGGGCCTGCTTTTGGAAAATTTCGACTCGGTTCATTTGAATTAACATTTGTTAGTTCCTCAACAATGAAGTCATTGTTCGGATTATTATGATAATTCATATTTCGATAATTATAAAAATTTCTTTGGGGATTTGGATTAAATTGAGTCGAATACTCATTTCTTTTTTTAGGATAATTTCTAGTTTGGACAGACATTTTTTCTGGAGGGGTATTAATTCTCTGATTGGGATTTGGTTTAAAAACATTAGTCATATTTGATTTATTTGTGGGACCGAAAACTTGTCTTGCCGTAGGAAAATGAGTATTTGCATTTCTTTGTTTGAATTGGACTGGTTGCGAAGGGAATTGTTGATTAAAATTTGGTCTTGGATCATAGGAATAGTGAGGTGTTCTGAAATGATTGTTTTGATACTGCGAAACATTATTTGGATTTCTAAATGTGGAATTAGTTTTCGATTTATTAATATTATAATTATTCGTGGGCGGATTTCTCCACGTCCGCATCATTTCTATTTGCGATTTTTGGGAAATATAATTTTCAACAATTTGAATGGCTTGATCGAAAGTTAAATCAGGTGTAGTAATCAGAGTTGTCTGTAACTCGAATGGACTGTTACTTATTAATACATTTTTTGCTAAATCATTAGTTAAATCTTTATGTAAAATTTTCATTTGCGCATTCATGACATCTGCGTCTATTCTGTAATTTATTCTGATTTTTAAAGCTTTTATTTCTTCAATAAAGTTCAAAATATCATCTTTGGGATTTTTTCTTAAGAATTGCAATTGATTTTTCAATACATCGAGGTTTGCATGATCACCAAATTTATTTATGAGGAAATTTCTTATACTGATCCATGTATTTGGAACATTGGAAGTGTGGAATTCTGCTTCCGCATTCCCAATAAATTTACTTTTTATGAGATTAAGACAATAAGTTTTGACGATAGCTTCAGCATTCTGAAATTGTAAGATATAATCGTCACATGCAGCTAAAAATGAATTTAATTTTGTTCTATCTCCGTCGAATTTCGGTAGGAGATTTCCAAATTCTTTAGGAAAAGTTAAGTCTGCCATATTTGTGTCTTCTATTTTCAATTCAGATATTGAATTTATCAAATCGTTCAATGCGATTGATATTTCTGAATCTATTTCACCTATTTTGAAATATGTAGATTAATTATCAATTATACAATAATATTTCAGTAAAATACTTAGTTTTAATATCAGAAAAACTTTAAAAAAAACTGTACAAGTTTTACGCACAAAACTTGGGAAAAGAGTGATTGACTTTGGGCCAGGTCAATTAAAAACTGGGAAGAAATAGTGTAAGGACAGTGATATTGCTCACCCTCTCGTTCTTGTATTAGGGGTCGTCGATGGCGCTACCCTGTCGATCGGACTCCGTTTTTCTCTCGTTGGGTTGATCGATGTCTGGTTAGAAGATCTCGGGTCGGTATTCCTTTTCTTGACACTGTGAGGAAGTCTAGCCTTGGACTCGATCTATCTCTGGTTGTACCTTGACAGTTGAAACTGAAGACTTCTGGAGTTCTGGATTGGATACTTCAGAAAGACTGGCACAATCCCATCCTCGTCACCAATTATGTTGTTTGAGGGAAAAACACCGTTTTTACAAACAGCTTTATTTAGAACATTTGATAAGGGACAATAGACACTAGTCTCACAATTATTACTAGTATTCTTGTGCGTAATTAAATATCATACCTTTTTATACCATCGGTATTATGATGAGGTCAGCACTAAGATAAGGGACACGTGTGCTGCGTTTGTGAAAAACAACATGGTCATATTAATATTTCAATTGGAATACAATGTTGCAGCTATCTTAGAATACGGGGGGTGTATATATATATATATATATATATATATATATATATAAAAAATATATATAATATAAGGATAAATAATGAGGGATCGGTGAAGTACATGGAAAAGATTTAACGGTTCATTTTTGTTTCAGAGGGTTATGTCCGTTAAATCTTTTCAATATATATATATATATATATATATATATATATATATGTATATATGTATGTATAGTTTTCAAAATAATTAATATGTTATTCAATTCAAGCTTTATTGTATTACTTATACATTTCAAAGGAAGTTCGAAATCTTGTTACTGAATTGATTGAGGCTTTCACGGACATCATTTAATGTCACTTGTTTTCTTGAGCATTTCGGCCCATAATCAACGAGAGCATCTCCTGAAAGTGCGACTTCTGAAGATGCCGGACACCCGAGCTGGCGAGGCGTCAAGGATCGATCTGCGACCATGGTCGAAGTGCTCAAGAAAACAAGTGAAATTAATTTTGATACTGTTCAAATTATGATTTTCTTCAGGATACAATACAATACATTTTATTCATCCTTTTAGACATCACCTTGATGTATAGGACATGTCAATACTAAATTACAAATAATCCAATTATTTGTATGAATGATACACAATGCAATAGTTAAGATACTTGAATTAAAAGGTTATAAACAGGAGAATGATCTTTCCTGACAAGCATTGGAGAAAACATCAGATTTTTCATAAATAGGATGTTTTTTGTCTTGGTTTTTCATAGTACAGGATCCAGGGTACATTTTTGCACTTGATAATTTGATTAATTCAGAAAATTATCTTGGGATTAAACAAAAAATTATCCAGTTAGTAGTAACATTTTTAGAATCATCAGATCGACATCTTTTATCCTTGCTACCATCATGGAGGGTTTTGCATTTTTGCATAGGATATTGTTAGGCATCTCATCAAATAAAAGTGACTTACAGAAAATTAGCTTGATAGTAATCAAGTGCAAAAATGGACCTTGCATTTTGCACTATATTGTTTTCACACTTGAAATAAAACATAATAATTTCACTGCAATTTTTTATACCTTACCTCTTCGAACTTCAGTCCAGGAATCATATTCAATATTCCGATATATAGAGGAATCAAGTGCCTTTGCCACTTTGAAAGGAAAAGGTGCTATATTGAGTGGTAAACTGATTATATTTTCTTTTTGATCTTCACTATTCTTATCACCATCAATTTCTTCAGGTTCCTGAAGTTTATCATCTAACAACAAATCAGCTTGAGTTGTAATATAAGTTTTATCATAAAGCATGCCCTGTACTATATCATCTACATTTTGTATTTCGAATACACTTTCATATAAGAGCTTATAAACAATTGCTACAAAAAATAAAATGGATTCATGCAGAATTGCTGATAATATTTGTACTCAACATGACGATGAGTAATAATTTTTATGAAATTGAGTTTGTAAAAACTCACACTGGCAAAAACCTGATGTTACTATATGTTCTCTTTGATAAACTGCATCATAATGATCTTCATTCATCAAACATAATAAAATAACTTTGGAATTCCCTTTTTTGATATGTTCTGCTTGCTGATGAGATGCATCAAAAATTGTGATATCACATCTGAAACATCCAGGATACAAGAAAATTGCTCTCAAAAAATTTATTTGTGACAATTATCCACACTATAAATTGCAGAAACTTACCTATATTTTTTAGCTATCATTTGAATTTCTAGGTATCCACAAATAACCATATGCTTCTCTAAGTTTTCGATATGTTCGATCAATTCTTCTTCAGTTTCAACAAATTCCAAAAATTCTTCTAAATGACTTCTGGCATAATCGATACACTCTATTCTCACCCGTTCATGATATATTTGAATATTGAACAACTACAAATTTGATTTTAATATTAGAATTGTTAACTAATATTCAATATTCTCTCCATTACAAATAAAATTTCACTGATTGCCTACCTGTTCAGATACAGCTCTGAATAAACAAGTTTCATCATACGCAACATTTTTCCTGTAATAACCTAATGCTTCCAGCCAATTGTCCACTGCACCAGGATTACGGCCCTTTTTGCTTAATTTTTGTGTCATTTTTTCAGTTGTGAGAATAATGAACAGTTAAAAAAAACGTGGGATTCAAACACACCTTATATTATTCTCTTCTGTAAAAAACTACGAAACCAAGTCTGAAAAATGTAATCGATGCCAGGTATAGACTATTTTTTTCAAATATTGCATCCAACACTAAAATCTAAGAAAAACGAGCGAAATATCACATAATCATTCTTCAGTTTATTCTAATTATCTCAAAATAAAAAATGCAAATCGACAAAAAACATCAAGAACATAGAGGACCTGAGAATCCGAACCACGATTATACACATTTATTGAGAAAAAGAAAACATTTTGCAACTTTACATTCATCGGTTCGACCGACCGTTTCTAAACAAAAACGGATTAATTGGTTGATTATAAGGCGCGCATTTCAAATTTATTGACATTTTATGTCCTTCAGATAAATGATACTGATCTGTAAAGATTAGTTATTTAATGAATCCCTATTCCATCAGAGAAATAATAATAACTTTTCTTATCATGAGCAATTGGAAAATATTTTTTTTACAAATTTTTCGATTATTGTCCATTATGAAAGTAAATGAAGCAGATATTGGGATTTTTGGACTGTTTTTTATTTAATGTTTTTAAAACAACGCCGACGTTTCAAAACTAAGTCGTTTCTTTTTCAAGGCTGGAATAAAAATGATTTAAAATTAAAATTGTAAAAGTTAAAAACTATTTTACAGTTGTTGTTATTGTTAATCTTATATGTCAACTGTAGATTAGTTTTATAACTTCCACAATTTTAATTTTAAATAATTTTTATTCCAACCTTGAAAAAGAAACGACTTAGATTCGAAACGTCGGCGTTGTTTTAAAAACATTGAATAAAGAACAGTCCAAAAATCCCAATATCTGTTTCATTTATGATATGATACAGTGGCGTAGCGAGCTTAATTCGCGCCCGGGGCACAAAACCTTTTTAGCGGCCCCCTTCTGAATTAATAATGGCATATAATATTATATGTGAAATACACTCGCAAATTACAGAATACATGAAGTGAGATAAATAAAGTCATAGTCTTAAGCAAGGCTTTAAGTTTTGGACAAAAAAAGGAGTAAAGAAACCAAAAATATATTTTGAAATGTATATACGACCATCTAGAATTACTATACTTCATTCATTCATTCGTTTTATATACTTATGAAGAAATATTGATAGAAACAGTTTTAAAACTTTGAAAAAGTTAATAATCATTCTTCAAGGAGATGAAAATTTAATAATAATAAGAATATACGAGTAGTACATATTAAAATAACCGATTTCAAGCGAATAACCAGTAATGACCGCGGTTATCTACGGTCCATTGACCTATTATACAGTATAATATATTATATAGTAAAATAGGTCAATGCTACGGTCCTGCCTGCGGTTATCTACGGTTATAGTCTTCAGGGATATTCCTTGTAAAATGATTATAACCTACAATGACCGAAGTCGCTTGAATGCAGTTGGTCCTAGTTGGTAATTACCAATGAGGACCAGGTTATTCGCATGAAATCAGTTTATAACTTATTTTTACGTATGAATTTTCCTTGCTTTTGATGAATAAAATTCATCAAGGTCGTTGTCAACATTATCCTTGTTATAAATTTTCAATATCTAGTAAAAATACAAATTTGATATTTCTTATTGAAGATGATCAACAATGCCCTTCATAACGCGAGAAATTTCACTTTCGGCGGAAAAACCAACATCTCTAATTAATTTACTGGGTATTTTGCTGCGTCTTATCACACGTTGTATCAATATCCCATTTTTCACAGATTGACCTCTTTACAGAGCTTGTCCCGAATCTCGGCTAGTTTAGTCGCTAATGATTCAAGATCATGAAACGCTTATCTAAAATTTAATCCAGATCTGAGTTTATTTTATAATGGAATTGTAGCTTCACTTCTGTCGTCACTTGTAGTGGTATCTTCTGCCAGTTTTTTTAATAGTTCTACTATATTCCCTAGCTCATCGGCAATATCCCAACCGCTTATACTCTGGTGCCCCATTGTGTTTCAGATTCACGTTTGACTGTTTTTTTCACGGCAATTTTTATTTTTCCATCGTGACGAAAACAAACATATTTGTGCGTTTTCAATTATTCCAAAGTATGTCACAACGATTGAGTCTTGTTAAGCTGCAGTAACTTACACTTAATCCAGCAATTTTTTTGTTTTGCTAACCCTTTGGCGCCCCTGTATGAGTTGCGCCCGGGGCATGATCCCCCCCCTGGCCCGCCCCCCTCGCTACGCCACTGATATGATAAGGAAAATAGAAATCTTGATGAACTGATGGAAGCTTGGCAGACTATACCTCAAGATGAATGAGAGGTACGAGGTTGAACAATAATAATTCATATTGCAGAAGAAAGTTCATATACAAGGACTTTCGAAAACGAAATAGACGAGATGACAGGCGGAATGAACTCATTTAAATTTTTGATTCAAATGGGCCAACTTTTGATATTGAAAACTCATCCAAATCGATATTAGTGTAACAACCTCGAGCTGTAAAGGGCATAATGAGAACACCTCTATCGCAGGGGCTCCAATAGACCTTAGACCTACGCTTATGAAGAAACTCCCCAAACAACATCTTCGAACTTTTTTAAAAGCGTTTTTGAGCCTGAAACGATAATATTGATAAGGTCCAAAATACGAAAAGTAGTGATTATTTCGCCGACTTGTCACTGGGGCCTTGACCCGGATGGCATTCCGCCTTTGTTTCTAATAGTGTCATCACAATCTCATCACCCCACTATTCATACTTTTCAATTCCTCATTGTCCACGACAGTTTTTCCAGAAATATGGAAATTAACATCTATTATTCCGATACACAAGAGGGGGGAGAGAAATCTCATTGAAATTACCGACTCATTAGTATAAAATCTGCAATCCCTAAACTATTTGAATCCATCAGATGATGGATTCAAATAGATATAAATATCCGGCTTAAAAATTGAAACACAAAGTGGATCAAGTTTTTTTAGGGGCATCAACATTTTTTAATATCTTCAGGACGGCATCGAGGATCAATGTCAGATAGACGTAGTCTACACTGATTTTCAAAAGGTATTCTCGATAAGATCAATCATTCCACCTTGATTCATAGGCTCGTTGATGTGGGTATATATAGCGATTTGTTACTCAGGCTGAGATTCGAAAATCACGACTACTCTGAAGCCCGTAAGAGGTTTAACACCAAGCCTGGCTAATAGACGTAAATTATCGGACATTTTGTTTTTGCACAAAATAATACGCAATCATTTTCAAGTGATACTGGGAATTATACCGTTTGAAGTTCCGGACCTGAGACTTAAGCGTCAGAATATCTATTATATTCTTTCAAGAGAACAAATTTTTCCAAGAATTCCCACCTACTATGGAATATGCTAGCCAAATGCACTCAAACCATTTGGTCAGTATTCTTGATATTAGCTATAATGTGTAAAATTTTCAAAATTTTGGAGATATGTGACGAAAAGTCACTTGTTGAAAATGTTTAATATATTTTCTTGTTTTTTTTTTGAATTTTTTCGTTAATCATAATAAGTATTATATATATTTGTTAGTTTCAATTCATAAATGGATCAAAAAATTTGAAATAGTTGAGATGTTTCTGAGGGGGGGGGGGTATTGTAACTTTCAGTTACACTGGGGATGGAAAAAAATCTCCGCGTTCGGGATCAGAGTTTGCCCATAACTTGTTTTCAAACTAGAATCGTAATTTTTATGGGTGTGTTGGTTTATGCAGAAAAAAATGATGATCTCCTCAATCAAATAATTTCTGAGTTAAACATAGTTTCCATAATATAAATAGATTAGTGACGCCAGATTACTAGCGCCAGTTAACTTGCACATGGAAACAACGGAAATCAATTGGCGCCATTAACCCATTACAGCTCATTGGCAACTTAAGTTGCCACCACTCATTCGACTGTATAATATGCATATGCGCGTAGTTGCATAACAAATTTCACATGAAAATCTCCAGGGGTGAATTTGTCACTCATATACAATCCCTGTAAGTTTCTAGTGCATCAGCATTTATAGTTTGCTTTGAAGGTAAGTAAACAAGCTGCCTTTGTGGTTCGATTTATCCAGAAAAATCCACGACAAAACAACCGACGATCAGTTTTTCCTCGAGAAATAGAAGCTTCTCACACTATGAGGAATAACGTATATTAAATTTTAAGTTTGTATTAATAAGGTTTGGCCGTGATTTATTATGAATTATTTCAACAAACGTTTCGCCTACATCTGCGGTAGGCAACATCATAGGATATGATTTGTGTTATGATTTTCTCGCTCTGTTGTCTGGTTCAATTTGCAGCTGTTATTTATAGCTTCGCTAATGGAGGGAGAGGCGGGTGAGGAGATGTGTCCGATGTTTATTGACCCACCGCTTCTACCTTCTTTCCCGTATCGGTTCTACTCGGGTAGTGAGATCATGTTCCGCTAGTGACAGTCTGATTGAGCCAACAACAAAGTTCGTGCTCCTTCAATTTCATATAAATACTTCCTTTTGTAGAACTCATGTAGACTCTGAGCAGCAGCAAAGTATCCGGTAAATACCGTGAATTAATATCAGCTGAACCGTTAAGGCTCCCCCAAACTAACGCGAAATAAACGACGCGAATCCGCAGTACCCCCAAACCAAAGCGAATAAAATCGCAACATTCGACGGAATATTTTCACACATGATAGGTATTTATCAGGAATTTTTTTTAATATTATCAACTGTAAATAAATTTCGCCTGTTTATTGATAGTATCAATCACAAATTGAATAATTTAATTGTTTTATCACTCTTCTGTTAATTGTTTTTCAGAGGCGACATCTTTTACAGCATTATTAATTATCCGAAAATTTGGGTGTGCGATGCTTACCATCATCACTCTCAAGAATATTGGCAATTGTCTTTGTCTTTCATTCTTATGTGTTTATAATCCTTGTGCGATAAATCATACAAAATCAGATATTTTCTGTCTTCTTTTATCAATTCTTCTGTTGGCATTTTGGGATTATCTAATGTGTAAACACAACAAATTCCAAAGGGTACAAATAAAAACGCAATCTGTAGCGAACTGGTGTATTGAAGCGAATAAAAACGTTGTAAAACGCAGCGAATCTTCGCTCCGGTCTGGGCAATCCCATAAGACGCAATGTTTAGTTTTTTTTCGTCGCGAATTTTTCGGCGTTGGTTTGGAGGAGCCTTTACTTCTCCTACCTCATTCTTTTTTATCATTTTTAATGGGGGTAAAGCTGTTCGCGTCCGTGATAGAATTTCACACGTGCCTCCGGGGTAATTCTGAATGAACAGCACCAATGAATACCAGACTGTCTTCGGATCTCCTGGTGAACACATTGCCATATTGGTACTCAAATGTCCTGATCCTGAAACCCGGCTTGAAGGAAACCTACAGGCAGAGAAACCTCCCAGAGATATACTTACTATCTTACCGCACTGGCCAGGTTGAGTACCAACTGTGATATTTTTGAAATGTGTTTATTGCTTTACCTGCCATCTTCTTTTTGTACTCGTTTCTACATAGATTATGGCAATGTGTAAATTCATACGAATATATATATATATATTAAATGAGAAGAACTTCAAACTCTGAATCTCTCGTCCAAAGGACATGAGATATCGTCGAGAAGAGCATAGACAAATCTTGAGTTCTCAAAAAATTTTTAATCAAAATGAGGTTTGTTTGGTTTTATGGAATATCGGTGGTAAGTTTGAGGTTTCAGATTATATAAATGAGAAAGATGTCGTTTTCAAATATTTTGTCTCCTTTCTTGATTTACTATTCATATATCTAGCAACAAATGTCGGAATTTTATTTTAACTGAATTTTTTCACATTACATATTCATGTGTACTAGGTATTCAGATCAAATAATCATTATCTGCAATACAAACAATATCATTCTAATCAGTGAAAACAGAGGATTTCCTGATACTCTCATCGCCTTAAAATGTTGAGTCAACTTCGAATTTTGCCAAAATACGGAAATCCCGAGTTAATACATATAATAATTGTACTCGATATATTGTTGTAGCTATATAAATGGATTCCATCTGCCGCCAGATTTCTGCACTGCACTAGGGCTGTGCAACATGCACACTACACAGACACATTGGACAATTGAAACCACAAAGGTTTATCTTAGGATTGCACTAAATACTATTTTATTTACAATTTGGATGTTTATTCAAGCACCATCATGCAAAACCAACTTTACATTGACATTCTACATTCTCAATAAAATATGATCTTAATAATACAATATTAGTAGTATCAAAATTTTGCAGTGATAGCTAATCCTACAATTACAAATCTTTAGTAGTACTATTATAAATAGATGAATATGTAAAAAAGTATAAAATAATATAAAATTGGCATGAGCTTATAGAGTACACAAAGTAATCATGACTTATTCTGAAATTTCGTCAATGTTCAAAGTTGACGTTTTATTACTTGTTACCAATAATCCTCAATTCTCTTTATATGATATATAATTAGTTTTGTCACTAATATCTATGAGCCACAGTCTTATGCACTCTTTTCTTGATCGATTATTTCCTTTGTAGGCAGAGGATTTTTTTCACAGGTTTCAGCATGTTTCAGTTTGGAACTATCGAAATTTTCTATTCCAGAAATAAGCTGTCTTTGTCCTTTTTCTAATTGAATAACTGCAAAAATAAGAAAATTTCATTAGTCACAAAATAAATGTTTTAATGTAAGCATTTATTCAAGCCTATGCATTTTGTTTAATCCACATTAATCAGGCCGTTCCAATAATTATTCAGCTTACATAATGGCAAAATGATGGGAAGGTGTTACGACACTTCATATCACTCACCTTCACTATCAGGCAAGATAATTTTCTCGGCAGTTGTTGTATGTTTCATTGTGGTTTTATCAAAATGTTCTACTCCACTCAAGAGATTCTGGTGGTTTTTTTCTTGTAATACAACTGTCATGCAAAAAGAAGCAAACATAAATAAGCCTAAGTATAACAGAAACAAAGCTGCTTTCAAACTGTCCTTCAAAGCATAACATCCACGAGGAAACAAGATATATCATTAATATTCAAATTTGCGCTGTTTCAACTTTATTGAAACAGTGCAAATTTTTATTATTGCTTGGAAGGATAGATTGAGCATCATGCAATTAGCATTTAATTGGTAATTGAGAGAACTTACCTTCCTTGTCAGGGAGAGGATTCTTTTCCTGCGTTTCGGTATGCTTCAACTTGTTCTTTTCAAAATGTTCAATACCTTGAATCAAAGCTTTCTCAGTTTTTTCCGCTGCTAAATCTGAAGTGGAAACAAATCTATGAGTAATAATAGATGATGTGAAAATTATGTTTGAAATCAATATTTCAACACACGGTTAGTGAAAAGAAAGCATAGCTAGGAGTATATAGATTTCAGGCATTATCCGTCTCTAAAAAAAAATGTTAACGCATTAAGTAACAACCACTTCAACTCGTTATAGTCATTCTCGGTACCTGATATTCACCTTTCGCATTAGGCAATATAACCTTCTCCCTTGTATCTGTTTTTTTCAGGGTTGAAGCTTTAAAATTTTCAACACTGGCGAAAAGAGCATTATGACTACGTTCTTGAGCTACATCTGAATATAAAAATAAATATTTACTCATGGATACAATATCTTCTTATGAGGACATAATAGTAGAGTTTATGTCTCTTGTGCTTCATAACAGTCTACCATTATCTTATCACAAGGATCAGAATGAGAAAATCTTCAAAAATAGAACTCGAAAATTGATTTTGCAATGCGAACCCTATAATATTCAAGAATTTTTTGACTACTGCTGCTCTATAAATAACTGAAGAAATATGTTTCCTTCCTTCTATTTGTATGACGTATTTCCCTTTTATTGTACATAATCATTTACTTTGATGAAATGAATAAATAGTATTATTATTAATATAGGATTACTTTTCTAATTACAGACCAATATGGTAGGAAAGCGTTTTGTTCAAGGCATGTTACAGTTAGATATAAAACATATCAATGTAAGGAGGATTCAGAAAAAAAAATTATTTTTTGTTATTAAGCTGGAATGTACTTAGAAAAAAACTGTCACACATTCTCAACAAATGGATACTTATAGAAAATATTACAATAGTTCAGTATCTATACATAAATCAAGAATTATGAAACCATTGTTTTTATTCGTGATTATTTAAATCCATAATTTAATTTCACAAACTTCAATATAACGATTTCCTCAGAATTTTTTTCTAATCCCTTTGGGGGTCAATGTAGAATATACATACATTACGAATTTTTTTACGAATAACCTCTTTATAACGAATTTTCAACTATCAATGAAAAGTGTAACTACCTCTAATTGAAATGAACGAATTTTGTCAACTCAAAACCTCTATATAACGTTCCCACCAATTTGACCCTTAATCCCATAGTATGTGATTCAGTCGCGACAGACTTCGACATGTTTTTTTCGTAAAACAGTCAAAGTCGTTTGATGACAATCAAAGTATTGCACGTCTCGTTGCAATGTCTGAGAAGAGTAAAAGGTCGTAGAAAAGCGAAACATCATTAATTCTGTCGACAATAATCCTAAGATGATAAAAAGTAAAGAGAATTGGTTGAGGCTTTCGCGGCAATCGTTCAATGTAATCTGTTAGTTCGAGCTTTTCGGAAGTCGTTGTGGATTAGTTCTCGACGTTTCGCCAGTTCGAGTGTCTGGCATCTTCAGGAGTTATATTTCAGGAGATTTTCTCACTGAACTGTGCTGCCTGGTTCCTGTGGAGTCAGCACAGTTCATATCCTGTGTTTGTCATGACTCCCACTCCCAGACTCCTAGCCATCGACTGGATTAATGCAGAGAATGACTGAACTGGGATCTCGAGTGGAAAACCAATGTCTGTGAATTAATTATCCAGATTCTGTCCGAGCAGGCATGATGACCGAGAATGAGTGAGACGGCGGCGTGGTAAAAGACAATATTCCCAATTTTTCATGGAGAAAAATGTGCACCAATCTATTAGAATTATGGTATTCAGGTATTGGGAATATTTCTCACGAAAGCAGGGCTGGTGTTTATTATGATAATTTTTAATATTATGATTCTATGGAAAACAGCACCTCCCTGCGTTATATCGGTACGTTGAGGTTGAAACACAATCTCTGCCTGGTACGGAAAGTCAGCACCCATTATTAGAACAAAATGTCATAGGACTATAAAGAGCTAAATTACGTTAGCCCATATCGAAAAGGATCGAATCTATTAGATCCATTAGATCTCCCAATCTAACCTATGGAAAAATCAGCACTCATTTTTACTCCATTCTCTACAGACTGTGTTAGCATTTCGATACTATATAGTTATAAATCGGCTGGGATAAGAAATCTCAAGAAAAAGTCTATCAGGAGTATGCTCGATACCGTGGAGAACACATGGAATTCCTCCCTTCAGAATTTGATCGGTTTTCGGTGCTAATAAGGATTGCTGGTAGGTTTTACTGGGTAACTTACGGGTCTACACCCTTGTTGAAATAGGCTGTACTCAGTTGTGAAATGCCGAGGAGTGGAGGGGAGAGTATTTTCTTCTAGTATGGGTTTGCCTGTTTGCCATATCAGTGTGGGTTGAAATTTTTAGTATGATCTTACTGTATTTTGTGCTTGTTTCGATTTCTTTCAGTAGCTTAGTATGTGCTCCCAATAAAAATCTAGTATTCTCAAACAAGTACAGCCTGTTTCAAAATGGGTATAGTTCCGGGTGTCGCCCTGTATAGTTTATGAGACTTGAGTGGAAGATCACCTATTTGCCATCGTTGTTTTCGATCATAGAGATCGTCATTATAGATAAACAGAAAACACTTATAAAATGTGTTTCTCTATTTCAGTATCGTAATGAGTTCATTACAGTACTAAAAGTAGTGCTGTAATGAAACTCATTACAGCATTGTTTTCAGTTATATTTTTCGTTTTGTGGTTGTCAGTACTGACCTCCGATCCACTCAATTTTCGAATCAAATCAATTCAAATTCCGCAATCTGTCAAATTTCGTTAGTGACACCAACTGACAAGATACAATACAAAAGTCACTAATCTGAATTTATATTTGAATTTCGAGAGTTTTCCAGAAAACTTTACTGAAATAGAGAAAATATCGTCTAATACTCGTTGCAGAAGGAAATTCCAACACTCATGCTTTCGCATTCGTGTTGGAATAGGAGCTCATTCTGCAACTTGTTTTAGAATATACTATTTCGGGTTACATGGGTATAATAGTATATTCTGAAACATGTTGCAGAATGAGCTCCTACACTAACACGAATGCGAAATTCGAAAACATGAGTGTTGGAATTAACTTCTGCAACGAGTATTAGACGTTTTTTTCTCTATTTCAGACAAGTTTTATGAAATACTCTCGAAATTCAAGTGAAAATTCAGATTAGTGACTTTTATATTGTATCTTGGCAGTTGGTGGGACGAAATTTGACAGATCACGGAATTTGAATTGATTTGATTCAAAAATTGATTGGATCGGAGGTCAGTACTGACAACCACAAAACGAAAAATATAACTGAAAACAATGCTGTAATGAGTTTTATTACAGCACTACTTTTAGTATTGTAATTAACTTATTACGATGCTGAAATAGAGAAACTTTATTCCAAAAGTTATCCTTTTGTATATATAGTCCAATATTTCGTTCTGCAGTTTCAACATCAATGGAGGATAACGGTCAAAAGGAACATATATGCATTTATTATTCTTACAGCAACGTTTCGGCTAATATGTAGCCTTTATCAAGCTAAAATGGACAATATGATGACATTATACAGGCTAAAATTACAGTGTTTATAAAAACAAATAGGTCTAATACAGTTTGACAGTTTTTGGAAAACAGGCCGAGACACAAATGTTGTAGTAAAAACACTTACCCTCAGAATAGAAATTACATTAAAAATATATTGTAGAACAATATAGTCATCATCAAAAATAAAAATAACGTCAGAAAAACAGGGGAATTCAATACGACGTTCGATGTGGTGTGACTGTCAATGATTATTTATTTCTCTCGGTCTTTTCGGATGCTCAGTTATCAAATCTTCCCACACATTGATGTTAGCCGGTCAATTCGAAACACACGTTCCTAGGTCTAATCAATTCTCGATCGAAGTCGAATTTTATTGATTAAATTGGTATAAATCGAATTAAGTCCACCTTTATCACTCCTATAGTTAACTGCGTTCGGAGTTCTTTTGATGTAAAGCATTTCCTTGAATTTTCTTTGAAACCAATTTTTCTCATAATCAAGTATCTCTACATCATCAAAATTAAATTTATGGTCACACATTCGAGCATGTGCCGATAATGCCGTTGTTTCTTTCATATTCGCACAATCTCTCCTATGTTGGTCTACCCTACATTTCAAATATTGCCTAGTTTGTCAAACGTAGACCTTATCACAGTCAATGCAGTCGATTTTATAAATTAGTCCCGACTTCCTTCCTTTGATAACAGGATCTTTTACTTTGGAAAAAACCCTGTCTAGGGTGTTAAAGCAGTATGGTGAAATATAAGTACTATATGAATGCATAACTCGTACTAGATCTTGGTATAGTCCCGATATGTACAAAAGTCTGCACCAAATCCGATCGTTTGAAGATGGTGAATCAGATGTATGAGCATTACGGTTCGTAAAAGAGAAAAAAATTGTATGTATTAAGCTTTTAGGGAACCCATTCTGCCGCAATATATTTGATTGAGTTTTGAAGTTTTTTTCGTGTAAATAAGGGTGACTCAACTTCAAAATTTTGTGTTTGATCGACTTAATTATACCTATTTGCGCGTATAAGAGGTACGAGAAAATGAATTTTTTCAAGGACATATCTTATTAATGCATCCATTGTAGCCTGTATAATGTCATCATATTGTCCATTTTTGCTTGATAAAGGCTACATATTAGCCGAAACGTTGCTGTAAGAATAATAAATGCATATATGTTCCTTTTGACCGTTATCCTCCATTGATGTTATCCTTCTTTTCTTAATTCAATTCAAATTCAAAATATTCAATACACTAATGAACAATCGTCCATTTGAAAAGGATTTTGCTCACCTTCAGCTGAGGGTAATATAATTTTTTCTTGGGTATCTGCATTCTTCAAATTCGTTGCCTTGAAAGCCTCTAACTCGCTTTTGAGATCACCAGCTACTTTTGGCAAATCTTTCAGTGCAGGTGGTGCAGGCATGGGGCAAGACATCTGAAAACGTTGATTAATTAATGGTGATTAATAACTATGAAAGAGCAAGTCTTCGATATCCTTGAAGTCTATAAATAATTTCAGACTCATGAGAACTGCCATGGAGATATCAGTTTCAAAGTTTTTAAATAAAAATTGATAAATAATAACATCAAAACTCATAAATTACGAAGGAACGTTTCAATTCGAAAAATAAACTAATACATGTTGAAAAACTATAGATATTGCCAATAGTCTCTATACACGCCGGTATTATGGCCGGTTTCTGAGCTGAGGTCCCTCCAATAGTAAACGGTTCGATAACTCCATATATAAAATATATAGTATTAGTATAAGATAAATAGATATCTCTAACGAATCTAACTTAATCTTCAGTTATCCATCTATCGATAGATATAGCTTGCATTCACCGAACGTAACAGTTGTGGAACTGTTGCGGAATCGTCCGGTGGCACAGACGCTACAAACTCAACACGTTCCGGAGAAGCGGGCATTTTGGGAGCGCTTTCTGTTTATGCTAAGTAGCGGTAGCGGAGCGGTGGCAACATTGGGCGCACTCAGCAGAAAGAGCGGTTACAAAACTGTTTGCGCTACTGATAGGTAACCTCCTTCAATTAACAAGCCGCGAACAGCTGAAATGTGGCAACGCAGCGGAAGGCCGAAAAGTTTCTAACGCCATTGTGGGCGCCTTGTTGTTTGTTGTGTTTGTGAATTAATGGTGACCGTTCGTACTGATTTTACCAATACAGTATTGAAATTCGGGCATAAGTCCTGGTTAGTCATCAAACAAAACCAGTTCACGAATTGTGGAAATACATTTTCTACTGCAAAAGTGGAAAAAGCGACATTGAAACCCACATAAAAACAGTTGAACACAAACGAGTAGTATCAGCATCAAGTTCGAATATTTCAAGAAATAAGAATTTGGAGAATTGATAATGGATGGAATTTGTCCTGGTTCCAGGTTGGAAAAAAATGGACACATTATTTGTGAAGTGAATTGTGCCCAAAAGAAAAATTCTGTGTGTGTGTGTGAATGAAGTGAAATTTCATCTGGTGCCCTGTGAAAAAAACTTCTCAAGACTATTTTGCTTGTAGGACCTATTTCGAATCATGCCAAATAAATGTGGTGTACCCGGATGCAAGAGCAATTACAAGACTTCAGGAAACCAATATTTTAGTGAAGTTTCGTTTCCAAAAATGAAGAATTGTATCAATATCGTGGATTAGGCCATTCCAAGAGATAATTACTTTTCCGATAAATTCAGTTCGGTTTCCGAAATTCATTTCCATGAAAACGATATCTTAAAATTTTTATAAAGTTTTATTAGCTGATGGAACCAATGAGACGTCAACAACTCGAGGAAAAAGCAGTTCCTTTATTTTTTCTAAATTTACCGTTTTATTTATCTGAAAAATTCTTAAACAGAAAACTAATCCCCAGTTTAGAAAAGATGGAACGATTGACTGAAACAATAATGATATAAATGTTTTTTTTGAATTCGGATTTGATTAAAGATTATGATGACCTTAAAAATAACTCGACAACAAAATATACTTTTTTTATTACATTTTGGAAAGACTATAACAGTAAATGTTTTAATAACAAGAAGTGAGACCCTTCAGGTAAAAATTTTCATTTAAGATTCTGAGTTATCATCTAATGATTTGAAATGGACCCTACCTTATGATCTCAAGATTTCAAGTTGGTCCCGACTTACAAATGAACTTTCTCGTATAAATAAATATTATGTAGATGAAGAAGGTTTTAAGGTCCGGATGCTGAATTGTATAAATTGAACAAATCTTTATATTTTTTAGAAACATTTCTGAAAGGGGAAGCGAATGAAAATTTTGAAACATTTCAGATGATGGCGGATCAAATGTGACAAATTATAAGTAAAAACCCGAAATATTCATCATGTACCATAGTTTTGACATTTATTCTATATTCTCAATGTATCTATCTAATTATTTATGTTTATTTCTTCAGTTATAGTTATTAAGTTCAGAGATTTCATTTAAGTTCTGTTATTAAATTTTGTACATAAGGTTGTCAAAATGATCTGGATCTCAAGTTTTTCTCAAATTTCCCTCTTATGTTAATTCCATTGATTCAAATACAAAATTTTGTGGCAAGAGATGACCCTACACCTTCTCTTTGGTTCTTGCTGAACAACAAATTGGATATGAAATGTGCTGAATTGTCAAAATACATTGATAATCATCAAGTTCTTGGGCTTCTATACAGATCAAATAATTTCGTTCAATTGATATCCACCAGTTATAATGAAAATGATGAATCAAACCAATTCATTGACCAAGTAGGATTTAGTATTGTTGCTTCTAGGTATTTGATTGAATTTAAAATATTTCATATCGACTATTCGACAATCATTTGAAATATATTTGAAAATCGCGCTCCTATTATAACGAATTTACTGCGGCCATCCGAAGTCTCAGTCGGCCTTCCGGATCCTTCATTTACGGCGTTGCCACATTTTGTTCACGGCTATGTGTTTAAGATGGCTGTGGTACTGGTAGCGGAAATCTGTTGACAACGGGCGCATTCAGCAGAAAGAGCGGTAACAAACTGTCATAACTGTCAGCCACACAACACGTTACCGATAAGGAGCGCAAGTCAGTTACGCTACTAAAAATGGCGACCGCTACCCAACATGCTGCATGGGTAGCTCAACGTTCAGTAGAAGATCATGGATATTTAGGCCCGGTTGTACAGTCACAGCTCAATTCCGAGTTCTATTGAGCATGGTTCACTGATGAGTCCGGTTCAGAAATTTCTTTCGGTTGTACAGTCAATATTTCAGGCGAGCTCAACTAAGCTTTCCCTGAAGATGATTCTTTAGAAAATGGCAACGTTGCGTTCTATTAGACATGCGTCTTCGATGCATTTTGTCAAAATTATAATATTTATAAAATATTTATAGAAAGTATATATCTATTTATATTATGCATATGAAAATTGAATAAATATATATAATTTTTATAGATATATTTTATAGAAATATAGGAAAAATAAGACAAAGTAATATTGTTCTATGACAGCGCTGAAATATCTTGTTAACATTTTGACTTTTGAATTTCTTATTTTATTTGATACGAACATTTATAAGCTCTCTATACCAGAACTGAGAGTGAGTGGTGATTTGCATTGTGTATTTCTTCTACAAAATGCAATACAAATTCTACTACTTGCACAAAATCTTCGTCTTCATTGACTTCCGAGAATATTACGCAGTTGCGAATTCATTTAATTAACATTATATTTTAATAATAATTATATAACTATACTTTTGTTTTACTTCAGTTGACTCATATCATTATTCAAAATTTACGAGACACCAAACAATAATTCAAAACATGAAACATAACCTCAATTTGATGTGACGTTTCATCTGAAACAGCTTGAGCCGTAGATAACTGGGCTTGAGCGGCCGAATTCGAAGGCTCAACTTGAGGGTTAGTTTGAGGGCAGTTCAGAGTTGAGCTCGCACTGTACAACGGATTTATCGATTTTAAGTAGGGTTCAGTCTTGAGCTCTTGAACTCGGACTGTACAACCGGGCCTTAGTAACAGTTCCGTAACAGTTGTCTCTGCTGAATGCGCCCATTCTTCGTTCGGTGAATGCAGGCATAGTCGTACTAGGTACCGTTAAAATGACGAGGACCTCAAAAACGTAACGGAAAACGCGAAAAAAAAATATAGCGTGAACGAAACGAGGGCTCTTTCATTCTATACAAAGATTTACGGCGGATTTTACAAAATTTCAATGCGCGATAAAGAACTGTTGAATTGATTGACGCTACCGAGATTCGTTGAGATTTCAAATCAAGTGATGCAAGTGATTCGATTGGTTTGAATTTACGAATTCACAATGAAAAATAGTATTTACCTACAGTTCACATTAACCATTCCTATTGTCGGAAATAACGAGAGAAAAAGTTTCAGATTCAGATAATGGTTAGAAATAATTCAGAATTAATTAAACGTATTAATTAGTTTGAAAACCATTCATTTGAACCAAGAGCTCAGTCATTAAAATTCTGATTTATGAGGTAATTAAAAGATAAAGACCATGCAATTCAACAGACAAATAAAAATAACGGTCTTGATCGCTCGACCGACCTATCTGTTATACACAAGAAAGGATGAAGTTAAATGTTGAATTATGGGAAAAGAATGATCCAAATACAATTTTCCAGATAAATTTGTATCCAAATGCAAGGATAATCCTGAAGGAGTATAATTGAATGAATGCTATTCACAATTTTTCAAACCAAAAGCAATTGAAAAAAATTTCTGAACGAAGTACATATACCTAAGTCAATTAATTACCTGATGTTCTGAATTATACAGAATCGCTATAATCACTTTAATATCTGAAAGGATGAATACAATTATTGTGTTGTATTGTTTTGTGTTTGTCGTTGATGGAAATCAACTACTCGCAATAATCTAGCCCGTCCAGCGTCCAGGAAATTTGTCTCCAATATTGTTGAAACTCATTGACGTCACATTATGTAGCTGCAAAATTGAACGAGTGACGTCCATAGACATAAAATAAATCGATGATTTTAACGAATTGATTGTTTTCAAAGCATTAAAATGAAGTGAATATGAATAAATATTCAATATTATAATAATAATATTATATTCAATATACAGGGTGAACCACGGTCGATGGTAGGTTAGACGTTTCCGGAGAACGGAAAGCAATAATTCACTGAAAATTTGGTTTCTGGGACAAAAACAGATGCTTTATCGATCTAAAATATTTTCAATGTTGCGGTGTTTCCGCCAATGTCAAAAAGTAGTATACAGTGTGTTATTTCAAATGGCACATATATATATATATATATATATATATATTTTTGAATTTTTCTCTTCATCGTAGTAACACGATTATTTTGGTATTCAGTGGATTTTGGGTAGTTGAATGGTTCCTCTTTTTTGTGCAATACCTAGCTTCGAATTTTATTCAATAATGGCAAAACTACTGATTTTGAAGGCATGAAATGTTTGGCACATTCTAACTAATTTTCGACGAGCAATCGATCAGAATTACAAAATTATATGGTTGCCATTTGAAAAAAAAAGAGATTTCATTGTTTTATTAAGGCACACTTTGAAGCCCTGTTTCAGGCACTCTGTATACAGTTTATACATAAGTTATATCAGAAACAGTATCATCGTACTTTATTTTATTCCACTGTTGCAAAAAACATTCCACAATGAGAGATTTTCGAGATATAAACACCAATTTGCGACAATCTTTCTGACGAAAAATTTGAAAATTAGGCTATAACTCAAAATTGCTTAAAGTGGTTCCGCATATTATACATCAAATTGGTGTAGAATTGAACAAAGAGTTCAAATATTTAAAAATAATCAAGGTGTTACATTTGAAATAACGAAGTAGATTCTGCTTGAAAATATTTTACATTTCAAGGTCCTGTACTTTAAAACAAAAATGCAAAATCTTGAGTTTGTAATTCAATTGCTTCTTCGAAAAGTTCTAATGAAACACTTAAAAAAATCACCCTGTGCATATGTTACCTACTTATAATTTAATGTCTTCATTTGTTCTAGAAATACCCTTAGGGCACAGAGAATTTGGGATGCACTATACAAACACCTCGGCGGTCAATTTTGCGAAAAGATAAACAATTACTCTACTTATGTCAAGAAAGTCAACATGGTGATAATTTTGATGTCTTTTATAACGCATAATTATTGTATAAGTATCAATATTCTGTTCAAAGGCTTAACACAAGTCGATGACTGGGCGTTTAATGAAAATAACTTTACTATTCAGGTTGATTTTTTTTTCAAATATTAATGTCCAAATGAAAATGTTCATGCACACTGGAACGTTGATGTCGTTATCATAGAATGTTTCTTTGGTCATCAAGTTCGCAAAGTAACTGCTTCTGGACGTAAACCTTTTACTTACACTGTTTATATTGCATATACATTACATGTATATGTACATTATTGGATATTTATTATTCATTTATTCAATGCTTACAAGGAATACTCACAGGTCGAGTCCACAGAACAGTATTCACCTCTAAATATATCGATTCAAAAGTTTAAGAAACAATATAGTTCTCTTCATTTTTTAAATTTTTTCTATGTGAGTGTATTCCTGAGACTTCGTTTAAAATTACTGAGAGATATATTGAAAATATCGAAGTCAGTGCAAACGTTTTTGTATTCCAATTGTTATGGAAAGTTGGGTCACTGTCATTGTGGGAAGGCATCAGTATTGCCGTTTCAACAAAGTTACGGGTACGGGTACATCTGTATATTTGCTTCTCTATTTGTAAACGGAGTCATTATAGTTCGTTAGCATAGGGCCTTAGAAATTCAATAAAAAAAATTGACAGTTAGTGGCAAAGGGTTGTATGTACTGCGTGCGTTTGATGTACTGTCTCCTGAAATCTTGGAGAGCAAGCTTTATAGCCTGGGCTTTCGCGGTGTTTTCTTAAAGTGGATAAAAAGATTCATTGTTGATCGTACTTTAACTGTGAAAATTAAACAGTTTTCTTCTCCAAATAATAAAAAATTACTAGAGGTGCCGTAGGGCTCTGTTCTGGGACCGCTATTATTTCTTCTTTTCATAAATGATCTGCCGGATTATATGAGCTGTAATTCAGAAATTAAATTGGTTATTTTTGCTGATGGCACATCAATGGCGGTCTCAGCACAGAGTTCTGGGGGGCTCATGACATTATGTAATGAATTGATTAGTAGGTTTGAGAGAAGGTGTTGTTCTAATGCTCTTATAATCAATAAAGAAAAAACAGAATGTTTGTATTTCCGAATTAGAAACACTATTGAAGAACGACTGGTACTTAAATGCTCTCATGATCAAATAACATCAAGTGAATCAGTTAAATTTTTGGGAGTTCACTTAGATTGTTCACTTATATGGGATAGTCAGGTTGAAGCGGTTTGCAGGAGGTTAGGTAGCTCATATTATGCAATCAGCAGGGTGAAAAATATTCTTCCTTTACAATCTATAATAAGTTTATACTATAGTTTGGTTTATAGTTTTTTAAGTTATAATGTTTTACTGTGGGGTAATTCAGTTGAATCAAAAAGAGTTTTTATTGCTCAGAAAAGAATTATACGTCTCATTTTTAATTTGGATTCTCGTGATTCATGTAGGCCAATTTTCAGAAATTATGAACCTTTTACACTTTGTGGTTTGTATATTTATTATTTATTTAATTAATAACAAGGATTGAGGAAACCTATAAACCCATACAAATTTAAATGAAAATTTCAAAAGAAATAATATATATAAATGTTTACTTTATATCAAAGATAATGAACATGTTATTGTTAAGCTATCCGATTTCCATGATTACTCAACCAGAAATTCGGCCACACTATGTATTTCTTCTCATACAACTGCCAAATTTGAAACATCCCCTTATTATCAAGCAGTTATCTTGTTTAATCATGTACCACCAGATGTGAAAATATTGGCAATGAAGGAATTCAAAAAATTGGTTAAACGTGAACTAATAATGAAGTGTTATTATAGTATTAAGGAATATTTGGGGGATGAAAGCTTCCTAGTTGGATAATTTGGCAATGATTTATTTTTGTTGTATTTTTTGACTTGTCTCATACATATTTTTTATGTCTCAAGGGATCAATAAACTTATTAATTTTATTAAATTGACCCTTATAACAGCTGCTCCATCCCCGTATGCCCTAAAAGCCCATGTGGCTGCTGATACATTGAAGGAGGTATACTTTTCCAAATTTCAACAACTTATACTAATGTAATATGTTTAAGGAGCAAGTTTCAAAATAAGCAAAATATTCATATGGCAAAAAGTTGCGCTCACGAGGGTGCTTGGGGGATTAGGCATGGGGATTTTTATCACAGATGATTTCTATATGGCGGTTTTACTGTGGAATATACAAGGCGAATTGGCTATTAAGGTTGAATCTTGATACATATTACCATGCACACACGTTTGTTTCGTTCACCAAGCAGAACATAACTATATAAGAGTTCGTGTGAACGGCAAATCCCGAAGCCGGCACATTAGAGGCGAATTATTATTTTATTAGGTATGGATTCACCAATGTCGAAAAAATTGAAAAGGTTTTTTTCTGCTGGTGGGGAATTTTTTTCTCGGAATCTATCAACAGATAGGCGAAAATCGAAATTGTGTTCATTTTATATTTTAAAAAATCTAACAGGCATATCCCTCAATATTTAATTCGCTAATCTATGGTTCCAACCTGATAGCATTTCAATTTAATTCATTAGAAAGAGATATAAATACATATTACAAGAGTTACCCTGCTGGAGAGGAAGGTTACGAGGTATGGTAAGCGTGACGTCATTAGTTACATAGTTAGTTGCTTGAAAACGTGGTAATCCAGTGACTACAACTATGGTGACGTGGTAAGCTGAGGTTATCTGTGGAATATAAGCTCACAGGGCCAGCCCCACAATGGAGGTGGTACTCCTAAGAGTTTCGCGAGCTCCACTTAGGCCGCAACAACGACTTAAGATCTTGCATTGTTTTTTGGTGCTCAGATATTACCATTCGTTGGTTCCATCTGGATGCACTATGAAGGTCCTGGGACCTTCAGATAGGGGCAGCAGTAAGGCGTTGGGTGGGTTTGCCCAAAGATACGCAACTTGGGTATATTCACGCCTCTGTAAAAAATGGTGGACTCGGGATTCCCGCATTCACCGTCACTATCCCAGGTATTTTAAGGGAAAGACTGACGCGCCTGAAGGACTCATCATCAAGGGCAGTCAGATCTGTCTCTACTACAGCATGGGCTCACAATGAGATCGGGTGGGCCGAAAAGGTCCTGACAATCGACGGTGACAGGATATATACTGCAAAACAGCGCAGAAAATGCTGGGCAACAGGCTTTATGCCTCAAACGACGGTTATGTGCTGAGGGAGCATGAGAAGGTAACCGGTTCAACTCAATGGATTGATGCTGGCAGCATGGGCATACCCGGAATGGACTATCGCCAATATCATCACGTGCAAGTCAACAGGCTACCAACCAGAGTCAGCACGTCGAGAGGACGGAGTGACGGTGAACAGCTCTCACAGAAAGCAATTGTAGGGCTGGATGTACTAGCACGGAAACAGCGCCACATGTGATCCAGTGTTGCTTCCGTACTCATGGAGGAAAGATTCTGAGACACGATGCCATGTACAAGACACTCTCTAGCTTCTTAAGGAATAAGGGCCTGCGAACAACTGTGGGCGTTCGCAAGCACGATCTGATCGTCGTAGGGGAGCGTGACGTATGGGTTGTTGACAACCATATCGTGTCAGGCACTCTACCGCTTGATCTCAACCACAACTTGAAGGTCCGCAAATACGACATCGATCCGATTTAGGACGAAGTAGCCAGGTTTACTTGTAGACCGGCTTCTACTGTAAGAGTAAAGTCGTGTATGGTCACAACAGTCAGCCAGCATCTTCACTGACGATCTGCGAGTACCAATCGGGCTTCCCCGTGGAATCATCACTGATGGATTTTCTCTTCTCTAATAAAAAAAGGTACAGACATGCTCCGAATACCGCCGCGAATCGCGACGCGTACATCGACGCGATCTTATGCATTGTTCAGTTAAAAAAACAAACACTTGTAAAAGGAGATGGTGGCGAACCCAATTATATACAAACATTTTTTTTTACATTCATCCGCCGTTATTTTCATCTCTGCAACAATCTCCTCCCAGGCATCATTTTTAATTTTATAACAATATTTGGGACTTCTCGTGTCCCATAATATTATCTTTTTCACGATAATTTTCGATGACTTGCTGAGTATTTTCTTCCGTCCATTCTATCTTGATGCACTCGCAACTTGAAAATAATGGACTAGAGCGATTGGAACGCCGAAAGATTCGCAAACTGACTCAGACATGATATCACAGTGCAACATCGTTGTTTTCGTGTTTCCTATGATGCGATAGCCCTTTACCGACAACGGACGGAAAGCCATTATGTAAAGGTGCGTTAATTTTTGATATTGTAACTGTTCTGTCAAGTTGGACCGTTGTTTAGTATTCGCACCTGTTTTTTTCAATTGTGACTAATATTAATGTGGGACTATGTGGATCTTTTATGGCAATTTTTCCTCTTTTTATCTATTTTGAAAGATTTGCATCGTTTTCATCAATCGCATATTCCTGACAATTTCATGTGAATGAAGGAGATATTTCCTTTTTTTTTCTGTCAACGAAAAAAATCTGAATTGAACAGAAAACTCCCGTTGAATAGACTGAAACCTGTTCATGTCTGCTGGTTCATTCGAAAAAAAGCATTAAATAATTTTCACTTGTTGATTGTTTGATTTCAACACTATGTAATCGTTCATTATGATAATATTATTATTTCATTATATTGATTATTATGATACCAATACGCTTATCTTTTCGAAATAATCGACTACGTTATTCCTGCAAGACGGAAGTAGGTACTTGTCAACCGAGTCAACAACTGACTCAGTACATGTTTTATATTCCACGCTCATTCGAACCTGTTGATGCTTGGTTAAATATTCTGTAAATTCAAGAACACAAGATTTGTTATGATTTTCCAGCTGTCTAGTCATTAAAAAATACACCGACAAAACATGATTTTTTCAAAAAGAAATTAAATTTCTCTTCAACACAATTCATCATATCACCCCTGGTGAATATGAAAACGTTCGGAAGTACTACTTTGAACATAACCAGAAGTTCATTCGATGAGGACTTTTTGAGGCGTATTAAGCAATCAATGTACCTGGTATTTGGTAATTCAATTTTTCATGAAAATTATTAGAATAAATTAATAAGTTTTCGTGAAATGACCATAATGGGAAATAACGGAAACCATAGACAAATTTTCTTGTCACAAAACGTTAATCTGGAGAAAAATTAAATTTTTTTATTTTTTGGAGCACATATTTCAAAAAAAACCTTTTTTCTAAACACAAATTGGTATTTTCTTCTTATATTTAGTTATTCACTAAAACTATATACAGGGTGTCCTACCGGGAGTGCCCATCAAAGGTTTATGGAGAAATAACAATTCGATCATTTTCATGACATTTATAGAGTAACTGTTAAAATAGGAAAATTAATTGATTCTGAACCGGTTGCGATCGAAGAAGAGATAATAAAAATGAGATGTGACATATTTTTAAAAGCTGGAGCTTTGAAAATAATACAGATTTTTGGAGACTGATTTGCAAAGAGAAGTTTCCTTGCCTAAGAAAAGTTGCCTTATATTTAACCTCATTTTTTGGTTCCACTTATCTTTGCGAATCGTCATTTTCCAATATGAATGTAATCGAATCAAAACACCGTTCCCGTTTAACAGACGGCCACTTAGCTTCTTGTCTGCGCATCGCAGTTACTTCTTACACTCCCCAATAAAAAAAAAATTGTTGACAATATGTAGTGCAAAATATACACCCTGAAAGATGATATAGAATGAACATTATGGATTTAATTTTCAACCATTAAACAAAAAAACTCATAAAATTTTTGCTGATTTGTTTTATTTCTTTTTTGTAAACTCTGCCTCATGGTCGCCCGTAAGAAATATTTTCGAACACAAGTAGACCTCAGAGGTCAAAAGTCTGGCCACCCCTGCTCGTAGCTAACAGTTATTTCTGAATATCTTGAAAATTGAACATTTTAAATATATGAAACCCTTGAAAGACTCCACTTATTTTTTCCCACAAATGGATATGTAAGTGGAAAAATACCGTTTCTATTGGGAAAAATCGAATTTTTGGCTTGTTTCGAATTCAAACTTTGATAGTCTAACCGTTTTTCTTGAAAATGGTACATTTTAGATATAGGGACCCTTAAAATACTTCACTTAGTTTTTTCTCACAAATTGATATGTGGTTGAAAAAATTGGATTTCCATTTGAAAAAATCGAGTTCTTGACTTTTCTTTAATTTCAATTTTCACACTCTCATTTTCCTTCCTAGTATATGAAAACGATATTTTTCCTACAGTGATGTCGAGTACATTCCCGGTAACCTTTTTCAAAAATCAGATCTGAGATTGTTCGTTGTGCTTTCATTGAATTCCTAGTGTTCCACAAGCCTCAATTTGTAATTTTTTTCAAAAAACATTGAAAAACCATTGAAGGAAAGGTCATAATATACAGGATGTTCCATCTGAAATAAGAAAGTTGATACTATTTCCGGTGAAAGCGGAAGTCATTGATGTTTGAAAATGAATCTTATGAAAGTCTTCTTCGCTTATATCTTCACAGAAAATTTGAAAGTGATTGAATTATCTCAACAAAAAATGAAGACTACCCACTAAGGTATCCGACACACAAAATTTAACCCTGAAGGCATGCTAATTGGATAAATGGACTCACTGACATTTTTTTTAAATTGCAGTGTCCTTCGGGCCACCTGTAGAGTAATCTGTAAATTTGTAAAAGGCTTGAAATAGTTTCGGACACCAATAAAAAAATCCTACAATTATTATTACAACTGTTGTCAATATAATATGATCTCTAGTTTGAACCAATATAAGCATGAAATTTGTGGCCTACGTCCAAAAGTTTGTACCAAAGATGATGACCAGTGGAGTATTTCAAAATCATAATTTCATGGAGATTATGTTACGAGTAAGTTATGAAGGTTGGGCCTTCTCATTTGAAAGAACAGGGTGGTTTCGTGTTTCACCTTTTTCGGGCCAACCTGTAGAGTCAAAAATAATTTAATCTTATCCGCTGAGTCTGTTGATTCCGACAAAATTTGAATAACTCTACTAGCACAAAATTTTCAAGAGTTATCAAGAACTATCGTCTCAACCTAAGTAGATCAAATAATCTTCTTTCCGAGAAATTATTCTAGAGTTCGTAAAATACGTCTGTGCGGTTAATGCCATTTTTCGACAGCTCTACTAGCTAGAACAGAATCAATAATTTGCTATCATATGTAAATTTTTTTTGCTTTTTCATGGTATTTATTTCTAGATTTGCAGGTGAATCTTTTCGTTTCAATGTTGATAAGATGTTCCTTGTTGAACTCTATAATCTGACCCAACCTATCCAAAATATTAGAAAAGGAATAATATAATTCAGGATATTTATTGATGGTACCCGTCCTAATAAGTAGAATTGACTTTGTGAAAGAGACTATGAGATTTCTTGATATGGTCTAGGAACAAATACGATGTGTTTTCTGAAGATGGCTGAGACCGAAACGAGTTGACGAAAAATCAATGAAAAAAGAGTTCAACAACTAGAGTTTTCTATTTTTTATAGACGTTTGCCAGACTTCCATATTTTGCTCCAGCAAGTAGGTATTGTGGGGGTGACAAAGGCGCAGGATATGCTCGAATTTCAGATTAAGCGTTTTCGGAAACTTACCCGGGTTCACCCGATCCCTAACCCGAACATCCAACCCATGTTCCATGTTCGGAAAGTACGGGGCTGTCACTGTTAACTCGATCGCTGACTCGGATTGTTCCTCCGTAACCGTTGCCGTAACCCTACACAAGAGCAGGGTCGTTCGGTCACCGCATGCGCACTGCGGTTTAGTTTTGAATTTTAAAACGCGGGAATAAGCTTTCTACACCATTCTAAATAATTAATTGTACTATTCTTAATAATTATGGAAAGCGAAAAGAATTGGGCTCAATGTGAAATATGTGGTTTTATTTGCCAAGAATCAAATGTTCGACAACACATGATGTGGCGATAAATTCAAGCAAAGCTAGAGACAATTCAAAATCTAATTGTAAATAAAATTCAGTTAGACTTTTTACGCCCTATTTGTGAACAAGTATCCTAGTTTAACTGTTTCAATCATCATCAGTCCTATCAACCCTGTTTAACTAGGATTTTTGTAAATAAAATCATATTATCGGAGACAATCTGATATTACTAGGTTATGTTATTGTTACGACTGACATTTCCAAACCTGACATGTTCGTAAACTCAGAACCGGGTCCGTGATCCATCACGTGACCTCAATGCAATCGAGTTAGTAACCCTGGGTAGGTTTCCGAAAACGCTTATTGATAGCTTCGAACTTCGAAGCTTCGACCTTTCCGTCTGTACAACGAATAAGTATTATACTGAAAATCATTACTTGTCTTGAATATTACTTCTTTGGATTTCACGACCAACTAAAATTGAAAGATTGTTCTTCAGTTGTAGATAATTTTAAATGAGTATACCAATATCTATAAATTCCTCCATTTTACAAAAATGCCTTGACATTCACTGAATAACACCGAAATAGAACAATGTTTCCCCTTTAATTTTTTCCAATTTGGCTAAGCATCACGCGTTCCACCATATGCCAATTTATGACTTATATTGAGCAATAATGATAAATAATTTCTGACAGATTAGTACACCATTTATGGCCTATGGTTTGCATTACTCTGGTACGAGTTTTAATGACATGAAAGTAAACGTCATCCAACCTAGTTGGCTAACTTGTCTGAAGACCATATGGTGTTCGGTGTGAGAAGAAATGCGATGTGGGGAACGGTCTGTTGGCAATTCAATGAGGTTTTGAGTTCAACTGAAAAATCTGAATAGAAAACTATTTAGGTGGCACAAATAATCGAGTTTTTACGAGTTGATCTAATTTAAAATGAGATATTAGGTACATACAATCGTCATTCTTTTATTTTTACCACGTTTCCCACCGTCATTGTTGTCGCTGTGGGTGCCCTGTATATGAAAGAATGCACAAACTGTTATCATATTATGGTATAGTGAAAGAGCGAAAATTCATCCCGACGAAATTCTGTGAGAAAAAAGGAGATAAGTCCATTATTGAGAATGTTCAGGAAAATTATTTGGGGTTTGATTACAAATCATCCAGAATCAAGACGAATCTCGTTCAGCTCAAAAATAGACTTATCTCCATTCCCCGACACCACGGAATTGTTGATATCAAGAGATTTTAAAAAGCAAATAAGCTCCTCATTATACTTTGTAAATCAAAAATATGTTGTTGATGGTTTTTGTTTTTTTTATCATTGGTTGGAAATCCACAACACAAAAGCTTGCTTTTTTAAACTTTCTGAAACTTTTTAGGGTTTTAAAGTCATTTTTTGGGTAATGCAAGCTACCTACCAACTATATAAAGAATTGTTTCTCAGCAAAAAATATATCTACTTCAATTCTTTGATCATGAGGTCTTAAAACTAGTCGCTATATAGGTGAGTTGTACAGTGTGTCCCATTTTGGTTTAGACTGAAGTCGGAACTCAGATCTTAGCCATTATTAAAGACAGAGACATGCGGTTTTCGCGACAGTGTATCACTTTTTTGCAAAACACTTTAATCCACAAACAGAAATATTCCAACTACTGATATTACTATCAATATATTTTCTCCTTCTCCTTCGTCGCTCGTTTTCTAATTTCGGATTCGTGTTGGAATAGGAGCTCATTCTGCAACATTTTTAAAATATACTATTATGCATGTTCAACGTTCATGCATGTGTGGGAGAATTCATGGCCTACGATTAAAAAAAAAACAATAATATGGATTTTTCTGATTATTGAAGATAAAATTTCTTAAAGTTTAGGTTGTGATACATCAATGTATTCAGAAAAATAATTGCAATAATTTAACGTTAAAATATACAGGATTTTTCATTCGAAAACTAACAAGTTTGTGCCCAATCTTGAAAACAAGGCACTAAAAAAAGTTTCAATTACGCCACTGACTTTTATGTGAAAACTAGCTGACCTGGCAGACTTCGTACTGCCTCAATCGATAAATAAAAAAGCAACTTCAATAATTATAATAAACTATTATGGCATAATACCTTGAAAGTGGAGATAAATTTGTCCTGTACAATTAGTCCATTCAATGAAGGCGAAAATTAGGCATTACCTCCGAATTCTATCAAGATGCTTCTATTTTGAAAAAATTTTGGATATGAGCTATAATTGTCTCCTACTCCTATCCTATGCCTTTTTAGGCCTATTATTTTTTAGGGGTGAAAACAACCCCTTTATCCAGAATTAAAAGAAACTTGTTCTTACGTAAATCAAAGTAATTTTTGGGCCTCAGTAGCGTTTTATGAAGTTTAATGAAGGTCTTCATATACTTTAAGATCGTATAAACCACCCCCTTACATGCCTCCATAAAATGTGTAAAAATGGGTCCCTATTAATATAATTAATTAATTTCAATCAATTTAATAACAGTATTCTAGATCAATGTTAGTTTTAGTTATTTTTAATTTTCAACCCCTAAAGGCAACCCCTATCTGTTCAAAATAACAAAATGAAAATATCATTCAAATATTTTATCACTTTATTCACGGGATATTAATACTTTTTGAGTCAAAAAATTAATCTGATTCTAAGTGACTGTCGCCACTGTCAATTATTTCTTCATCTTCGCCAAAGATTGGACAACTGTTTTGGCAGTTAACACCTGCACATTCCCTACATGTAACGTCACAAAAAGACTCAGTTTTCTGCAGGTGCATGACGCATTGCATTTTTTTTTTGCAGTTACAAAAAATCATTTTCAACAATTTTTGAGGTGCCGGTGTTTTTTTTGTATTTTTGTGGACTGCAAATATCTATTGGTACTATTCCAACCGCAATCAATGATGATTTAAGGCAAGCATTTATTTCATCGGCAGCCGTCGATTTTGGAAGAAAGATAGGTGTAATAACACATGGACTCAGATGCATTAATATTATTAAAAAATGTAGTTCACCGAATTAATATCAAATATTATACTTTCACGAAAACGCTATTAACCGTAGCGACACCTACTGGCGTTATTCGCAAGAAGAAAAATTATTTCCATTTTTTATCCATTTCATCAAATTTTTCAGAGTTTTAGGGTATTTTATGTTAACCCCATCGTAGAAGAATCCAAAAAAAAATCTTTCATAACAAACAGTTCATCCAATCTTGATATATAAATGGTGTAACCAACAAAATGGCGGACTTAGTTATATATAATAAGATATCTATAATTAGCAGTTTTAATTATATCTGAAAAATAATAACATTTCCAAAAGTGAACATTGTCGTTTTCGGCCGGTATTTTAGGAACAAAAGTAGTTGGAATATTTCTGTTTGTGGATTTAAATGTTTTACAAAAAAGTGATACAGGATCGCGAAAACCGGTCTCTGTCTCTAATAATGGCTGAGATACAGTGCAGTCTCAACCAAAATGGGACACAGTGAACATAATACACAAATTAAAATTATATTGATTTGTGAGGTCGAAAGAAACCATTTTTATCGATTCAGATAAATGAAAAGATATAGCCATTTTAAATTTTTCCTAATAAGCTATGCTACCCCTGGAAATCTGTTCAATGAAACTTTCCCAAGTATTCAATACACAAAGTAAACCTTGGGAATAATGAAGCACGAATTGAATTCTGTGAATCTTTTAAACATAGTTGCATTAAGCCAAAATACCCATTTCTTTTAATTTCACAGATATATATATATATATATATATATATAATATATATATATATATATACAGGATGAGTCTTTGAAATGAATATAACAACTAAATATATTGTATGGGGGGAAATAAAACAGAAAGATTAGCGATTTCTATGATAGCTCTGTAGACGAATAATGTGAATGATTTACAGGAACAGAATAAACTTTCAAGTTCGACCCTAGACTTTGTTATTATTCTTGGTAACTCATTTTCGAAGGACTTTCATGAATGAAATATATAGAGAGAAGAACGTAAAACCCACATCTCGAAAAATAAGTATTTTTTTTATGAATGGTAGGCACATGCTTTCTTAATTTCAGATCACATTACTGAACTGAACTTATAATTAAACCGTTCTAGAGATACGTTAGTCAATAACAACCTGCATTGTTTTATCTCTATCATCTTATTTGAGCTACGACGATTATCAAAAGTGATGTCATTTACCATGCCTTACTCACTGTTATCAATTTATCGATAAAATAAACAAAACTGTGTGATCAAGGTATCGAATGCATACCTAAGCGTTAAAATGTCAATATTAAAAACACCTCTACCCATGTAAATTCTTTTTTCAATTCGGTGTAGATTTCATTACAATTAGTCACTGAATTCCAAATTGACCTTCCAAAATCCTGAATATATTTTATTCATTGATAAAGTTATGCTGGATAAGTTTTTAATTTTATATTGAGGAAGCAAAATGAAACAAAAATTATAAGAGTTAGTATCCCTTTCTTCATGCGATTCTTCGCATGTACGCATGTACTTTATACTTCCTTTCCAGGAGTTCAGCCATCTCTCAAACCTTCCGAATTAACGTTGATAGAATACCAGGAAAATGACTCATCGCGGTCGAAATAAACTGAATCATCAAAGAAAAGTAGGTGATAAATGTTTCTCAATATGGTCGAATTTCAAGGGAATGAAATTTCTATTCTTATTAGAATTATTGGATTTTGACTTTTTTATATTTCATCGAAATAATTCTAAAGGAATTTCAGATTTTACTTTCGGGTTAGGTGAATCATTCCGAAAAACTTTTTATTACTTGAATATATAGAAAAAATGTGCAATTATTCATCGAGCTTACTAAGGAAAATTTAAGTGCAGTTTTTATTGAAAATATTAGAAATTATATTCCAAATGAAAAACAAAAGATAAGATAAATAACTCATATTATAAATATTTATTATTCGAACTAGAATTTCAATTATATTATTGTATATCCAAAATATACAAAGGACTATTATAAGTTTGACCTAGAAAGTAGGTTATGAACTTCCTCAAGTAAGCAGAATGTTCAAGTAAATATTTTTATCTGTTCAGAATGCGAAACTCCCAAGTGCATCGTATCCTTGAATTTAGTTGACGAGCCGAACCATATGTTCATTCTCTTTTTGTTAGTCTTATTAAAATAGATCGTGTTCCAAAATATGACGTCACTTGGCTAGAATGCTTCCTTTGTACATTCCTATTTCGGTCTAACCCCAAAATTCCAGTCCTGGCTATCCACCCCAAGATTTTATTTAGGTTGTGCTAAGAATACACTACCTACTTCAAATAGTCATGTGACAGCAAACATAAATTTTGAACAAGATCCTGTTTCCGATGATTTGTTAATAACATTTACCTCAACTTTAGAAAATGACTTATGCATGTCGTTCACTATCAGGTACATATAAAATCAAGTGAGCCTGCATACACGGATATAATAGTGTGAGTTTATAGGCATTGCCGGAACTCTTCTCTTGAAATCATAATAATAATAATTAATATATTATACAGTGTGGAAAAGCCAGATGGACTATATCATTATCTCGATTACTGTAAATATTCATAAAATAACCTGAAACACGTATATCTTAAATTTTGGAGTAATTTCTTCTACGTAAAAATGCGAACCATATACCTTCATCCCCCGTCGAAAGACAGGTACAACTCTCAATTTTTCGAATAGAAATATGGGCTTGTGATACATCTTTTTCCTGAAAACTTGATTTGGGTTTTCTCTCCCAGTCTCTGAAACGAGAAACAATTAGAAAAAATTTTTGAATAATATAAGAAAGGCCCCTGCGTAAAAATTTGAGCCCTAATTTGTCAGAGGCCGAAACTTTACGAGAAGAAATTGTTGCCTAACAATGAACAAAAAGAAAACACTTTGAACTATTACGCATAACGTTTCGGAGTCTAAATCAGACTCCTTCGTCAGACAATTACTAGTTTTCATTCAAATTCGTAAAATGGTGACAATATTTTGTCATATTATTCAAAAACTTTTTCTAATTGTTTCTCGTTTCAGAGACTGGGAGAGAAAAACCGCATTAAGTTTTCAGGAAAAAGCAAAGACCTCCCAGACAATATTTCAATAGATATTTGTGATACATCGTTTGTATTAAATCATGTGATTATGGAAATCCATTTTAATATTCCCTGAAATATTCTGAAATCTTATTACAATAATACTAAACTTATTAACCTTCGAGATGAAAAGAAAAAAAAAACATTGTGTTTTCCACAATAAGGCAGATTGAAAATGCGGCTGGTAATACTCTGTGTGAGGATCTGTAATTGATTGTGATGCTTGAGTTTGAATAAAATGAGCATAAATCGAGTGGAGATGCCTCCACAACCTTTAATGTCATCCATACATCGTTTCTAAACATACCAAAACAAAATGGAAGACATCCCTATATGATGATAATCCTGAACAAACAATTTGGTGATAATGAAAAAAAGGCCAATATTTAACAATACAGAAATGAACTTTAGACAGTCAAACTGATAAAATAGATTCATTCAAGTGAATCAACCCCCGAAGTTTTGCGTAAATTAATATGTATATTTTAACACCTGTTTTCCTGAAATGAACTATCTGAGAGAGATTGTTGCTTCAAAATAACCTCCCCCCCCCCCTGTAAATTTTTTCCCTGGTACGTCTTTGTTGATTTAACAATTTTGCATTGTGATTATGACTCACTGAAACTGTACGGTCAAAACCATGAAATTTTGGTACTTTCATTAAAACCATGAAAACTTATTTTATTTTGTTCACAGTTGATTTCTTTACAACCATTATTCGACTGGTTCCTTGGAACATTGAGTCTGAGGAAATTAACTGTTAAAAAATTTTCATACATCATTATTGCTTCCTCGTTATTATCTTGAACTTCATCACAAAACTATTTTACAATGTTATCACCTCTATAACAATTAATTAATTGGAGTACTTTACGGATATTGTTCACGGATCACCAGAAGTAACAACCCAGGTACAACTTTATACTTTTTCTGCATATATTCTTGACGTAGTTTTTGAGAAAAGTTCAAAATTTCAGGCTGAAATATTTTTTTAATTCTTGAAGCCTGACCAATTTCACTTATACAGGGTATGAAAAATAATTTTTCAAAATTTTTTTTTGTTTTTTCGTTTAAAATTTTGACATAGTATTCTGAATACATTTCTATTAAAACCGTTGCATTCGTCGAAATAGTTTTCAAAATATGAAGAAAAAAGGTAGATAGGAGTATTCCGTATTATGTTTGTTATTCCTATTCTAAATATCTTATGCACAAACCGTTTTCACATTTTTGAAGTCAAAGACTGTGGAAATATTGTACATTTCTAGAATTTCGAAAAACTCGTTACAGGGTGTTTCAAATGTTGGGCTAAAAATTGGGATCAAGATTGGCTCATAACTTTTGTTTTTCGAATTAGAACCCTAATTTTTCATGATTGCTTTGGATTCTGGGGAGAAAAATAATGATAGTATTCGTACATAATAATGCTCCTGAAATGAATAATTGAGTTATTTAGGATTTTATGATTTTAATGTCGTACCTTGGGTAAAATTTATTAAATTTGATTTATATCAACAATGATAAATAAATTCAGAAATAAGGTCTGTCACTAGTGAATTATTGGAATAATTTATCTTCTATAACCATAGATCATTGTTGATATGAAACAGATTTTATGAATTTGACTCTAGGTACAACATAAAATCAAAAAATCCTAAATAACTGAAGAAGTATTAATTTTAGAAGCATCAACATGGTAGAACACTATCATTATTTTTTTCCGCAGAGTCCAACGCAAACATAAAAAATGAGGTTCCAATTCGAAAAACGAGAGTTATGATCCTAATTTTTGACCCAACATTTGGAACACAAGTTTTTCAAAATTTTAGAAATTTACAATATTTTTAAAATCTTCGACTTCGATAATGTGAAAACGGTTTGTGAATAAGATATTGAGAATAGGAATAACAAGCATAATACCGACAACTTTATCTCTCTTATTTCTTCAGAAGAAAAACTTTTTTCAAAATTTTTGTCATAACCTGTATAAGTAGAGTGGTCAGGCTTCAAGAATATTTTAGCTCGGTAGATAATGTCGAAAAAATCCCAATTTTCAGATTTCAAATAGACCCAGTTCTCCAGAAACATCTAATAGGCCGTCGAACTTGATACACCCTGTATATTATAAACATAAAATTCATGTAGGATGTTCAACTTCTGGAATATTCAAACCATTTTATCATATAGATCGAGTTCATTCGTGAATGCTTTATGAACCTAATAGTTTTTTCAATAGTCCGACTCTAGGTATCTAGAGACTAGCGACAGAATTAATTTTTTCTGATCGAAGGAAAAAATATCTCATATACTGTAAGCGAAGAAGAGCTCCTTACATTATTAATATTAGCCGAAATATTTTGTTAATTGGTACATTTCCTCAATTTCAGAAATTTGAGTTTTTCAGATCATAGAAAAATTCTTTTCTCTATCGGTTTTATGAAATCATTTCTTATTCAATGAAATCCAAGTAAGATTTTAGGTGTCAATCAAAAGTTTCGTGTTGGAAAAGTAAATAATTATTGAATATTGTTTTGGAAAGTAATTTCTCCTCTTTTTTTCATATAATTAACACACATTTATTATTACTTTTTGCGTATTTGATAAAAGCACATGTCGGTCTTTTCGATTAATATAACAAGTGAATATCCGCTTCAATAATGAAGAAGTGCCGGTTTCAGAAAGGAAATAGCGGTAAGTTTCATGTTCACATGCAAGAAAGAAACAAGGCGATTGTTGAGCAAATTGCGATAACATTGATGACTCATTATTGTCCAAATGATGATACACCCTGATCGATCAAATTGCAAGTGGTGAAGATGAATTTGGGTTTTTGGGAGGACAAAAGAAAAGAAACACAATAATTTATGGAAAATAGTGACCGCACCCTGAACTCATTGTTGTTTTAATATTCTCCGGTTACCATTTCTTTCATGTGAAACTGCTCAAATGTAAAATGCGGCTATTCCTACTTACCTTGTTTATATGAGGTGATATGAAATTCTAATAGATGAGATAAGGTAACTGTTCACTGAAGAACCGGCTAAATAATGTATAACAGCTGATGATTAGACCCTGTCTCCACAAACGTCGCACTTGAAATGGGCACAATTTGAACTGCGCCGAGCTGCTGAAAGAGAGGATCGTCCAAGAGCCACGTCGTATTCGGGAGGAATAACACAGAGGAAGTGGATTTTCACTTTCTAGGAAGAGTATTTTCGATCATCGATCCATACATAAAACATAACAGATTTTTTCATGAGAATCGGTCTGTATTTTGCTTAGGTAAGCAAAAGGATTTTTATAGAATCAGCTTCTGATTATTTTTATTAAACTGAAAAATAACCAGATTGAACCATACCGTCCAATAATGCTATTCGAATTTAAAAATATCGGGAAAAATATTTTTGACACTTTTGTTTTTCCTAGAAAGTTTTTGGTGAATATCCTAACTAATCTCGAAACATGAATGTAAATCTTGAACAACACAAAAGGTTTAGAATAAAGTTCTTCCGGTTATGGGACCCAATTCACCCAATGCCATTGTTGAAGGAAGTATGAGACTGATACATCAATATTTGGATTTTGCATGGAAAATATCTTCATATTTTGTAATTATCTATGTATTTGTATTTTATATAATATAATGAGACCTAAAAAATACAAGTGTCAATTTCTTGTCAGTCAACAAACTGCTCAAGACTTTCGACATATTTTTTATGGGGTTCATACTGCCGAGTAATAATGAGTAGTACCATCAACCGAATTTGAAATACAATCAATTATTTTTTTTAATGTTGTTCTGATGGTAGGTAGTTGCTGTCAGCCACTGAGGTGCCTTGCTTCACGGCCCATCACCCCAGATTTGTCCTTGTCTTTCGATTCATTCAAACTGGGTTCAAAAACCTATCCAATAACAGACATCTTTGGAAAATAAGCTACAAATTGTTTCTTCGGAAAAAAGTTAAGATATTTCGTGAATAATAGATGAATAAATGAAATTTCAGTAAAATGTAATAATGTTGTTGTCCGAAACTCTAAACTTGAAGCGAACTAACAAAGAAATCATAGATAGAATCAGAGATCTTTCTACCCACTCAGTCTATAGAAAAAATTGCGTTGCGTATATTCTAGCTTCAGACAACACCGTCTGTCTGGCTTGCACTAAAGCTGGGGAGGAAGGGTGAGTCATCGGATTTACGATAATTGGATTCCTGATATGTTTTCGATGTTTATAATATATGTAAGTATTTGCATTCTTGTCTCAATCGAAGAAATCATTGCTTACTGCAAAATATTCATGATATCAAACTAAAAGTCTGAGCTGTGTGAATAACCTTAAAAATTCCCTCATTCACAGGCAATATTTCCTTTATAGATTTCAGAGAGGATATCATTTTCAGTAACACCCCTCTTAAAGGGTATTTGGTTCTATCTAGGTAGGGTGTGTCGTATGTAGTTGATGGTTCAGTCACAGTTCAGATATATTTAGATTATAACAAACTGTGGTTCAGTGTTCTTTAGATGATAGATCCTAGGGTTGTGTTCACCGCTCTCAAGAGTATTCACTTACAGTACACAGCTACACCATTTTCAAGAGTTCAAATTTATTCAATGATTAAGCTTAGAAGATTTATAAATGGTGAATACTGTTACTGTTCATAAAGCTTTGAATTTTTTATTTTGTCGTAAGAAACTCTGCAATCATCTCATAAAAATACCATCGAAGGTACTACTTATTCATCCAATGCCCCTAGTTATTGTTATACCAAAAGTACTCTTCACTAATTCATGTAGGAAAAACATTAAATAGATCATTGGTTGAAGAGGAGTGTTTCAAGTCGATTTTTTCATGTCATTGGTTTTAGGTAGTTAAGTCATATTAAAAATTGCCAACTTCTGTCAGGATTGCTTTTCTTGAGCGGATCACAATGATAATGCTAAAAGGAAAACACTGAGTGTTAGAGGAAAAATATATAATTTGAAATAAAAAACGTATATGTGAAAAATTAATCAACGTTTCTTCATTGGATTATTCATTTAAATGTTCGAAGCACAGCTACCACAGCGTTGAACAGCTATGAAAGCCGTTGATATGAAGGTATTCTAAAAAAAATATTAAAATCATTATTTCAGGTATAACAGTTTGGCATTAACACATGGCTGTGTGCGATTGTCACAATCACCATACCAGGGACAGGTGAACATTAATGGGGATCAGATTGAGATGTAACACCCTCCCCCGTGTTACAATAGAAGGCTGAAGGGGTAAATTGTTGGTTGGGCAATTTTCAAGGTAGTTGTTTTGTAATCTCACAAATAGAAGTAAACTATCAGCTAATTTGAACCAACATCTAGAGTTCTAGAGTATGGGCGTGTTTCGTGAATCATAGAATTATTTCAATTTCTTTTTCTTATGAATTCAATTGATAGCTACAATTTTGTTGACATGATACATAATGACAAGAATAACCAAGGGAGATCGTTCATAAAACAAATTCTGTTCAGAACGATTGTTTTTTTTACGGATTCTAGACCAAACATCGAACAGGGACTACAGGGAGGCAGTTAAAAGTTGATGCGTTTGTAGGTATTTAGATATTAGTAATAATTTTTTATCTGCTATTAAGTAGCTTCCCTTCACCATCGATAGGTTGTAGATTTTAATAAGGTTTTATTCCACTGCGACCTTTAGGTCTATTGTGCTCCCCGTGAGAGCTGTTCTCAACATTATGTTGTCAACTGCTCACCCTTCAGTTCTAGAGAAGAACTCCAGTATCTTTACGGTTTAATGGAGGTAACTTTCACTCTTGTCCAAAGCATTTTTACGTTGGCTAGCAATGACAGGGCATTCCGTTACCAAGTTGATCCTGAAATTAACCCCCACCCCATAGAATTTGCACTCGCCATTTTCTGCTAGCTCCATTCTAATGAGGTAAATCTTTATTTGGCTGTGCATTGTAAAGGTGGACTTTCGAGCAGAGCGACAATGACGCGACGTCTTTCAAACACGACTATAGAAGTTCAAGCTCGGCAGTGTCACAGCCGTTCGACGTTTGTCACTGTCGCGGCGTCACTGTCGCATCGTTACTGTCGCTATAGACGCCCGGCTCGAAAGTCCACCTTAAGGAATCGAGTGAGGAAGTGTAGCGTATTCTGGCTAAGATCCAAATACTTTTTAGATCTGGCAGTTTCGAAGGAACTTTTTGAAATGATCCAACCCAGGACGATTTAGCCAGATAGTTTCTCTCCCAGCTTTTTCCTTCTCCTGAAACTCCTTCTTGTAGGTACATTTACCTTATATGCCACAGTAAGGTTCGGAGCCAGTGAAATGAGTTTGTGCTACATTTCAGGCAAGAGTTCGTTCCTTCTTTCGATTCCTGAATGATTAGGTACCCCAGACTAGACACACATTGTTATTCTTATTCATTTCTATTGAGTTTTTCCGGCATTCCAATATCTCCTTAGAATAGATGATATGGGAGTTCAGTACTTCAATTGCTGCCAGACTATTACATTTCTGATCCTTAGTTTCTTACTAGGTTCATTTCCACACATCTTCCAACTGCAAGTATTTCTGCCTGAAAGACCGCGATAGTGAGAATTTGATACCAGGCATAGACACTCCAGCTGTTGGCCCTGTCGTGGTTTTAGAATCATCTGTTCAATTTGACGGTTGGGATTGTGGACTCCCCCACCCAATATTCTTTTTTACTTAGAGGTGCGTCAAGTTGGTGACTCACTAGTGGAATTTCGATATGAAAATATTTTGGGAATTTTGTGTCCATTTTGTGCCAATTTGTGCCGTATGTTACGAATTTTGTGCCCATTCTGTTTTCGGCAATCACTTGCCTGTTTCTGTGAAAGCTATGGACAGTATGAGCTTCAGAAGGGCTGTGAAGGAATTAATGTTGAAAAAGGCGTATTATAGTGTCAAAGAGTCTCTCGATGAAAATTTTGTAATCTCTCTCTCTTTATACTTATTCTGACTTGTTCTATACATGAGTGTTATGTCTGAAAGGATTAATAAATATTATTATTATTATTATTATTATTATTCCAGTTCTACCAGTAGGTATGGAATATGGAATACTGAAATGTAAAAAAATACGGAATCGTCGAAGTATTGAGACTATTTCGATAAACAGGTTGAATTTCAGAAATAATCTGAAATGAAAGCGATTCTATTCCAGAGTTGGTTGAGGAGTATGACCTATATATGACTACAGAAATTTGATAGTAGGTATGTAGTAGTTTCTTTGATCCAAAATTTGAGTACGGTGGGTTCGGGTCACTTATTGGGACGAATTTGAAATTTATCATATTCATATTTTGAAAAGGGGGACCTTTTTTCATCTGAAAAAAAGTTCAAATGTGTTAAATGGTTCCCTCTATAGATTTATATGTACACCATTCTTCATATATATATATATTAGACCATCGATGAGCGACCTCTAAATATTAATATTCAAAGCTAATATTTTCACAGGCGCCTTTTGTCGATGCCCTGAAGATGATTAGAAGGCGGGTTGCGTGAAAACAAACAGAATCGATTTTTTTGAATCATTTTTTTCTTCAAAAATACCTCAATATTAGCATCGAAACGAATAACTTTTGAAGCGGCCGTTTTATTGAAATATCGTAAGGGACATATCTGTAGAGTATCTGATTGTCTACACGAAAATGTATCACACAATGAAATCCGTCTCTCTTTCTGCTCTAGGAATTTTTTATTGAAAAAAGAAATTTTTTCCTTGCTATTAGTAGGGAAAATAGAAATAATTGATGAGCGACCTCTAAATATTATTATATATATATATATTTATACCTGTAAATATATATATATATATATATATATTTATATGGTGTGGAGGATGGGTTAGGATTCCAGGAAAAGTCGTAGAACGTTTTAATAATTTATTCAACAAAAACAAATTTTGAAGTTGGTTAAAACTTATTAGTCTGAAAAGACTGATTTACAAATCGTTGCGGCAGAAAGTAATGGTTTTGCAGGACGTCGACGACGGTTGATAGGTTCAAAACTTTTAGTCTGAAAAGACTGATTTTTTTGTAGAATATATGGATTCTACACGGCGAAGGCGAGTCGATAATTAGTAATGGATTTGAAGGTCCCAAAAGATGGGATTTTCAGGCTGTATCGTCGTTGGTTTTTAGCGGCTGTGAATGTTGGTTGTTCGAAGTATTCGACGGTGCAGGTAGCCGTTGAAGAGGAATCTGTTCGAAGCGTTGAAACAGATGTTTCTGCGTTGAGAGCGGAAGTGTCGAATATCTCGTCGAAGTTGCTGGGTTCGAAGTCTCGATGGAAAAGGATCTGTTTCTGATTTTTGGCTGTATTTATGCCTGTTTGTCTTCACCTATTAGGGATGCGAATTTTTTTACCTAGAAAAGGCGTGACTTCATCGGATCTGCTCAAGTCGGATTTTAACGAATTATTGTTTTCGTTCCAGCTGGACTTGAAGAATTTTCGGTGATTTCGTCGATTTTGTTTCAGCCGGACTTAGAGAAATTCGCCACAATGGTATATGGTATATATATATATATATATATATATATACAGGGTGATTTTTTTAAGTGTTTCATTAGAAGTTTTCGGGGAAGGAATTTTAATACAAATTCCAGATTTTGCATTGTTGTTTTAGACTACATGATCTTGAGTTGTAAAATATTTTCAAGCAAAATTTACTTCCGGTTCTACCGGAAACGAATGTGAACTTCGTTATTTCAAATGTAACACCCTGTATATTTAGACATATTTTAATTCTTCGTTCAGTTTTACACTAATTTCAGGTATAATATGCGCAACCTCACAAGCGATTGTTGAGTTATAGCCCAATTGGCAAATTATTCGTCAGAAAGATTGTCACAAATTAGTGTTTATATCTTCAAAACCTGTCATTGTAAAATTTTTTTTTCGCTACAGTGAAATAAAATAAAGTACGCTGTTGCTGCTGCTGCTATAACTTATGAGGAAATTTCATACAGGGTGTCCGAAACAAAGCTTCAAAGTGAGCCTCAATAAAACTATGAAATCTCCTTTTTTTCAAATAGCAACCATATAATTTTGTTCTTCTAATCGATTGCTCGTCAAAAACTAGTTAGAGTATGTCTTAAATTTCAAGCCTTTAAATACAGTAGTTTTGCCGTTATTGAATAAAATTCGAAATTCAGCAATAAAGTCAGGTTTGTTAATCTAGAAATGGATTTGTTCAGATAATTTTCAAGTAGGCTTTGTCAAAAGTAAATACATCAATTCATTTATAATGCATTGTTAAGAATTATCCTTCGTAATACTTGTTGTCTGATTAATCGGAGACTATGCAGAATCGGAATTTCGTTAGCAGTGATGTATAAAATATGTTCTTCATTCAAGGTGAATGTATCAAAATTTCAGATTGAATAGTCCATCAGATTAGCCCTCTCGTTCTCCAGACCTGACGTTCTTTCATTTTTATCTATGGGGTACTATAAAATGGGAGGTTTATAAAAATAGCAGTCATTCAAGGAACACAATTGAAGTCAGGTGTTCAGGTGATAATTCCCGCAGTGCAACCAGCACCCTGACTTCAATTTTGTTCCTTGAATGACTGCTATTTTTATAAACCTCCCATTTTATAGTACCCCATAGATGAAAATGAAAGAACGTCAGGTCTGGAGAACGAGAGGGCTAATCTGATGGACTATTCAATCTGATATTTTGATACATTCACCTTGAATGAAGAACATATTTTATACATCACTGCTAACGAAATTCCGATTCTGCATAGTCTCCGATTAATCAGACAACAAGTATAACGAAGGATAATTCTTAACAATGCCTTATAAATGAATTGATGTATTTACTTTTGACAAAGCCTACTTGAAAATTATCTGAACAAATCCATTTCTAGATTAACAAACCTGACTTTATTGCTGAATTTCGAATTTTATTCAATAACGGCAAAACTACTGTATTTAAAGGCTTGAAATTTAAGACATACTCTCAGTGGCGTAACTTACACCCCCGCTGACCCCGCGGTGCGGGGGGCCCAGGCGTTGGGGGGGCTCGGACGTTATGGGGGCCTGGTCTTCGAGAGAAGATTCAAATAATTTTATCGTTAAAGAATATGAACATGACCTCAGTTCTGACCTTAACTTCCGAATAAACTCTTTTAGAATTGCATTGAAATCAGAGATTCAGAAAAGATCATCAATACGACAGTTAGCTGATCTCCTGTTTACAAAATTTTTCGATTGAAACTAGTTTCCCAGATCTCTGTACTGCTTTAATGTTATTTTTAATATAACCTGTTACTGTAGCAAGGGCAGAGCGATCCTTTTGAAAGTTAAAGTTAATGAAGAATTATTTGAGGAGTAAAATGACCCAAAATGACTTAGCGGGCCCAGTTTGTTGAGAATTGAGAATAAACGAGCCGGGACCTTCACGAAGTAATAAATGTATTTGCAACAAAGAAATCAACCACTCAAGTTATTTACCCATTTACTTCAAGTAACACAGTATTTTCTGGGATTGATAACTATATTTGAAATGAAGATGTAATTATGAATATTATTTACTACAAATTCCGAATGATATTTCAATAAATAAAGTATAGAAAGTATTAACGAAATTGATTCCTCGCTCAACACTTGGTGAAACATCTTTGGTCAATTGAAAAATAAAAGAACACAAGACTATGTTCACAATACCTATTGTGAACGTAGAAAGTATTATTTCAAGTAATATTTCGGAGTTATTTTGATGGTGTTACACCTAAACCACATACTTTTCTTAAATAAAGTTTTTTTTCAATAAATACGCATGCTCGTACGAGGGGGCCCGAAAACTAATTCTGCGGGGCGGCCCGGTCGAAATTCGTTACGCTACTGCATACTCTAACTAGTTTTTGACGAGCAATCGATTAGAAGAACAAAATTATATGGTTGCTATTTGAAAAAAAAGAGATTTCATAGTTTTATTGTGGCTCACTTTGAAGCTTTGTTTCGGACACCCTGTATGAAATTTCCTCATAAGTTATAGCAGCAGCAGCAATAGCGTACTTTATTTCATTTCACTGTTGCGAAAAAAAAATTTTACAATGACAGGTTTTGAAGATATAAACACTAATTTGTGACAATCTTTCTGACGAATAATTTGCCAATTGGGCTATAACTCAACAATCGCTTGTGAGGTTGCGCATATTATACCTGAAATTAGTGTAGAATTGAACGAAGAATCAAAATATGTCTAAATATACAGGGTGTTACATTTGAAATAACGAAGTTCACATTCGTTTCCGGTAGAACCGGAAGTAGATTTTGCTTGAAAATATTTTACAACTCAAGATCATGTGATATAAAACAACAATGCAAAATCTGGAAGTTGTATTAAAATTCCTTCTCCGAAAACTTCTAATGAAACACTTAAAAAAATCACCCTGTATATATACAGGGTGTTTCATCATAAACTGGACAAACTCATATGACGTATAGAGAACATCGGGAGAATCATTTTTTTCTTAGACATATTTCCCGTTTTCGAAGCATAAGGGAGATACACGGTGTTTAATGTCATTTTCGAGCGTTATTATATTGAGTGTGGTCGGTTATGTATAAACGTGAAAAATTTCATCAATTTCGAGTGAAATTTTTTTTTCGCTGTAGACATGTAAACAAAAAGTTGTGTTCGATTTTTGAAAAATTTTTTTCACAGATATCCTTTAAAAATTGTGCTAATTTAGGATATGAAAATCAATTTGGCAACCGAAAAAAAAAATCACGAACATTGCAGGTTTTCCGCCATTTTGTAATTTTTTTTTCGGAGCTCTACACCATTTCTGAATGAAGCATCCAAAAATACTACGATGTGACAAGAAACCATTACCTCTAGTCTTATACATAACCGACCACACTCAATATAATAACGCTCGAAAATGACATTAAACACCGTGTATCTCCCTTATGCTTCGAAAACGGGAAATATGTCATAAGAAAAAAATGATTCTCCCGATGTTCTCTATACGTCATATGAGTTTGTCCAGTTTATGATGAAACACCCTGTATATATATATATATATATATATATATATATATATATATATATATATATATATATATATATATATAAATTATCAAATGAAAGAGGTGCCATGAAACGGTGTATAGTTCAAAAAAATTATACTTCTTAATTATAGAGTGGTAATTTGGTAGGGAAATTGAATGAAAAACTCATATTACAGCCAAAGTAAATATATTGCATTATAGGCATTATATTATTGCATAAAGTCATTACATATATCTTTCCCTTCAACATCGAAACGCCAAAGGGTTTAGAGAAGTCAAAATATATTGTAACTCAAATGTCGTACAAATTAAACAAAACAAAGGAACTTTGATTATTTGGTGATATTTTAGTGAAATAACGTAAATAGTAACTTGTTGATATAGATATTTCAACTTATAAGTATACAAAAATAATGAATGCAATAACGCTGTCCATACTAACTGGAAAAAGTATACATTTTAAGAAAATCTTGTATAACAGCTTTTGCTTACGGAAAACCCCAGTCTCTTGTTAATAAAATTGCATCAGAAATTATATTTTCTTCGTCTTCAGACAGACGAGTTTGACCACCATACCATATGAATCCATGTTTTTTTTCATTATTTTCAAGTAGATTTGACTATATTATATTTTTGGGGCGCTTTTCTGCAAGTTGAATGATTCTTTTCAATGTATTTCGTCGTTTCGCTTAGTGTACTTGAGAAAAACGGTATATTTCCTTCTGCCAATGCGTCGCTTGAATTCATTCGGCATCGGCATTGACCCAAGTCACCCTATAAAAAAACAAAATAAATAAATGAGATTGCAATTGTCGTTTGATTTGCAAACATTGTTTGATGACATATCTAATATTCCACTTATCCAGAAAAAAAAATTTACATATACAAATAGTGCAATCCACATATAGACACTAGAAAGTATAAGGGTCATAAAAAACATGCTTTTAGTTATCTGAATTCGTTAATTTTTTTCCGTCAAATCAAACGCATTGGTCACTAAACCGAAAATAGGAATTAACTGTTGAACAAACCGAAGAGGAACTACATCATTTTATAAATTTGGCCCGTCACTCATACATGGCAAGAAAGAAAGAAATCTGGTCGTTGTCCCAAGTTATAGTAATGTCCCAAGTCACCCGAATCTACCGGTATGTTTCCCGCACAATTTCATTTTTTTTCACGTAATTAAGGAGTTTTGGAATGGTGAAGTTAGTTCACGCCAAGGTATTGAGTGTTACCACGTATAGTTTTTACTTACGACGGACCCCCTATTAGAGACCTCCTCTTCATATACCACTGAGGCTCTTACCTAATATAGTTTATAGCTAGTGATTTTCTGAATTATGTATCGATATTCAATCTCGAAGTAGATATTCAAAATAGGATTGAAAAATTTCGACAAAGGTATTTTCGAAATTCAAGCCGACGTGATATTTACATAATCAACATTGGTTGGGTATGAACTTTTTTCTGGCACGAAATGCATTATCAGATGTACAGAAGTGTGTGCAATAAAATATATAAAGAAGTCCTTTTATTAATTCCAACTAAACAATGTGATGATCCTCAAAAAATTTTAAATTTCAAGAACGGTTTTTATTTTGCTAGTCCAATTGTGTCGGTACTCACATATTATAATTTTATGTTTTTCAGCTAGATAATCTGACTGCTAATGAAAATAACTATTAATAATTTATCGAAAATTTACGGTTAAGGACCCCTCATGAGGTAATATTCCATTAATGAATTCCTTCGCTGATTGCGTAATTAATACTTTCCAAAGACTGCCCGAGCAATAATCCTTATGGATTTACCAAGGAGATACATCTTTTTCAACTCAAGCATTTCTAATGAGATTTGGTCCAGAACACACGATTTGAAAATAACGTATTTTGAGACTAACGCTTGTTAATTAATTAGATCGTGAAGATTCTCACATATGCTCATGAACTGAAAACTCACTATCTGCTACTAACTTTTAATTTGGTTCATTTATTCAACCAGAATAACTTGTATTCTCGCCATATAAGAATAAAGAGTTTTTGAAAAAGAACGCCCTACATTAATATTGCAATAAAATATGGGTTGTTTGGAGGATAGAGATTAAATTTATTTTCAGGAGTTTTGCACAAGTGCATCAAAAGTACCGATAATTTCGCATGACAGCGTGTTGTCTAAAAACTGCATGAGTCCGACACCGAAGGTGGAGGGCTCTTTCTTCAAGAAATGAAAATGGCCGAACCGAATGCAGTTTTTCAAAGACAACACGCTGGAATGCAGAATTATCAGGTCATTTTGATGCACGAGTGTAATTCGGGGAATATTTCCCGAAATTGCTATGGATACGAACAGTGCAATTATCGAAGGGATCTTTCGCTCTCTACAATGCAATTATCGCTGTAATTTTCGATAATTGCATCTATTCACATGAAGTTTTTGACAGGAGGGAAATATTCGCTGTAATTTTCGATAATTGCATTCTATTTACATGAAGTTTTTGACAGGAGGGAAATATTCTTTGAAAGTGTACACTTTCCCATTATAAATTAATTCCAACATCTGGCATATAGATTGGACCCAATGTTGAGTGCTTTTTTGTGTACCCCAATGACTTGAGAGATAGCTCCACAGTCAAAAATCGAGGAGCGTCAAATCACACAAGCGCGAGCTAGTGAGGAAATTACGACGGGACCATTTCTCGAAATGATTTGGTCACCAACTCATCCAGTGGCGTATCAGAGGGCCCCGGTACAGAAGAGGCCGAACTAAAAGCTTTGAATGGGGCCCCAATAACTATTGAACTTGCCCATTCGGAATATTTTTTCGATGATATAATTAACAAAACTAGAACAATGAAGGTTCAATTATTATTCCCGAAAAATAGAGAAATATTCCTGAATTTTATTAAACATATAAGGTTTCCACTCAATGACTTTCTGTGCTCCCCTTTTTTTCAAGAGTCTTTTATATACCGTAGAGCTTTTCAGCATTCATTTTGAACGTCGCCAGATGATCGTTTTATTAGGGGCTCGGCGGCTTATCTGATGTTTCAGAAATTATTGTCAATTCTCCAATCAGTATATTTCTTTGAAGAAGGGGAACATATTATGGAATTTTTTCAGTATTTAATTTCCATTTCCAGACTAGTAAAAGAAACAAGTGTTCGAATATGTACTAAACCACGTTGTGAAGTTTGTTCAGAAATAAAAGTCAATTTTTCAGTTCCTTTGGTTTCAGGGTTTCAATTCTATTGAGGGTAAGTTCTGGAATGGTTTAATTGCAGAGCTTATTTTGCCTCTCGTATTCTTTCAATTAAAAATTATCAAATGCGCAATCTAGAAAACGGCAGTTACAATATCAAATCATTTTTCAGATATTAGAAAATATGTTAGAGCGGAAAAAATATTTGAGTGGAGCTCGCAGAAGAAAACTCCAGAGAGAAAAACAAAGCATTTTGCAAGCAACGGACGAATTTCTCATATTAGTCCAGTAAATGAGGATATTTGTTACGAATTCTTTCAAGATTCATCAATTTACTTGAAATTTTTAATGTAGGTAGGAAATAGCTCAAGGAACAAAGTCTATCCGATGCCAAAGTATGCTATTATCTCAGGGGGTTCCCACCCCTTCTCGGGGTTGGACATTTTTTTGTCAAAATAACACCGGGTATCGATGAAGAACTTAATTATTAGTAAAAAATGTTCCATAAAGTCAATAATTTTTTAGTTATTCGTGATTGAAAACATGATATTTTCATTGAATAATTACAATTTTTGGAATGGTTATTTACGAATAAAAAAAAGGTATGCATTAATGTAACCTGTTCTCTCGAGCATTTTTTCGTTTGTGTAGTATTGAAACTTCCTCCCTGTAGAGGCGTTTAATGAATTGGTTGAGGCTTTCTCGGCCATCGTTCAATGTAACCAGTTGTCTCGAGCATTTCAGCTCGACGTTTCACCAGTTCGAGTGTCTAGCATCTTCAGGAGTTATATTTCATGAGATTTTCTCACTCAGAACACTAGTCGACAGAGCGAGAAGAATATGTGAGCCAGAACAACTATTAACCGAGTTAGAACACTTGAAGCGCGCCCTCATGGCTAACGACTACACGAAAAACGACATCGATAGATACATCACACATAGGCCTGAACACAACAACGACAATGTATCACGTCGCCAAGTATCGCCAACAAAAGCATACTTGCCGGGTGACAGATAGAATCGGACGAATTCTGGGGAAACATAATATTAAGGCAATATTCAAACCGTAGAAGAAGGTCAAGAACCATCTCAACCCAAGGGCAGAAGGGACCCACTCAGTACACCGGGTGAATACCCAATTCCGTGCAGCTGTGGGAGTGTACAACGAAGCGATCAATCAACACGAGGATCAAGAAACACAAGGCCAGTTGTAGACTGGGTCATTCAGAGAAATCCGCCTTCGCAGAACACACACTGAACAACACGAATCATGCAATAGAATTCGACCAAACCCAAGTGTTGTGTATCACTACCGCATACTACCCCAGGCTTTACAGAGAAGCAATCGAAATTCATAAACACCCAACGAATTTTAATAGATCGGAGGAAACTTTAAAAATCAATAGAACATGGGTGCCAGTACTCAAAAACACCAAACCTCTTCCCTACAATGATAACTGGGTACAATGATAACCGGGGAATGGAGATCGGGCACCGGATGTGAACCGGTCGGACACCGGTGCGCGTTCGGGATCGGGACGAGACCGGTTATATAAGAAGTACAATCTGCGTTCCCGTCACACTCAGGCAGTTCAGTCCGGTGAGGACATCTGATGAAATATAACTCCTGAAGATGCCAGACTCCCGACCTGGTGAAAAGTCGAGAACTAATCCACGACGGCGGCCGAAATGCTCGAGAGAACAGGTTACATTGACGATGGCCGCGAAAGCCTCAACCAATTCATTAAACTATGTATTGAACTAGATAAAGTGTGAGAAAGATATTTGTAGCTTATAGAAAAAGAGATTTTGTTTCTTAGAATTATTCTAGGTGCAACACAAGGAAAGATATCGTGAGTAAAAGGCAACATTTTTTTCGCTTGAATCGATACATCCAATTTTTGAAACAAGGATGAATTCAAAATAGTAATCATCGAAATGAATACCATTTTAAATTCCCAGGCTCAGAGATCTTTTATCATGAGGTTGGAGAAATGATATTAGATTTTGTCACTTTGTCACTGAGATGAGAGATATAGGCCGAAACCGATATATTGGGAATTGAAAATGGTATTCATTTCGATTATTACTATTTTGAATTCATCTATGTTTCAAAAATGTTCTCGATGTGGCCTCCGTAAAGGCAAAGAATTTTCTTTTTCTTCGATACATTCAACTTGAGATTACGGAAAAACTATTGATGTCGCGGAAAAGTCGATTGCATATAAACTCAGCGAAATGCAATGCAAAAAAGTTTGACGACTCTTATATTTTACGAAAAAATAGGTAGTAAAACTAACCGCAATCTACCAGAATTGAAATGGACGTCAAAACTTTTTATTTTATTGTTGTTAATATGCTCAAGAAGTTTGACTGGTTTGAAATGCATAGTTTGTGAAAAAATTAGATCAAAGCAGAAAGCGCACGTTTCAGTTTTCTTGAAAATCTGCCTTTTTTTCCTTGTAAGTCGAAAATGAAAAGAGATACGAAAAAATGATTCAATACAGAAATACATGATTTAAAAAAAAATGCTGTTTTTTGTTTTTTTCCTGTACCATAAAAAGTGACAAAGATATCACTACTTTAAGTTAGTTTAATAGCGCAAGTTTGCCCCAATTCACACACACACCGGTTTTTGGTCGACCGGTTTCATGCCGGTGGTCCAAATCGAACGCTAATTGGTGCCGACGTGAATGCAAGGTCCCATTCACCAATCAGCGTGCGATTTGGTTGACCGGAACGAAACCGGCTGACCAGAAACCGGTGTGTGTGTGTTGGGACTATCATCTTTCTTGCGCCCTTTAACCCTTAACCGTTCGAAAACTAGAGATTTTGAATTGATGTGATTAATATGATTCATAGTCCTTGAAATTTTCTTCAAATAGGTTTTTGAATTTATATATATATATATATATATATATATGTGTGTGTATCCATCGGTTTAAAACGTTCTCCGACGTCTTCCGATACCCAGTTTTCACTTCTCGATTCATCCAAAGATCTTCTTCCAGTTCTCTTTCTCTCATCTGCTTATTTACTCCTTCTCTCCAGGCGAGACACGGTCTTCCTCTCTTTCTTCTTCCATGTGGGGTCAACGTTAGTATCTGTTTGGGCAATCGTTGCTCAGGCATCCTCTGAACATGGCCATACCATCTCAGTTGTTGTGTATGAATGTCGTCCACTATTGTGTGCTCCACCTTCATGATCTCCCTTATTCTGCTGTTGGTCACTCTCTCAAGTCTTGACCTTCCCGCAGAACGTCTCCAGAAGTCCATCTCCGTTGCTTCAAGTTATTTCTTGACTCTCTCCTTCATTTGCCAAACTTCACTGCTGTACGTAACTATACTCTTCACGATTGAATTGTATATGCGATGCTTATTGTCATTCGAGATTCCCAGAGGACACTGTTGAGGCGCGCAATTGCCTTTCTTCCCTGGCTGTTTCGATCTTCTATTGTTTGATCCACATTTCTTTGATTTGTGATAATCATACCCAGGTACTTGTACCATTCACAGCATGCAATCATATCTCCACTCTCCAAAATGAGATATGCACATATACTTTGTTTTTTCATATTGACCTCTAGGCCCCATCCCTTATATCTAATCGTAGTTTTCTTGTCATGTATTCCAAATCCTCATACTCTTGAGCAATAACAAGTTGGTCGTCTGCAAATGAGAGGGTGTAAATGATGTTGTCGTCGATCGGAAGTCCCATGTTCCTGCATTTTCGTTTTCAAAGTTTGTTCAAGGTATATCTTAAACAATGTTGGTGAGATGCAGCAGCCCTGCTTCAGACTCTTTCTGATGTTTAACCTTTTCGATAGAGTGTTACGATCTTTTATCACTGCTGTAGCCCCAACATACATACCTTTCGCCGCACTCACCAAATCGGAAGAAATGTTGGTTTGCTCCAATGCTTCCCATAATTTATTATGTGGAATGCTGTCATACGCCTTTTTCAGATCCACAAACAAAGGATGAACTTCCTGGTTGACAGCTATCTTTATTTTTCTATGATCTGAGTGATACAAAATAGATGGTCTTTTGCTGATCTCCCTGCTCTGAAACCTGCTTGCTCTTCGGCCTCTAGATCTTTATCCTTATTCTCGATTTTCTGTTTTATCAGTTTTCCGTATATTCTACTGATTGAATTTGTTACGGCAATATCTCTATAGTTGTCACACTCATCGCGTCTGCTCTTCTTATGTATTGGGGATATAAATGATGTCCTCCATTCTTCGGGAATTTCAGTTCCATTTATACCTCTGAAAAATTCCCGCGAGGTCATCATATAATTTTATTGTGCCATACTTCACAAGTTCTGCTGGTATGTTACCTGGGCCTGGTGCTCTGCTATTTTTCATGGTTTTACAAATTCTTTCCACTTCTTCTGTTGTCACTCGTATAGGTGAACTCGAAACGCTTATATTGTGGACTTTATTCTCATCTTGGAACTGTGATCTGTCCTCATCCAGATACGGTATCTTAAAAATAAATGGAGTTGTTGTGAAAAAAAACCGAACAAGTTTTTTTAACTTTTAGGAGGTACTGAGCAATGATTGTATACATGGTTCACCTAAAGATACAACCGAAAAAACATTGAAAATATAATCAGAATTTAGCAAAGCCATAACCAAAAGTTCTGCTGTAAAATTGGCATCTCTCGTACCTACATCAGATGCTTTGGATGAGCACATTAAGAGAGCTTATAACCAAATTCAAATTTGGCTAGGCAATAAAACTCTCAATTCAGTTGATTAGGGTTGGAATGGTACCGATGGATATTTGCAGCCCACAAAAATGCAAAACACACAAGAATTGTTGAAAATGATTTTTTGTAACTACAAAAAAGGATGCAATGCGTCATGCACCTGCAGAAACTGATTCTTTTTTGTAACTCTACATATGGAGAATCTGTAGTTCTTAACTGACAAAATAGTGGAAATTCTTCTTTGACAAATGATATTTTTATTTTGTTATTTTGAACAGATAGGGGTTGAAAAATAAAAACAACTAAAACTAACATTAATCCAAAATACTGTTTTAAAATGGATTGAAATTAAATGATAATATCAATAAAGCCCCATTTTTTCACATTTTACACTGAAAAGGGGTGGTTTATATATAAGGTCTTGAAGTATATGAAGACCTTCATTAAACTTCATAAAACGCTACTGAAGCCCAAAAATTATTCACGTAAGAACGTAGACCTTAAAAACTGACGATTGCGCATGTGTATATGTCAATTATAACCATGGAGGTAAAGGAAGAGGAGGGGGCATAACGTTTGAAATGTGTTACGAAAAAAAATTTGAAAGTGGCTCCCCAAGATGGCCGCCCTCGAGTTATTTAAAATGTAGTTTCTATAATTTTTGCCTTATATATTATTCGTTCGTTCGTTGTGGCAGTTGTATGCAGTGGAAAAATATAAATAAAAATGGTTTCTTGTCCGGTATATGGTCAGTGGCGTAGCAGAGGGCCCCGCAGACCCCGCAGTGCGGGGGGGCCCCGGCCCCGGCCCAAAACCTAAACAATGATGGTACAGTTATATATTATCGAAAAATAGAGAAATATTCCTGAATTATATTCAAAACACATAGAAGGTTAACAGTAATTCGATTCGACATATCCCTCAATCACACCCTGTGCTACCCTATTTTGAATATTTTTTTATAGCGTCAAGCTTTTCGGTATTTCTCTTTGAAGGTCGTCACATGATCCTTTTATTGGGGGCTCGGCGGCTTATTTGACATGTTCTTAAGGCGGCTTATCTCCCATTGAAGAAATTATTGTCAGTTCTCCAACCAGGACATTTTTATGAAGAAGGGGAAAATATTATGAAATCTTTTTATTTCCATTTCCATTCTAGTAGTGAGAGAAACAAGTGTTCGAATACGAAACCACGTTGTGATTTTGTTTACAATCAACGACAAAGTTTTCAATGTTTTGACTCTTTTAGTGCCTTTGGTATCAGGATTACAATGTCATTCAAGGTTAGTTCTAGAATTAATTGCGTAGCTTATTTATCCGTTTAGAAACGTCTTGTGTATTTCTTCATTTTCAATATTAAAAAAAAGTTACTGAATGCGCCAATTAGAAACGTCAGTTCGAATGTCTTAAAATTTTTCAGAAATAAGAAAAAATGTCAGATCGGGAAAGAAAATATTAGAGTGGAGCTTGCAAAAGAAAACTCCAAAGAGAAAAAAAATGCATTTTCTACGCGACGAAAGGTTTTTTTGATATTTTAATAAGCCAATGCCTGAGTCACAATTAATTATTCAGCACAGTGGCCTATCAGAGGTCCCCGGCACTAAAGGGGCACCCAAGTCAAACGAAAAGCTTCAAATGGGGCCCCAATTATTTCATTATATTGAACTTGCGGATTCGCCATATTTTTCTGGGATGTTATGAACAAAACTGAAAAAATGGATATACAATTATTATTACTCCCGAAAAATAGAGAAATGTTCCTAAATGGTTTAAAAAACATATGAGGTTTTCAATAACCCCATTCGAGCTTCGAATTATCACTCAATTAGTTTTTTAATATACCGTCAAGCTTTTCGAGACTCTCTTTGGACATCGTCAAATGATCGTTTTATTAGGCTCAAGATAATCAAAAATTATCTTAGGAATACAATAACGAACACACGTCTATCAGACTTTTGAGCCTACTACAGCTTTGAACAAGAAGTAGCCTGAAGCTTGGCCATCGACAAGTTGATAGATATGTTTGAACAGAAAAATTAGCAAAGATTTATGCATTTTTGTTAAATAAATTTTCAACTTTTTTATCACATTGATTTTTTTCCAGTAATTTTTACATCAGAATCTTTGTTATTTTGTTTACAAACTTTTGTTATTTAATATATTGTATACATACCTACATATATATGAATTTTTTTTCACAATTCTTAAATATTTTTCTATAAAAAACGTCAGGAAAAACTTATCAAAATAACGTCAAGTCATGGAGGGGGCCCCCGACTAAAATCTTGCGGGGGGGGGGGGGGGGGCGAAATTTGCGCTACGCCACTGTATATGGTTGAACCAATACATCGAAAAATAAAAATCCTGCAGTTACATTTCACAGGTAAGCTTTTCGAGTCTCTTCATAATGTTTTTTCACTACCATGTTAATAAAATATCCAAAACCCACTTATGCCTTTTGTATATAGGTTTCCTGTGAAGCCTGAGAGAAGGGACCAGTGGGTCAATGCCGACAATCCGACATCCACTGCTAGGATTTGTTCTGTTCATTTCAGAGAAGAGGATATGGAAAGAACCTCTCTTTCTTGTGTCAGAATTAGGGAAAATGCTGTACCAGGGACGGGCCCAAGGGGGGGGATGGGGGGGATGATCCCCCCCCAATGTTGAACGAAGTTGGCAAATTTTCAAAGCAGTCGGAAAATTTTCGAAGGAGTTGGAAAAATTTCAAAGCAGTTGGAATAAATTTCAAAAATGTTGAAAAAATTTCAAATCGGTTAGAAAAATTTCAAATCAGTTGGAAAAAATTCCAATGCAGTTGGCAAAAGTTCAAAGCAGTTGATAAAATATCAGTGCAGTTGGAATACATATTTCCGAGAGCGTTATGAAATTCGAACTAATCTGAATTAGAAAAAAACAAGTTTGCAATCAGTACTTAACAATATATGTATAGTCGGCAATAAATGGTATTCAACCCAATATATTTTCGATCAACTGTTTGAAGAGATGCGGCTTCAAGAATTAGGTACTCAGTAGTTGTAAATTCTTCAGTTACGTCGCATGGACTGTGTCATAAAAAAACCATCTGGTATCATAAATTTAAGCTGTTTCTATCAGATAAGGAGAAGCATCATTACATTATGTACATTGTGTTATAGTTTTGCGAATAAAAATATTTATGTGTAGGTATATATATATATATATATATATATATATATATATATATATATATATAGGTATATATATATATATATATATTCTTTTGAATAAGAGAGCTAAAATAATACAATAAATGTTGAAACAAAAAGAACCTAAGCTGAGGTAAAAAAAGGAACGGGGTACCACAACATTCTTCGTATAATACTATAGTATCATACGATACTTTCATCACCAGTATCATACGATACTATAGAGCCAGGGGAAAAAACCTCAGCCGAAAAAACCTGTCTCCCCGTTAAAAAAATAAAATAAAATTGTTGTATCTGAATATTCTATATAGAAGGACATCACGATCAGCGGGACGGCTCTTCGGAGGAAGGATTTCCAAACACAAACTCCAACCTGAGTTGATCTGAAATTTTCAACCCATTGCAAAAATGAGTTTGATATATTGTGTATGGCTCTAATGCCATCTTGGAATTTATAAATCGAACAATTATTAATTAGGTGTTCAACTGTTTCCTCTGATTCACCACATTCACAATTAGGACTATCAACCGAATTATGTGTAGGTAAATGAATTTAAAAAATGAACCGAAAAAGATTCAAAGTGAAGTTTGAGTTATGTGGTCTAAACATGAACAGAAAATGCACAAAGGTCAACAAGTGTGAGAGAAAATTATGGGTTGTGACCATAGAATATATAATATCGGAGGGCAATTTATTCGTCTTTTTTTTAACTAAAAAAACTGAAATTAGCTACGAAACACAAATCCATCACAACAAAAATTGTTCGACACACTAAATATATGCAAAGAGTTCGAAATCGCCAACTCAAATTAGGAAATTATGTTCGAAATTGTTTTTACAATAATGACTGATTTAGGTCGAAACCGTTTCCCTACTAAGTTGGGAATCTGTTTTTTTTCAAGTATCTTGATTTATGATGATTGCAACTTTGACACACATTTTCTGTTTTAATTTTTAGTTATGTTACTTTTCTTTATACCATGGAGTCCATAAGCAAAAGGAAGGCTCATTTTTTATCAAACGAAATATATTTTCTGAATTTTTTGTACCTATTATTCTGTGAAATGGGCCCATGTTAGGAATGAGCAGTTTCAATATTATGAATCTCCTCAAAGTGGTTCGTATAATACTATAGTATCATACGATACTTTCATCACCAGTATCATACGATACTATAGAGCCAGGGGAAAAAACTAATTAACTTTGATTTTTCATCTACCCAGCATTCAATCCTGTATAATTCTTCATTTTATGTGAAAAAATCTTGTTTTATGATGCTCGAAAATTTGAGATACACCAAAAAATGAATCTGAATTAAATTGAAGAATGAAACAAGAAGTTGTAACTCAATGTACTTCTCACAAAAAAAAAATGATTCCATAAAATAAAACACCTCACATAATTGAATATTGTGTAGTTGGAAAATCAACGTTAATTTCTCACCACTTTGATGAGATTCATCGTATTGAGACTGCTCATTTCCAATGTTTACTACTTTCACAGATTAAAAAGAGTAGATTTTTCAGAAAAAAAATTTCCTCTGATGGAAATGAGTCTTGCTTTCGCTCCCAGATTCCATGGAATAAAGAAAAGCTACAAAACTGAAGAAACAAACAATTCAAATTAAAAAATTCAGAACATTTATCGTTGACCCAAAAACAGTTTACAAAAAACTGGCATAAGTAGTGTTTCTCAAAGTTTCAAGTAACATCGAGATACTCTTCACGAAAAAACAGACTCCATAAAATCTAGGTACTTAATTGAATGTTCGGTTGATGAAAAAAAGTTAATTACTCCTCACTCTGTTGAGATTAATCACTTTGAATTTTTTTACCGAAACAAGTATCACACCATATTATGTATAAAAGTTTTCTGTTAATCCAATGTACAGTCGGAAAATTTTCGATGGATTTCCCCCCCCAAAAATTTGGCTTCGGCCCGTCCCTGTCACTAATTCATTAAAAGCAATATTTCATGACATTTTGATATTTGATTGATCTTTTGGTCATTAAAAGCGAACCCAACAAACTTCGAATTGTGAAAGTCAAATATCCCAAATTCCCGTCACAAGTTTGGCTCCGTAACATGGCGGATTTCTGGTGGCACTTTTTTAGCAAGGGAAACATAGGATATGCTACCTCCCCTCTCTTTACCTCCATGATTATAACGTCTACGTCTACGTCCGTGGAAGCACTTCAACTCTCTAATATGAGACGCTCGGTTAGCTAATAGAAGGGTAGGTAGATAATGCGTGATTAGCTATGAACCATATTATAATACCCACGTGGATTTTAACATTTAAGGAAAGAAATCTTCGGGACAGGATTGGTTTGTGGGGCTATATCAGGCATGTCTCACTGTATGTGGAATTGGTGATACAGTGCTACAATTGCCTGAGGTATGGTAATATCAAGACTAAAGGTAATAGTCCGATAGAGTCGAAAAAATGTAGAAATTCTGGTGAAGAACCCGAAGAGGATGACTACCCTAATACTAAAAATTCAAAATATGTTTTCTGTGAGGAAAACATATGCGTCAGCAGACTGTACTTGTCCGAAATTTCCACGTCAAAAACCAATTGATAATTTAATTGCAGTACAAAACATATCGTATTTCGAAGCAGTTAAACTCATGCCGAAGACATACAAAAGATGTTGACCAAATGTGCAGGATAATTCCACTTCCATTCAACACAGATCACATTTGTTCCCACAACACCCAGTGATAGCCACCTTCAATGTTCAGTACTCTGCTATTATCACGGTTCCCGTACACGAAAGAAAGTATCTAATGGCGCCTAAACCAACCACAACTTCGTATTCCTCAGATGTGACTAAAAAGAAGAGGAGAGATTCAGATTCACCAACTCATGACCGATTTCTTTATGAATCGCAACTAATTAACGTTTCTTTTCCCTTATCTCCTATTATCAGAAATAGTGAACCAGCCCAAACCTTGTGTAACCCCAAGCCTAGCCGAGAAAAAGCTTCATTTCTTTTAGATGAAGACCTAATTAATCTAATTGGAAAGCGTGTTACATAGAATGATTCAACAGAAATCTTAAAACGTCTTTCAGATCTACTATAAAGCAAATTTGCAAAATCTCCTGCAGTCTCGGGAGTACAGAATGAACCGTTATGTCCAGAGTGTGACCCCGAATCTATGGATGAATAATAGGTACAATTCAATCGGCCATTGTTTCGTCTTCAGTCTAACCCTGTCTTGTTAGAATTTACTATTATGTCTTGTACTCTTTCACCTCGAGCGTCAAGATGTTTAATGTACTTCAGTGGAATTCGAGATCAATTATTCCCAATGTAGACAATCTTCGTCTCGTTAGTATTTCTATGATCTTCGTGCCCTACTGGAGGAGCACCGCCCCAACGTCTTTTTACTATAACTTTGGAGTTCATGTCTTTCATTGTGGGGTAAAAGTATTTCCTCTCTAGTTGAACACAACATACCGTTCTCAGTACTTAATATGAACTTTGTTGAGGGCTTTGATAAACTTCAAATTCAGGGATTTTAAATAACCAATCTAAACTTCAGTATCATCAATATCTGTCCCCCGAACATTGCGTTACCCATTATATTTTGGAGATCTCTGATAATATTTATAACATATCGCAGCCTTTATATTATATTTGGTGATTTGAACACTCAAGATCCGACTTGGGGTTCGGGTGCACAAAACTTAAACGGTTAGTGTTGAATGGACTAATTTTGACATAATATGATGTATCGATACTCAAGATGGCTCCGCAACCATAATCACGGTAGCTTGTAAATATTTGAGCGCTTCTGATATTGCTTTATGCACAAGCGAACTTGGAATCAATCCAAAATCCAAAATGGGAAGTGATCCCTGTTCCTAGAAATATCGATCACTTTCAACACAATCGTTTGAAGTATATTGTTCCCATTTTTCGACTGGGAAATACATATTTTAGTCGGCTGGTTGAAATATCAACAGCATAATGAAAGCGCTATAGGAACACAGAGCCCAAAAAATTTGGAGAATTTCAGATATATCATTAGAGAAGCATTAGTGAAGATAAGAGCTTTCCGGGAATACTTACACGACCCATCTCTTGAAAAATTCTTACATGCTGAAAATGCCCAAGCTGCAGGCAATAAATAAAATTCAGCAGACTAAGCACAACTCCTTCAGAACGTTCTGCGAAAATTTGTCTACATGTAATGGTAAAAAGCTTCGATCAGACATGAGCAGATTCAAGCATAGATTTAGTGCCCCAGTAGTCCGGATTAAGTCCCAGACATGTGGATAAGAGATACTCAAGCGATTGTGTCCCTTGCAAAATACATATTATATTTCACACATTATTTTACCAGAAAATTACTGCCCTTCACCGTTTCCACATATTACTCAATCAGTTGATTGTAGCCATCGGATCAAAAAAAGAATAATCCTTCCCAGGTAAAGAAGGAATAACAAACAATATGTTGAAATATTGGCCGATCCAGGTTAAGATATTGATGCAAAGAATTTTAAATCAATTCTTCACTTCTCCGCATATTCCTCTGTCACTTAAAAATACTGTTGTTTTTCCTTTATGTAAACCTAATAACTACCTAATAAGTCTCCGGATGATTCGTTGATTGTTGAGTTACTGGCTTTTTTCTTTGACGTCGTGCATCCTGAAGTAGTTTGAATACCTCATAGCCACCAGGTTGGAGCGATTATCAGTTGGGCTTTTGTAAGGGAATATCAGTGAATGATGTCCTTTGACTTTTATTCAAAAAGATATACTCTGCAATGTCTAGAAATGAGTTTGCTATTGTCGTTTTCTTGGACATCAGGCAAGCCTATGACTCCGTTCAGATTGATTTCCTTGAACAGAGCCTGCTGAAAATTATTATCCCTAAAGATCCATTTACCAGAACAAGAACCTAGTTGATACGACACAGCGTTCTCCTTCAAGGAACCATTGAGTTTGATAAAAAAGTGAGCAAACTTCAAATTTCTCCAGATGTCTCTGGAAAATTTTTCGGCTCTTTGTTATCGGAGATTGAAGGAACCAATGAACATTCTTCTGTTTAAACTATATGGACCTGACGTAAACGAAGCACTTTAAGCACCTGCCATTTTTTCCGATTCGGGTTGGAAAGATACAGGCTGTTGAAAATCTATAGATAAAAAAGTAATTTTCGAATGTATCTCGTGAATAATTTCATCGTATGAAATGATTTTCAGAATAAAGGTTTTCATTAATGCGGCAAAATCTTCTACAAACACGAAATTTTACTCTTATGTTTTATTTTTTTCATTATGACGAATATATTTCATTACATTTCATAATTACATCCGAAAATCTCATGCTTGATTCACAATGGACCTAAATTAAACATAACTCAATACATACGTAAAAATCAATATTGAAACTACAAAATTCATACGAAACAATTCATAATAGGTTCAATTTTGCGTTTGAATTCCATAAGTCGAATGTAAATGTAGAAATTACGTAACATGTTGTGAACACTTTCATTTTTTTCAGGTATGATTTCTATTGTTTAAATGTTTGTCTTTCACGTTATGTGTTATTAAGTTACGTTTAAGTCATAGACAAAGAATTGTCTATGTTTATAATTTAAGTTATTTCCATTGTGAATCAATCATAAGATCCCAACTCTGGAAAGCAGTTGAATGCAGTTTAATGAATATTTGGCCATTGTGGAGTGGAAAATAAATGTATTCTTCGAGAAATTTCGTGAAAAGTGCATTTTTCGAGTAATTTATGATTGAAAGAAATCCGTATCAGCGAAATTAACAAAACTGAATACTTTTGTGAAATGCAACTCTGTCCAGAAGGTTTAGGCGGTATATCTTTTTATCTTGGCTGAATCGGAAAAATAATATACGAAAAATAGAATTTCTTTTGGTCACATGCAAGAATCTATTGGTTCAATTATATGTACAAGTCATGGACTCACCCTCTATGATACGGATATCCCGTGGGCTGAATTTGTAAGGTATATATATATATATATATATATATATATATATATATATATATATATATATATATATATATATATATTCTTATGAAAAAGAGAGCTAAAATAATACAAAAAATGTTGAAACAAAAAGTACCTAAGCTGAGGTAAAAAAAGAACGGGGTATCATATCATTCTTCGTATGATACTATAGAATCATACGATACTATCATCACTAGTATCATACGATACTATACAGCCAGGGGAAAAAACCTCAGCCGAAAAAACCTGTCTCCCCGTAAAAAAAATAACATAAAATATTAAATATCAGGAAAATCTTGAAAGACATCAGTGTGATCATCTTCATGCCATCCATCGATGGGCTCGGATAAACAGATTCTTCCCAAAACGACTTGCAATTCTTAATCTGAAATGAAAAAAGACAAAAGCAGAAAAGAAACCGATTATTCAGAATAAATCAAATGCATTTTACAAATGCACCTGCTACTTTGAAAAACATCAAGGTATTTGGGTCTTACGATACATCAAAACTTGGACTAGTCCCAACATGTGCGCCAAATCTATGCAAGGTATTGGTTTACAGAAAGCTTTGTGCAGAACCTGCTAGGGTTATCATCCAGCTACTCAACTGCTTCTATATGTATAGGTACTAGGTACAGTTCAACTGTTCGACCATTTCTGGATTATGGGAGCCTATTTCATGGAAAGTGCTCTAAATCTCTTTATAGAGACTTCGAAACGTCGGCGGAGTTAAGGGTCGATTTCACAAAGCTTTAATTGTACGATTTAAAAACCTTCCGTAAATTCGAACCAATCGAATCACTCGTTTTGAAATTTCAAGGAATCGCGGTTGTTGCGATTAATTTAACGGTACAATAAAAGTTTTGTGAAACCGACCCTATGAATATTATTGAAGAATTTTCCATCCCAATTACCCGATATTTGATTTCTTTGTAAAATTAGAAGGTTACTCACTTCTCCTTCCCAGCTTCTCCCATGACTTAGCTTTTCATATGAATTCAATTGAATACCTTACCCTCAATTTGTCTAAGATAGCTACCGACTTTTTCGGGTCTAGAGCAGTGGTTTCCAAACTTGATGTTACCACGTCTCCCTTAAAAATATTTAATCATTTGGCGCCTCCCGCTGAAGATTTCATAAAATAAAAACACAAACATTTTTAGGAAAAAGAATAAAACGGTAAACAGAAAATTCTTTGTCTTTACGGAGGCCACACCGAAAACATTTTTGAGACATAGATGAATTCAAAATAGTAATTATCGAAATAAATACCATTTTCAATTCCCAGGCTCATTATTTTTACTCTTATAAAATTTATTAATACATAACTAATGGAAAACGATATTTTACTATTGTTTTTGATGAGATGGGTGTGCTTGTCCATTAACACTTTGAAAAATTATGCAGTAATTTAGAAAATTGTTCACTATAACTAATTTTCACGGCTCCCTTTAGATTAGTCCGCGCCTCCCAGTTTGGGAAACACTGGTCTATAGAGGGATACCCAGATTATGATATAATTTTCACAGATGTCTCAAAACTTCAGAACGTGTAGGTTACTGTAACAACAATTATTTTCTTTTAGCTTCACTTCGAAGATAAAGTTGAAAATATAAACTTGAAAAAACGAAGGAAAATAAATGCTGTGGTGTGCGTTTTTTTTTTTATGTGAGATAACATTTCCCTATCCTAGTTTTCCTTTTATTTTAGTGATTTGTTCGAATTGTGGTAATGTCTGGGTTACCAGTTACCACACCTTCTGCACTAGTACTATTAACAACCGGAGACTAGAAAAAATATTTTAGAATATAGTAACTGATAGAAAAAATGGAAGCCCTGATGCCTCCCAAATTTGGAGGGTCATACATTTGTTTGATGCAGTGAACTAATAACAGATGGAAGGAGTCAGATGCGAAAAATGAAATTCCACTGCCTGTTGTTTACATGTTTACCTTTGTTTGTGTACAATTATATTCCGAATAAGCCTTTAACATAGTGAAAAATCAAAGGTAGAAAATAATTTCAGGACAATAACGATAGTAACATATACAAATATATAGAAAAAAACAGATGAAACTAAAAAATTCAACGATTCACGATTCACTCAAGAGAACTTTTCCATGTTTTGCCCCTAATCAGCTGATTATCACAAACGTGTGTTATTGGCGAATCCAACTACCGTTGAGGGTGCTGTAAATACTTGTTTTCTAGGTTCGAAATTTAGCCACCAGCCTGAGTGGCGCTAGGGCTTTTTTGTAAATTTTTGAATGACAACGGGACATTTATATCATTTTGTGAAATAAATGAATAGATTTTCATTTTAAGAGTGATTTAAAGGCTTTTTAAGATGGTAGTGTGTGTGAATGCATTTCTGATTGTACATTAAGTGTGGCAAATTCAGAAGAACAACTCGTTTTCACCACGAAATATGAAAAAATTTTATGCAAAGATATTTAATACTTGTAAGAACAATTATTTTGGTCAAATGAATATGTTTTACACTTGTTGGGATTACTCAAATGACGTAGAATAATATATTTGAAAGTATTTCCTAGACCTATGAGGTTCTGCAGAATTCGTAAATGAATGGTACTACCTCGAAGTGATATCCAATTGAAGCAGAATCATTCGTGCTGCACACAGGTTCAAATGAATCTGTTGAATTTGGAAACATATGACTTCATTGTTAATTGAAGTTTTCCCAAATCAATCTTGAAAGTGGGTGCTCCCTTTCATGAAGATTACGAACAAAATTTGATTGAGAACATTTCATTTAATCATTTCTTCAATCATATGTTGCAAAATGAATAAACGATTCTGAAATTTTTTCCAGTCTTTATTAGTATTTTGTTTGTAATTTTAAAATGTAAATTGTTTATATCTTTCATCACAATATTAAGATAACAATCAAATATAGATAAAATATTTGTTTACAATGGAAAACTTGCCAGAGATGATACCAAAAAGTCAGAAGAGATGTATGTAATTGCCAAGTCAAAGTGAAATGACAAAATGCTGACATAAATATAGAACAAACCTTTGAAAATTTATAATTGTTTGAAAACTCATAAGGCTGGTTACACAAAACTTCGATTGCACCGTTAAATTAATTGGAGCCAACGCAATTCGTTGAAATTTCAAAACGAGTGATTTGATTGGTTTGAATTTACTTAAGGTTTTTAAATCGTACAATTGAAGCCCATAATCTTTCAAACCTAGTGTTTGCAAATTCAGTCAAGGAGTTCAATTGTTTCTTATATTTAATGGCATTAGCAAAATTTCACATCAAATCACCAGTGTTCACTTGTCCCATTGTCTTCAGATACTTCCTCTGTATTTTCAAATCTCACAGATTGCATTTTGAATAGCACATGCACAGCAGATTGTTCCTCTTTACTCAAAACAGACAATATTGCAGCATTTTTTTCTTTGATTTACACACCACTTTCAAAATTATGGAAATGGGTACACTGAGTTGTTGATTGAGATATTATATGTTTATCCCTAAGAGTATCATTCCTGGATTCTCTCCTCAATGTATGTTGGGCCATACAAGCCCTATTCATTTCTTCTGGATATTAACTACGTCGCAAGTTTCGAGAAGTCACAGCAGTAGCTTTAAGCTCAGCAGCTTTCATTTGCTGAAATTTTGAACCTGAAAAGATATATAAATAAATATTATGAATTATGCACATAATTTTTCACAACAGACCTATGACAAGATTATCAATCTGAAAATGATGAGAGAAAACAATCATTTTTCCCATCTTCAATCTTCTCACCCAAGCTTCTTTTTTTTCAATATATCAAGGGCATTATAATTCATTCACACATAATGAAAATATCATTCCACTGGCCAATATTATTCAAATGAATCTTATTATTTCTGCTCAGCTTCAATATGGCTCCTAACCTGAAATTTAACACATGAATTTGAGAATAATCTTATGTTAACGTATAATTCTCGTATAAATACCTTTCGATAGTTTGTCAGCATGAATTCTACTATTCAGAAAACCTAATAATTTCACCAATCTTCGTATATTAAACGAAAATATCAATAATTTATATTAAAAACCATGTATTTTGAACGGGATTACTCCAAAGTATACTTGTTTTCTTAGGGCGATATTTCGCCGCTAGAGGGAGTTTAGATTTTTTGGATTCGCCAATTAGTTCACTGGTTTGATTAACCAAGCCAAGCACATTGTGAAGGAGAAGAACTATATGTTCTGTGATCACACACGTGACATCCAACCTCTTTGTAATTGGTGGCGCTTTGAGCTTGCGCATTTGATGTCTCATTGGAAGTGAATGTGAAAAATATTAAATTCATTCAGCATCAATTTTCTTTAACTAGATAAAAAAGTAACAATAAATAAACATTTTAAATGGCGCTTCATGTTCCTAAGGCTCCGGGCTTTGCCCAAATGTTGAAAGAGGGAGCGAGGGTGAGTTGATCTATCATGAAAAGCTCTTCAGGAAAACATGTGGCTAGCAAAGGATCCAAATAAATTCTGTTAAATTTCAGTACTACTCCGGCTTGGAAGAAGCAGTTATAAGAAATATTGGAGCATGTAAAGAATTCTCTCATTCTGTTCAATCTGCGTTTGGGCCAAATGGAATGAACAAAATGGTTATCAACCATCTCGAAAAAATGTTCGTTACTAGTGATGCCGCTACCATAATTAGAGAACTAGATGTAGAACATCCAGCGGCAAAGTTGATGATTCTTGGTTCGGAAATGCAAGATTCCGAAGTTGGAGATGGTACCAATTTTGTAATCATTCTAGCAGGAGCATTATTGGGTAATAACTCCCTTTGTTATATAGGATGCCTTATTTATACTTGTCTTTGTCTGTAGAAGCCTCTGAAGAACTTATTCGTCTTGGTGTAACACCAACAGAAATTGCTGAGGGCTATGAGTTGGCATTAGAAAAATGCTTAGAAATCTTACCAAAACTTGTTTGTGTAGAAGTAAAGAGTACTCATGATGTTGAGAACATGAAGAAAGGAATTCTTACATCTATTCAATCTAAACAGTATGGAAATGAAGAGTTTTTAACTGAATTGGTTATGAAAGCTTGTGATTCTATTATTAGCGGAGATACAACATTCAATGTTGACAATGTCCGTGTGTGTAAGATTCCTGGGTGTGGTCTGTTAAGCTCTCAGGTATAATATTTCAAGGCATTATTGTTTGATATTTTTCTGAAAGAAACTTCTCAGGTTGTTAGAGGTATGGTCTTCAAGAAGCAGATAGAAGGTGAAATAAATAAAGTGGAGAAAGGCAAAATTGCACTATATAGTTGTGCTGTGGATATTATGCAAACTGAAACTAAGGGAACAGTGCTCATTAAAACAGCTGAAGAATTGACTAGTTTCAGTAGAGGGGAAGAAAATCTATTGGAGATGCAGATAAAAGCTATTGCTGATACTGGTGCAAAAGTTATTGTATCTGGTGCCAAATTTGGTGATATGGCACTTCATTATGTCAATAAATATGGACTTATGGCCGTCAGATTGAACTCCAAATTTGATCTTAGAAGACTGAGTAAATCTGTGAGCATTAATTGAATAATTTCTCCTTTAGTTTTTATAACATGTGAACTTCACCTCTCATTCAAAAATATACTATTAGGCCAAGTTTACGCTGTCCGGTAACTTAAACTTTTCCCTTATCTTAAGAATTGATACATAGAAATCTCATGCTATGGTTCATACTTACATTTTCTCTGTCATGAGGATAAGGGCAAAAGGTAAAAGTGTAGGGAGTAAATTACCAGCCAGCATAAACGATCCCCTCTTTAGCAACAACATATTAAATAATATCTCAATGAAAAACTTTAATTTGAATAGGTTGGTGGAACTGTTCTTCCAAGAATGACACCTCCCTCTCCACAAGAACTGGGATATTGTGACTTAGTTTATGTTGAAGAACTTGGTGATACACCAACTGTTGTTTTCAAAACCGATGGAAAAGATGCAAGGATAACTACAATTGTTATTAGAGGTGCAACAGATAGTTATATGGATGACATTGAAAGAGCTATTGATGATGGAGTTAACACATACAAAGTAAGCTAAAAACCTATTAGATGGTACAAGGAAATTCAACTGTTGAATTTATTCTATAGTGTTTGTCACGAGATGGCAGGCTTGTACCAGGAGCTGGTGCTGTAGAAATAGAATTGGCCTGTCAGTTGTCACAGTATGCTGACACCCTTCCTGGCCTTGAACAATATGCTGTAAGAAAGTTTGCTAATGCTTTGGAGACTTTCCCAAAGGCATTGTCTGAAAACAGTGGCTTACGTTCTACCATTGTATTAGAGAAACTGTTGGCAGCCCATAAGGTGAGCATATTTTTTTTCATAAGCACTAAATTTTTGAACAGAATAATGGAACGTAATCATATCAATTGAATTATAGAATGGAGAGAAAAATGTTGGAGTAGATATCGAATCTGATAACTCAACTTGTGATGTTGTGGAAAAAAATATTTTGGATCTTTACACATGCAAGTACTGGGGATTGAAGTATGCAGTTGGTGCAGCTGCAACTATCCTCAGAGTTGATCAAATCATCATGGCCAAGAGGGCGGGTGGACCCAAACCTAGACAGGGAGGAGGTGATGATGACGAATAAGTTTTTCCATTCACAGGATTACTTTTTATAATTCAAGTAATATTCTTAATATTTATAATGCTTTTATTGTAATCCAATTTAACTTTCATCTTTTGCAATTATTCAGTCATGCCGCTTGAATTAAATTTTAAGTAAGACTACCACATTGCATAATATGTACAGGTTATACTGTGTTTTCAGAAAAGTGAATACATTTTTTTACTTCATCTGATCCCTCAAGTTATTAAATTCTCCCTAATTATTCCCTTTTTCAGTATTTTTAAGGACACAATTCGAAAATACTAATAGTAGTTATTATGGTAGTATAGTGATACTATTCGAAGGAAATTGAGACTCTACAACTAATACTTCATATTTGCTAAGAATTGGACTATGTTTGTATTTGTTCATTCAGTCTAAAATATTAAAGAGATCTATACCATTTCACGGGTCAGTTCAGAAAGTCCGAATATCTCACTCTAGAGTCAACCAATTTATAAGATGTTCTAACTTTTATCATTGAGTATTAGTATGATATATTTATACTCAATACTTTTATTGAAAGTTCGCTATGTCAGGAAGCCCTTAATTTTCTCTTTGTTGAATGGAAAAAAAATTGGAAGATATTTTTTTCTGAAAAATGAACGATTTTCCATATTACCTTCTTGACTAAAAATTTTTTTTCATTTGCACAACAAAATATTCCAAAAGTCTTGCAAATGGCTGAAATTCTTCCAAAATCGAAAGTAGACAGCTGCAAACTACTACAACCTTATCAATGCAAGATTCATTTGATAATGATTCGAAAGTCCTGAAAAGTGAAAGCTTCTTGTGGACGTTGGAAGAAAAAGAAGTAGGTTCACATGGTATTAACTTCTCTCAACACTAATTGTTCCCTATTCAAACTGATAATGGAAAGTAGCATGAATTCAGAATCAAATTTGTTAGGTGTATGTAAAATATCATAGACCTGAAAACAACTGATAGGTTGAATTTATGTTTCATTACAGAAGGCCCTTGAATCAAATCTCTTGATAAGTTTTTTCAAATACCCTGAAAATACTAAATAAATTGATAGAAACCTAATGTTTTCTCACAGATTTAAAGTTGCAGCAGTGTCATAAGGCTTCTCAAAATTCCGTTAACTTCGAAATCAGAACAGGTGACTCAGCCAAGCTGTCAAAGATGTTACTCCTGACGAAAAACTAAACGAATTCACTAAGGCTGAAAATTCGTACATATTTTGTACAGGGCCGGCAGAAGTCATGACACAAAAATAAAGTTCAATAAAAACACGAAAACGTACTCAACAATATTTTTTATATTAGATGCATTCCATAAGATTTGCAATTTATAACCGATTTCAAGCGAATAACCTGGTCCTCATTGGTAATTACCAACTAGGACCAACTGCATTCAAGCGACTTCGGTCATTGTCGGTTATAATCATTTTACAAGGAATATCGCTGAAGGCTATAACCGTAGATAACCGCAGGCAGGACCGTAGATAACCGCGGTCATTACTGGTTATTCGCTTGAAATCGGTTTATGTATAATAAACCTAAACCACTTTTCGCATATGACGACCTTCGTTATATAGTGATACAGGTTTGAAGGCGAAACCGAAAATTTCGCACCAAACAGTGACTTTTAAACTAAACTGTGTAGAGGATTTTGATGAATCTCGGGTATTCTTTGTAACATGGCGCTGGCTCTCCGTCTAGTCTAGTACGTAGCCCATGCTCGTCTTCAGTCCCAGAATTCTAATGAACTCTAATATGTCGACAGCTTCAAGGAGGTAACACTCTCAGTTTCAGTTTTACAAGATTTCGATGATTTAGTACTACATCTCCTGACTTCAAAGAGATAGAAGAAACTAATATACATAAATATCACGTTCTCTTTTTTCGAGAAACATAAATTCCTGAATACCGCAAGTCGCTTCGGTGTCTAGTTTCCGTGCTACAGGGTGTTTTGGAATTTGGCCAATTACTACACATACCGACTTCAAATTCGATCCATTCAAAATAATGATTTATTTAAAAATGCTATAACTTTGAAATGGGGAGTCTGATTTATTTGAATTTTTAAGCAACTTTCAGATAAAATACTGTAGTTTTAAGGTTATTATTCGGACATCTAAAAGTAATTTAGTACTCGTCGCATAAACAGGGAAGAACAGAAAACAATTTTTTCCTCTACTTTTGACACACCCTGTAGGTTAATTCTGCTAGTAGATCTGCACACAATTAACTTTATCAAGAAGACTGATTTGTTTCCAACATTTTGTTTTTTATTTACCCCAATATCTTAATTTGTTTGTGAAATGTGACGGTTTAAAGAACATGCAACATTTTAGAAATGTATATTGCTGGTTTTTTTGTGTTAGGGAACGTAGGAGAAATAAGAGAAACCACTTTATGTGAAGGCCAACGTTTCGCAAATTTATTTTTGCATCACCAGGGCTCTGGAAAAAACATAGTCAGAAGATGAAAAAGGTACGAAAATTCAAATAAATTTTAGAAATGGTCATAATTTAAATGACGGTAGAGAATAAACTACAAAATAAGTAGAGTGTTGTGTGACCAACTCACAGTATGAAAACTGCACGAGCAGTTGCTCTGGTACAAGACGGTAAGTCTCAGTATTATGCTTCTAGAATATTGTTACAAGGTGTAGCGTCCAGAGAGCTGTACAGGGTGGGCATATTTCGATGTTTTAGCACTACAACTTTTGAACCAGAGGAGATAGACAAAATCTGATACCCCATTCTTAATCTTTTTTTCGGAGAAACTAACAAGAGTTTTATTGATTTTTGGCTACCTTCTTTTGTTTTCGAGTTATAAGCGAAAATTGGAAAAATGGCAAAATCGAAAAAAATGTATATCTCCGCTAATAATGATGATAGAGCTCTAAAATTAAAACATTATACAGGCACTTTTTTACCTAAATTCTAGCGGCATGCTCGTCTTTTCTGCACCATTTTCAATTACGAAGCTACGATCCAAAGTTATGTTTTCTCAAATGGAAACACTATATTTCTGTGACATTTTCTGAAAGCTTATTTTTTTCTGATTTCAAAAATATATAACATCGTAGAGTTTGTATCAATATAAGTATAGAAATTGGTCAAAAACCTATTTTCATGTGAGTCTCAATACTTTCTATGGTTTCAACTGTTGATGAGCACAGAAAAATGTAGCTTCCTATAACAAGAGCATAGAAATGAAAAGACTACTAGAAAGAAATTGTGGTAATTATACGATACTAAATTTTTCGTGCTTATCGACAATTGAAACCATAGAAAGTATTGAGACTCAGATGAATATTGGTTCTTGACCAATTTCTATACTCATATTGATTTTTTGATACGAACCATATGATGTTATATATTATTGAAATCAGAAAAAATTAAGCTTTCAGAAAATGGCAAAGAAATCTAGTGTTCCTCTTCAAAAAAACATAACTTTGTGTCATAGCTTCGTAATTAAAAATGCTGCAAAAAAGGCGAGCATGCCACTGGATTCTACGTAGAAAAGTGCCTGTATAATGTTTTAATTTCAGAGCTCTTGCATCAGTATTGGCGGAGATATAAATTTTTTCCGATATCACCATTTTTCCAATTTTCGCTTATAACTCGAAAACAAAAGAAGGTAGCCAAAAATGAATACAACTCTTGTCAGTTTCTCCGAAAAAGAGATCGAGAATGGGGTATCAGATTTTATCTATCTCCTCTGGTTCAAAAGTTGTAGTGCTAAAACATCGAAATATGCCCACCCTGTACAACGTTTCAATGAAACTGGTTGTTTTTCGAAACGAAGAGGATCTGGGCATCTGGCAGACGATGTTCTACAAATGTTCGAGAAAGAAATACTACTGCTATCGATGACTGGAGTAAGATTTTATTTTCTGACGAGTTAAGGTTTTGTTTACGTTCTCCAGATGGCCGTGAAAGACTGTACCCAAGAAGACTCAATAATGGAGGAGGATCTGTAATGGTTTGGGGCGGCATCAGCATGGAAGCTCGTACTGATTTAGTCATTGTTGGCGGAGCAGCAATGACAGCTAACCGATATATTCGTGATGTGCTAGATCCACATGTAATTCCATTTGCACCGTTTATAGGAAAGGAATTCAAGTTTATGTACGACAACGCTCGACCACGAGGATTGTATCTCGATATTTGGAGGAAACATAAATTCAAAGGATGAACTAGTCATCACGTAGCCCAGACCTCAATCCAATTGAGCACGTCTGGGACATGATGGGCAGACGAGTTCGTAACCGAGTTCCTTCTCCAAGTAATTCAAAATTTTTGAGAGATGCTTTGGTTCAAAAATGGGATCGAATTGACCAGATGGAGATTCGACATCTAATAGAGGGTATGCCACGACGCATTGAGGTAGTTATTCGCGCTCGTGGGGGAAATACCCGTTATTAATTTGTAATAATTATTAGTTTATTTGTTGTTTGATTTGTCCATAAAATTATGTTGTGGCGGATTTCTCTTAGTCCGTTAAAACAAAGTCGACGAAATCACCGAAAATTCTTCAAGTCCAGCTGGAATGAAAACAATAATTCGTTAAAATCCGACTTGAGCAGATCCGATGAAGTCACGCCTTTTCTAGGTCAAAAAATAGGTGAAGACAAACAGGCATAAATACAGCAAGAAAACAGAAACAGATCCTTTTTCTTCGAGACTCCGAACCCAGCAACTTCGACGAGATATTCGACACTTTCGTTCTCAACGCAGAAACATCTGTTTTACCGCTTCGACCAGATTTCTCTTCAACGGCTACCTGCGACTCGAATATTTCTCGAACAACCAACATTCACAGCCGCTAAAACAACGACGAACCAGCCTGAAAAATCTTTTGGGACCTTCAAATCCATTACTAATTATCGACTCGCCTTCGCCGTGTAGAATCCATATATTCTACAAAAAAAACAGTCTTTTCAGACTAAAAGTTTTAAACCTATCACCATCGTCGACGTCCTACAAAACCATTACTTTCTGCCGCAACGATTTATAAATCAGTCTTTTCAGACTAATAAGTTTTAATCAACTTCAAAATTTGTTTTTGTTAAATAAATTATTAAATTGTTCTACGACTTTTCCTGGAATCCTAACCCATCCTCCACAATGTATTACTCTGCAAACTGAAGAACAAAATTAAGAATGTTATATTGTCTTTAAACCGTCACATTTCACAAACAAGTTAAGATATCGGGATAAATAAAAAAACAAAATGTTGGAAACAAATCAGTCTTCTTGATAAAGTTAATTGTGTGCAGATATACTAGCAAAATTAACCTACAGGGTGTGTCAAAAGTAGGGGAAAAAATTGTTTTCTGTTCTAGCCTGTATATGCGGCGATTACTTGAATTACTTTTAGATGTCCGAATAATAACCTTAAAACTACTATTTTATCTAAAAGTTTCTGAAAAATTCAAATAAATCAGCCTCCCCATTTGAAAGTTATAGCATTTTTAAATAAATCATTATTTTGAATGGATCGAATTTAAAGTCGGTAAGTGTATAATTCGCTAAACTCCCGCAGTATTGTCAATACGCTCTCGAAATAAAAACAAACTTGGGGCAGTTTTCTGCAGTATTTTTTACCGGAGCAGCTATCGTTATTTCAGTGTCGCTTCAAATTTTAGAGCAAATATTTTTTTTTCAAATGGAATCCATATATTTGTGCTATGATATTTTTCAATACACACTGTTCTTAGACAATTTCATAAATATATATCATATCATTATATACTTCCGAGTTTATATACATAAAATTTCGAAAAAAACAATTTGCGATCAACAAAATCGAAGGAGGTTTTGATTTTTTATTCATATCTTTTCAACTGAGGAGGCCATAAAACTTGATATTTCACAATTATTGTGAGTTGTCTCATTGATTGGTATATTTTATTTTATATATATATATATATATATATATATATTCTTATGAAAAAGAGAGCTAAAATAATACAATAAATGTTGAAACAAAAAGTACCTTTTATTATACATGATACAAAGAATAAAATTTTCTTTGTATTGATTATTATACAGACTGCAGGAGTGTTTCTCGAAACTTTTTGTTCCTTCTATGATTTCTTTACTAAATTTGAAAATCAACAGTATTTAAAAACAGAGATTACTTAATGATAATAATATCATAGATTTAACGGAACTTAATGAGAGCCTGCTTGACCGAAAAGTATCTATTTGAAATAATACCATAATATTATTATATCGCACCCTCGCTACAAAAGTGACACAACTCAAAATCAAAAGTCGAAAATATTCAAATGCTAAATATTTTCAAATTAATTGGAAACATGAAATAGACACCAATTTTGATATGTAGGTATTTATATGGTATATATGGGGGACCCACTGATGTTTGTAAAAATTTTCCATGATTCAATCTAGGCTCATTTTCTGATCAAATTTATAGCATAAACCGAAACAAGTATATTTTGAGTTGTCATTTTAGTAGCGAGGGTGCGATATATATTTTTTCTACGACCGTGCGTTTTTACCCACTTTCCCGTACATATTTTAGTTTAGAAAGTGTCATTTTCCCGCATTAGTGCGGGAAAGTATTAGCAGGGGGTTTTTCCCGCACACTTTCATTAAAGAATAAACTGAATAATGAAATGTCCCTATACATCGGACGTCAATGATGAAAGTACCATGGTGGCGACATGTAGAATTCATGTGTATTATGGATTTTCATGGAATGTTTTGTATGTTGAAATGAAATATATATTTTCAATGTGGGGTCGTAGAAAAAATTATGTTCCTATCTTGTGCAGAATGTATCTTTCCCGTACTCGATTGCTTTCCCGAACTCCGCGTCGTTCGGGCAACAGCAATCTCTTACGGAAAAGTAAAACTTTCTGCACTTGATAGGAAAATTACTATTTGAAATTGTCCAAGGCGGTGTCTAATGAAAAATATCAATAATATCATAGCACACTCTGGTCATTATGGTTTCCACTTGAACATTTTTTTTATTCGCTGTGAAATTTGAATAGCACTGAAATTTCGATAGCACCGGTAAAAAGTACTGAAAAAAATCCAAATCACCCTGTAGCACGAAAACTGTATACCGTATCGACTTGCGGTCTTCAGCATTTTAGGTTTCTCGAAAAAAAGGCAACTTTTTTCCTACCTCTTAATTTAGGAGATGTAATACTCAATCATCGAATCTGACCATCCCGTAGATTGAGTATTGAAATTTGATAGTAGATTTATACTTATTGGTACTCATGAAGTTTGCATCTATTGGACAAAATTATATATATTGGCTTCGATACGAGGGGGATATTACCCTCCCTAGGAGAATACTAACTATCAAAAAAATTAGTCATACAATCATGACATACTAACATATCATAACAATATACTTTATTCTAAAATTTTAAACCCCCCCAGAAAAAATTTCCTAGCGACGCCCTTGATTATATTATATTATATTGAGGCACAGTATAGAAACCAAACAGTAGGTGCACTCTCGATAAAATGAACTGAAATTTTTATCCGAGATTTCGCGCATACCTCGGTGCGCATGATGAAGTTGCATTCAGTTTAACGGCAATTTGAAATATTCGAAGTGTCAATTTCGCAAAGTGCTTCATTCCAAAGATTATAAAGATGAAATAAGATTAAATATAAGAATATTACATTATAATTTTTGCTTCATTCATTTTCATACTTTTCTAATGATGACTTGTGTCGTTTTTTTACACTAATAATGAAATTTCATATACCAAAGGCATTATATTCGTCACAAATAAATAATAATGTAATATTCTCCAGGAAATCATAGCACATTTTTTCCAAAAAAAAAACAGAATTCTTTTCAGGAAAACGTTCTTATTTGATAACAATCATATAAGTAATTGTGATAAATGGTTTACATGATAATATTCATTTTGCGGCAACTGAATATTGCTATTTTCGTATTCAATAAATTCTTCCTTCTAATTATTCCTACAGAAATCCCAGTTCTATATTATGAAAGAAAAAAAAAAGCAAAAAGTTTATATTTAGTGTGATCGTCCCAGTGTTCAACGAGATAATTCAACTGCATAATGCAATGAATTCGTCATTTGCCCTTGTTCAAATGGATTTGATGTTAGAATCACTGAGGTATGCGCGAGTCCGAAATGGTGTAAAGAAAAGAACTTACTGGTTGGTTTCTATACTGTGATTGAGGTATTAGATTGAATAATTGCTAGTATTATACATCAGGCCTATATTTAATTACATGTTATGCAATCAGAACTTGGTTAATGCCTTGGATTTTATTTGAGAACATCAATATGTTTCAATCTTAAAAGCTCCTAAAATAGCAGCTTTTAAGAATTCAACCAAATTATTCTCAAGTAAATTGAAAACTACAACTGGTTTCTTCTACCTGGTATCGCTATTCCCAAAGACCTTTTATCCTATGATAAGTCTATGCGGCTATTCCTTAGAATATAAAATACCAGGAAGGAGTCTATGCGCACCTAATGCAAGAGCGGAAGTGCGACAAGAGTGCACCACGAATGAGTCATCGTTTGGTTTGAATTTGAAATAAGAAAGTGGTGCTCTCAGCAAATTGTACTTTTATTCGGTTTTTGTGATATTTTCGCAGTTTAACTGTATTGAATTAAGTTTTAGGCGAGGTTTAAAGGTGCGTCCGTGAATTTCTAACTATTGTATACACGTAATTTAGTGCTATAAGACATTTTCTAAGTTTAGAACATTTTCGATAAAATGATTAGTTGTGCAGAGTGTGGCAATTTCAAAACACCAAAAAACCAAAAATTTGGTGTAACATTTCACAGGTAAGTGATATTGGTATTGAAATGATTCATTTTTTCCTGAAAAACACGGGATTTCAATTTTGCTGAATTTGGAGGTTATCCGTAACAAACCATGGGCGTAGGTGATGTTCGGTAATCAATTTCATTGAACCAACTGACATTGATAGTTAGTAGAGCGCTATTAATTTCGTCTCAAGGGACATTTCGAAAGTAAAACCATGGTTGTATCGTTGAATTATCAACTATTCAGTTCTTCACAACTTATAAGTTCAATTATTTTTCCAGATTTCCCAGAAATGAAAAACAGAGAGTGATATGGATGAGTTTCGTAAAGAAACCTGGGTTTGGTCCTAACGAGAGGAGCCTTTTATGTTCCAGGCGATTGTTTTAATCGATCATCTGTGGCCTTTATTAGGTTATTTCCAATTGAAATCGATCAGTTGGAATATGTAAGTAAAGAATAAAGGACCATGAAATGAATATATCGTCTGATACTTCTGATAAAAAGTACAACTAATTGTTTTTTCATCACCAGGTTGAATTATATTTGTAAAAATACGGTTGATGATGAAAAAATTAGAACTGTATAACAGATTAATTTTGTTAAGGAATCATTAAAAACAATTTAAAATTGCATTGTGTTTTGCTCCCCTACTTCGTTAAGATTTTTTAGACCGATTTGGAATATGCCATTTCGTTAATAAAATGTAATTGAAAATTCAAATGCCCTACGCCACTGCGAAACGGAAACGAGTATCGGCCATATTGAGTGCACCATTCTCGTTGCACCAGAATGCATGATATGCTCATGCTCCTTCCTGGTTTTCTATATTCTAAGGGCTATTCCCTTAAGAGTATATGCGTAAGAGTGAGATAGCATCCCACTCTTGAGCATCTGTACTATTCTCACACCGAGGTGTGCGTCTTCCAGTTTGTTCTGTTGTTGTCTCAGATCAATAAAACACATGTTAATGTTCATTATATATTTATAATTATCATTTATTTTGTCAGAGACAATCATAGATATTAGTGTTCTGTAGTCAGAGTTGAGAGGATTGTATCTGGTTGAGAGCATATACCTATTGAACCCTATACTGCTAACCACAGCCACCTTAAACACATAGCCGTGAACAAAATGTGGCAACGTCGCAAATGAAGGATCCGGAAGGCCGACTGGGACTTCGGACGGCCGCAGTAAATTCGTTATAATAGGAGCGCGATTTCCAAATATATTTCAATTAATTGTCGAATAGTCGATATGGAATATTTTAAATACAATCAAATACCTAGAAGCAACAATACTAAATCCTACTTGACCAATGAATCGGTTTGATTAATCATTTTTATTATAACTGGTGGATATCAATTGAATGAAATTATTTGATCTGTATGGAAGCATCTGTATTTTGACGATACAGCACATTTCATATCGAATTTGTTGTTCAGCAAACCGGTGTGAACCTACCAGACCAAATCCATCAGACCGTTTGTCGGAAACGCCCGAACGCGGTGTCCAGTGGCGTACGGATCTGCAGTAATATGAATGGTGTAACACGGCTGATTCGCATAAATAATGAACAAGGGATGTCAAACTTTATTGAATTTCTATTAAAAAAAGACTTCTACAGGAAACGAGGGTAGATTTTAACGGAACTATTTCGGAAAGATATGAAATATCAGTGATCCGCTATATAGGGGATATTTCGTTGGATCATTACATTATCACGGAAAATATCCGACGAGAGCATAATGACACTCGGCATGCGGAATTGTTATTTTGATGTAAATATTGCCTGGAAACTTCGTTCCCTTGCAAAGGGATCCAGGGGGTGAAATTTCATCCCCTATTTTGAAAAATTCCATATCTCGGGAAATACTGAACGGAGCACAATTAAACTCGGTACGTAGTACTGTTATATAGATTCGAACATGTGGTGAAAATTTCGTCCACTTACAGAGGGATCCATTGGGTGAAATTTCATCCCCTATTTTGGAAAATTCGATATCTCGGAAATTACTCAACGGAGCACAATTAAACTCGGTACGTAGTACTGTTATATGGATTCGAACATGTGGTGAAAATTTTGTTCACTTGCAGAGGGAGCCAGGGGGTGAAATTTCATCCCCTATTTTGAAAAATTCGATATCTCAGAAAATCCTCAACGGAGCACAATTAAACTCGGTACGTAGTACTGTTATATGGATTCGAACATGTGGTGAAATTTTTGTTCACTTGCAGAGGGAGCCAGGGGGTGAAATTTCATCCCCTATTTTCAAAAATTCGATATCTCGGAAAATACTCAACGGAGCACAATTAAACTCGGTACGTAGTACTGTTATACCGATTCGAACATTTGGTGAAAATTTCGTCCACTTGCAGAGGGATCCAGGGGGTGAAATTTCATCCCCTATTTTGAAAAATTCGATATCTCGGAAAATCCTCAACAGAGCACAATTAAACTCGGTACGTAGTACTGTTATATGGATTCGAACATGTGGTGAAATTTTTGTTCACTTGCAGAGGGAGCCAGGGGGTGAAATTTCATCCCCTATTTTCAAAAATTCGATATCTCGGAAAATACTCAACGGAGCACAATTAAACTCGGTACGTAGTACTGTTATACCGATTCGAACATTTGGTGAAAATTTCGTCCACTTGCAGAGGGATCCAGGGGGTGAAATTTTATCCCCTATTTTGAAAAATTCGATATCTCGGAAGATACTAAACGGAGCACAATTAAACTCGGTACGTAGTACTGTTATACCGATTCGAACATTTGGTGGAAATTTCGTCCACTTGCAGAGGGAGCCAGGGGGTGAAATTTCATCCCTTATTTTGAAAAATTCGATATCTCGGAAGATAGTGAACGGAGCACAATTAAACTCGGTACGTAGTACTGTTATAGCGATTCAAACATGTGGTGAAAATTTTGTCCACTTGCAGAGGGAGCCAGGGGGTGAAATTTCATCCCCTATTTTGAAAAATTCGATATCTCGGAAGGTACTAAACGGAGCACAATTAAACTCGGTACGTAGTACTGTTATATCGATTCGAACATTTGGTGAAAATTTCGTCCACTTGCAGAGGGAGCCAGGGGGTGAAATTTCATCCCCTATTTTGAAAAATTCGATATCTCGGAAAGTCCTCAACGGAGCACAATTGAACTCGGTACGTAGTACTGTTATATGGATTCAAACATGTGGTGAAAATTTTGTCCACTTGCAGAGGGAGCCAGGGGGTGAAATTTCATCCCCTATTTTGAAAAATTCGATATCTCGGAAAATACTAAACGGAGCACAATTAAACTCGGTAGGTGTGACTATTATATCGAATCGAACATTTGATGAAAATATTGTCAACTTGCATAGGGATCCAGGGGGTGTAATTTCATCCCCTATTTTGAAAAATTCGATATCTCGGAAAATACTAAACGGAGCACAATTAAACTCGGTAGGTGTGACTATTATATCGATTCGAACATTTGATGAAAATTTCGTCCACTTGCAGAGGGAGCCAGGGGGTGAAATTTCATCCCCTATTTTCAAAAATTCGATATCTCGGAAAATACTCAACGGAGCACAATTAAACTCGGTACGTAGTACTGTTATACCGATTCGAACATTTGGTGAAAATTTCGTCCACTTGCAGAGGGAGCCAGGGGGTGAAATTTCATCCCTTATTTTGAAAAATTCGATATCTCGGAAGATACTGAACGGAGCACAATTAAACTCGGTACGTAGTACTGTTATAGCGATTCGAACATTTGGTGAAAATTTCGTCCACTTGCAGAGGGATCCAGGGGGTGAAATTTCATCCCCTATTTTGAAAAATTCGATATCTCGGAAGATACTGAACAGAGCACAATTAAACTCGGTACGTAGTACTGTTATATGGATTCGAACATTTGGTGAAAATTTTGTCCACTTGCAGAGGGAGTCAGGGGTGAAATTTCATCCCCTATTTTGAAAAACTCGATATCTCGGAAGATACTAAACGGAGCACAATTAAACTCGGTACGTAGTACTGTTATATCGATTCGAACTTTTGGTGAAAATTTCGTCCACTTGCAGAGGGAGCCAGGGGGTGAAATTTCATCCCCTATTTTGAAAAATTCGATATCTCGGAAAGTCCTCAACGGAGCACAATTAAACTCGGTACGTAGTACTGTTATATGGATTCAAACATGTGGTGAAAATTTTGTCCACTTGCAGAGGGAGCCAGGGGGTGAAATTTCATCCCTTATTTTGAAAAATTCGATATCTCGGAAGATACTGAACGGAGCACAATTAAACTCGGTACGTAGTACTGTTATAGCGATTCGAACATTTGGTGAAAATTTCGTCCACTTGCAGAGGGATCCAGGGGGTGAAATTTCATCCCCTATTTTGAAAAATTCGATATCTCGGAAGATACTGAACGGAGCACAATTAAACTCGGTACGTAGTACTGTTATATGGATTCGAACATGTGGTGAAAATTTTGTTCACTTGCAGAGGGAGCCAGGGGGTGAAATTACATCCCCTATTTTGAAAAATTCGATATCTCGGAATATACTGAACGGAGCACAATTAAACTCGGTACGTAGTACTGTTATATCGATTCGAACATTTGGTGAAAATTTCGTCCACTTGCAGAGGGAGCCAGGGGGTGAAATTTCATCCCCTATTTTGAAAAATTCGATATCTCGGAAAGTCCTCAACGGAGCACAATTGAACTCGGTACGTAGTACTGTTATATGGATCCGAACATGTGGTGAAAATTTTGCCCACTTGCAGAGGGAGCCAGGGGGTTAAATTTCATCCCCTATTTTGAAAAATTCGATATCTCGGAAAATACTCAACGGAGCACAATTAAACTCGGTACGTAGTACTGTTATACCGATTCGAACATTTGGTGAAAATTTCGTCCACTTGCAGAGGGAGCCAGGGGGTGAAATTTCATCCCCTATTTTGAAAAATTCGATATCTCGGAAAGTCCTCAACGGAGCACAATTGAACTCGGTACGTAGTACTGTTATATGGATTCAAACATGTGGTGAAAATTTTGTCCACTTGCAGAGGGAGCCAGGGGGTGAGATTTCATCCCCTATTTTGAAAAATTCGATATCTCGGAAAATACTAAACGGAGCACAATTAAACTCGGTAGGTGTGACTATTATATCGAATCGAACATTTGATGAAAATATTGTCAACTTGCAGAGAGAGCCAGGGGGTGAAATTTCATCCCCTATTTTGATAAATTCGATATCTCGGAGAATACTAAACGGAGCACAATTAAACTCGGTAGGTGTGACTACTATATCGATTCGAACATTTGATGAAAATATCGTCAACTTGCATAGGGATCCAGGGGGTGAAATTTCATCCCCTATTTTGAAAAATTCGATATCTCGGAAAATACTCAACGGAGCACAATTAAACTCAGTAGGTGGGAATATTATATCGATTCGAACATTTGATGAAAATATCGTCAACTTGCATAGGGATCCAGGGGATGTAATTTCACCCCCTGCATCCCTCTGCAAGTGGACAAAATTTTCATCAAATGTTCGAATCGATATAATAGTCACACCTACCGAGTTTAATTGTGCTCCGTTGGGATTTTCCGAGATATCGAATTTTTCAAAATAGGGGATGAAATTCCACCCCCTGGCTCCCTCTGCAAGTGGACGAAATTTTCACCAAATGTTCGAATCGATATAACAGTACTACGTACCGAGTTTAATTGTGCTCCGTTTAGTATATTCCGAGATATCGAATTTTTCAAAATAGGGGATGTAATTTCACCCCCTGGCTCCCTCTGCAAGTGAACAAAATTTTCACCACATGTTCGAATCCATATAACAGTACTACGTACCGAGTTTAATTGTGCTCCGTTCAGTATCTTCCGAGATATCGAATTTTTCAAAATAGGGGATGAAATTTCACCCCCTGGATCCCTCTGCAAGTAGACGAAATTTTCACCAAATGTTCGAATCGCTATAACAGTACTACGTACCGAGTTTAATTGTGCTCCGTTCAGTATTTTCCGAGATATCGAATTTTTGAAAATAGGGGATGAAATTTCACCCCTGGCTCCCTCTGCAAGTGGACGAAATTTTCATCAAATGTTCGAATCGATATAATAGTCACACCTACCGAGTTTAATTGTGCTCCGTTTAGTATTTTCCGAGATATCGAATTTTTCAAAATAGGGGATGAAATTACACCCCCTGGATCCCTATGCAAGTTGACAATATTTTCATCAAATGTTCGATTCGATATAATAGTCACACCTACCGAGTTTAATTGTGCTCCGTTTAGTATTTTCCGAGATATCGAATTTTTCAAAATAGGGGATGAAATCTCACCCCCTGGCTCCCTCTGCAAGTGGACAAAATTTTCACCACATGTTTGAATCCATATAACAGTACTACGTACCGAGTTCAATTGTGCTCCGTTGAGGACTTTCCGAGATATCGAATTTTTCAAAATAGGGGATGAAATTTCACCCCCTGGATCCCTCTGCAAGTGGACGAAATTTTCACCAAATGTTCGAATCGCTATAACAGTACTACGTACCGAGTTTAATTGTGCTCCGTTCAGTATCTTCCGAGATATCGAATTTTTCAAAATAAGGGATGAAATTTCACCCCCTGGCTCCCTCTGCAAGTGGACGAAATTTTCACCAAATGTTCGAATCGCTATAACAGTACTACGTACCGAGTTCAATTGTGCTCCGTTGAGGACTCCGAGATATCGAATTTTTCAAAATAGGGGATGAAATTTCACCCCCTGGCTCCCTCTGCAAGTGGACGAAATTTTCACCAAATGTTCGAATCGCTATAACAGTACTACGTACCGAGTTTAATTGTGCTCGGTTCAGTATCTTCCGAGATATCGAATTTTTCAAAATAAGGGATGAAATTTCACCCCCTGGCTCCCTCTGCAAGTGGACGAAATTTTCACCAAATGTTCGAATCGGTATAACAGTACTACGTACCGAGTTTAATTGTGCTCCGTTCACTATCTTCCGAGATATCGAATTTTTCAAAATAAGGGATGAAATTTCACCCCCTGGCTCCCTCTGCAAGTGGACGAAATTTCCACCAAATGTTCGAATCGGTATAACAGTACTACGTACCGAGTTTAATTGTGCTCCGTTTAGTATCTTCCGAGATATCGAATTTTTCAAAATAGGGGATAAAATTTCACCCCCTGGATCCCTCTGCAAGTGGACGAAATTTTCACCAAATGTTCGAATCGGTATAACAGTACTACGTACCGAGTTTAATTGTGCTCCGTTGAGTATTTTCCGAGATATCGAATTTTTGAAAATAGGGGATGAAATTTCACCCCCTGGCTCCCTCTGCAAGTGAACAAAAATTTCACCACATGTTCGAATCCATATAACAGTACTACGTACCGAGTTTAATTGTGCTCCGTTGAGGATTTTCTGAGATATCGAATTTTTCAAAATAGGGGATGAAATTTCACCCCCTGGCTCCCTCTGCAAGTGAACAAAATTTTCACCACATGTTCGAATCCATATAACAGTACTACGTACCGAGTTTAATTGTGCTCCGTTGAGTAATTTCCGAGATATCGAATTTTCCAAAATAGGGGATGAAATTTCACCCAATGGATCCCTCTGTAATAGGACGAAATTTTCACCACATGTTCGAATCTATATAACAGTACTACGTACCGAGTTTAATTGTGCTCCGTTCAGTATTTCCCGAGATATGGAATTTTTCAAAATAGGGGATGAAATTTCACCCCTGGATCCCTTTGCAAGGGAACGAAGTTTCCAGGCAATATTTACATCAAAATAACAATTCCGCATGCCGAGTGTCATTATGCTCTCGTCGGATATTTTCCGTGATAATGTAATGATCCAACGAAATATCCCCTATATAGCGGATCACTGATATTTCATATCTTTCCGAAATAGTTCCGTTAAAATCTACCCTCGTTTCCTGTAGAAGTCTTTTTTTAATAGAAATTCAATAAAGTTTGACATCCCTTGTTCATTATTTATGCGAATCAGCCGTGTTACACCATTCATATTACTGCAGATCCGTACGCCACTGGACACCGCGTTCGGGCGTTTCCGACAAACGGTCTGATGGATTTGGTCTGGTAGGTTCACACCGGTGTTCAGCAAGAACCAAAGAGAAGTTGTAGGGTCATCTCATGCCACAAAATTTTGTATTTGAATCAATGTAATCAACATAATACCTAGGTAAATGAGAAAAACTTGAGATCCAAATCATTTTAATATCTTCATGTACAAAATTTAATAACAGAACATAAATAAAATCTCTGAACTTAATAACTATAGCTGAAGAAATAAACATAAATAATTAGGGGAGATTGAGAATATACCTAGAATAAATGTCAAAACTATGATACATGATGAATAATTCGGTTTTTTACTTATAATTTGTCACATTTGATCCGCCACCATCTGAAATGTCACAGTTTTTCAAAATTTTCATTCGCTTCCCCTTACAAAAATGTTTCTAATAAATATAAAGATTTGCTCAATTTATACAATTCAGCATCCGGACCTTCCAAACCTCGTTCATCTACATAATATTCATTTATACCGAGAAAGTTCATTTGTAAGTTGGGACCACCTTGAAATCTTGAGATATAAGGTAGGATCCATTTCAAATCTAGATGATAATTCAGAATCTTTAATGAAAATTTTTACCTGAAGGGTCTCACTTGTTATTAAAACATTTACTGTTATAGTCTCTCCAAAATGTAATAAAAAAGTAGATTTTGTTGTCGAGTTATTTTTTAGGTCATCATATTCTTTAATCGAATCCAAATTGAAAAAAACATTTATATCATTATCGTTTCAGTCAATCGTTCCATCTTTTCTAAACTGGGGATTAGTTCTCTGTTTGAGAATTTTTTTTAGATAAATAAAACGGTAAATTTGGAAAAAATAAAGGAACTGCTTTTTCCTTGAGTTGTTGACGTCTCATTGGTTCCATCAGCTAATAAAACTTTATAAAAATTTCAAGATATCGTTTTCATGGAAATGAATTTCGGAAACCAAACTAAATTTATCAAAAACGCAATTTTCTCTTGGAATTGCCTAATCCACGATATTGATACAGTTCTTCATTTTTGGAAACGAAACGACACTAACATAATTGTTTCCTGAAGTCTTGTAATTGCTCTTGCAGCCAGGTACACAACATTCATTTGGCATGATTCGAAATATGAGAAGTTTCTTTCACAGGACACCAGATGAAAGATGAAATTTCACTTCATTCACACACACAGATTTTTTCTTTTGGGCACAATTCACTTCACAAATAATGTGACCATTTCTTTCCAACCTGGAACCAGGATAAATGCCATCAATTCTCCAAATTCTTATTTCTTGAAATATTCGAACTTGCTGCTGACACTGCTCGTTTGTGTTCAACTGTTTTTATGTGGGTTTCAATGTAGTTTTTTCCACTTTTGCAATAGAAAATGTATTTCCACATTTCGTGAACTGGTTTTGTTCGATGACTAACCAGAACTCATGCCCGAAATTCAATACTGGATTGGTAAAATCAGTACGAACAGTCACCATTAATTCACAAACACAACAAACAACAAGGCGTCCACGAATGGCGTCAGAAACTTCTCGGCCTTCCGCTGCGTTGCCACATCTCAGCTGTTCGCGGCTTGTTAATTGAAGGAGGTTATGTGCTAACGTGACAATAAAATTGATGCAATCTAGTTGCCATGTCCGTTGACCCATACAACAATCTGCGCATGCGCAAACTCAGTATTTGACAAATAGAGAAAAAGTGAGGTTACGTTTTTTACATCTTTATTTTTATTTATTTATTCCTGACTCTTAAACAGCAATATGCTGGTATCAGAGCCTACATTCATATAATTATTTTACATAAACAACAATAATTTTATATCATTCCTGCAAAAAAAAAACTACTTATCCCCAATACATACACAAAAAAATTATTGAAGTCTAAGTAACTCCTTGAGGTCATGGCACATTTTTCTTACATTTCTATTGCATATAATTTCTACAGGTAGAGAATTAAACACTGTTACACTCTGAAACATTGGAGACCTTTGTTCGATACATGTTCTCGCAAAGTTTTTTCTTAATTCATTTTTACTTCTTACATTTTAGGTATGCTCCTCATTCACTATGCACAAACTAGCTTGTGTCCTTAATAAATTATTCTTTACTTTATAAACAAGTTTTGTTTGTTCAAGTTTTTTTAAATTGTTTATATTTAATATCGAAGTACTGGAATATATATATGAAGAAGCTTTATACTCTAATATCAGTCATAATGTTAGACCACATATATCAGCAATGCAACACGGTTTCATGCGGGGTAGGTCTACGGTCACGAATTTGGCAACATTGTCGCAGTTTATCGCGGAGACTCTGGATGATGGAGGTCAGGTCGACGTTATTTATACAGACTTTTCACGAGCCTTCGACTCGGTTGATCACCGTCTGTTGCTGAATAAACTTTCTTTTTTTGGCCTCAGTCCAGCATATGTCGACCTGATGAGATCTTACTTGGATGGAAGAATGAGTCATGTGTTTTATAATGGCTTCAAGTCTTTCGAATTTTGTCTGTCATCAGGTGTGCCACAAGGATCTAATCTTGGACCATTGTTATTCATAATTTTTATCAACGATCTTCTGGCTCTTCTCAGTTGCTTAGCCTTGGCCTATGCAGATGACTTCAAACTTTACCTGAGGATACGCGGGATTGCTGATTTAGAGCTGCTCCAGTCCAGCTTGGAGTTGGTTAATGTTTGGTGCTCGCGCAATGGACTCATTTTAAATATACAAAAGTGTTTTAAGGTGACTTTCACGAGAAGCTTACGTCCTCTCACCTTCAATTATTCTATTGGTAATTGTCTTATCGCGAGTGGAGATCGGTTTCGCGATCTGGGGGTGTTATTTGATTCGACGTTCAGCTTTGTTCCTCACATCGAGGAGCTTTGTTCTTCGGCCAGTCGATCTTTAGGCTTTGTGTTCCGGTGTTCCAGGGAGTTCCCTGATGTTTCAGTCCTCAGAATTCTCTATTTTTCTCTTGTCGTCAGCAAATTAGAGTACGCCAACTTGGTTTGGTTTCCGATATACAGTTCCCACCTAACATCACTTGAACGCATTCATAGAAAATTCTTGAAGTGTGCTGAATATAGAAAGACCGGCAGGTATCCTGAACGTGGTGCGGATTTGTCGGAGATCATGCGGGAAATGCGAATTTCAACGTTGCAGGAGAGACAGAAGCGACAGTGCGCTAAATTTGCGCAAAAGCTTGTCACTGGAAGAATTGATTCACCTCATCTGCTGTCCAGGGTTGACTTTCGTGTGCCAAGAATTGAAACGAGGACCACATCAAACTTTCGACTCCCTAAACCTCGGACTAACGTACTTGAGCAAGCTCCGGTTTATCGATTTTGCAGAGCTGCTGATGAACTTAAATTTAATTTGTTTTTTTAGTACGGGGCGGTTATTGTTTATTGTTATATCATTGAATGTGTAATTTTGTTGGAATAATTGTTCATATTATTCATTGGCAATATGTTACCCTGTTAATGGGAATTCTCCTGTTGGGTAAAATAAACTATTATTATTATTATTATTATATAGTTGAGCTGTTGGTGTTAAGTAGTCCAAATTGTAAATAAATTTAATAGATTTGTTCTGAACTCTTTGAATTTTTGCTAATAGATATTTTGGAGCATTTCCCCAACAAGGAATTAAATATCTAAGTTGGGATTCTATAAAACTACTGTATAGTAATGCTCTTGATGAGTGGTCTAATAGATAAGAACATCTTTTCACAGCTCCGACCATTGGAGATATCTTTTTCGACAGATAATCTATATGGGACCTCCAACTCAACTTATTATCCAAAGTAAGACCTAAATATCTATATTCTATCACTGGTTTGATTTTGACCTCATTTGTCACAACATTTATATCACAGATTACCTTGTTTTTTTGATTGAACAACATATATACGGTTTTATCTATATTAATACTTAACCTATTGTAGCACAGCCAGTCGTAGTACAGTTCAAGATCACAGTTGAGGTAATATTCAAGTAGCTTCAAGTCATGCGATGAAAGTACCAGGACCGTATCGTCCGCAAACATAAAATATTTTGACGTGATTTTTAAAAATTTCAAGCTGTGAACATAAATCAAATATTCCAGCGAGCCCAAAACCGATCCCTGAGCTACACCTACATTTTGCACTTGTCCATCACTATCATGTCCATTCACTGATGTATAGTGCTTTCTATTCATTGAATATGACTTTAATAATTGTTGGGTCACACCTCGAAAACCCATTTTCTCTAACTTGTTCAGTAGGTGCCCAATATCAACTGTATAAAATGCCTTCTGTAGATCAATAAAAACAGCAACGACATATTTATTTTGATCCAGTTCTTTGATAATGTACTCCAATAAATCCACTGTTATACCCAATGTACTGTTACCTTCTCGAAATCCATACTGGTTATTATCAAATTTGACATTCTTATTTATATACGATGTTATTCTTTTCTCAATCAATTTTTCTATTATCTTTGAGAAAGTGCTAGTTATGGAGATAGGTCTGTAGTTGTTCATATCGCCTTTTCTGCCCTTTTTGAAAATAGGCACTATCTAGGCTGTCTTGAACTCGTCTTGAAATTCTCCCTTTTCAAATATATCATTAATAAGTTCAACCAGAGTGTTCCCTATAATTGGAAATATTTTAATAATATCCTGTTTCCTGATATTATCATTTCCTGGGCTACAGTTACTTTTTAAATTTTCTGTTATTTCCAATACTTCATTGTAATGTGTGGGGGTTATAAACATCGAATATGGTACTTCTTCCTCTCTGAACTTTAAAGATTTGTTGACCCTAATTTTTTCGGCTAGTTTCATGCCCACAGTTGCAAAATGTTTGTTGAATTCTTGTGCTATCTTCCCTCTGTCGTCAATGATTTTTCCATCAGCAGTGACTATCCTATCAACATCATTGTTTTTGGTTTTGTCATTTCCACAGATATTATTCAGAACTCTCCATGTGTTTCTTATGTCTCCATTTGCTTCTTCTAACTTCTTTTCAGTGTACTGTCTTTTTAAAGTTCTTCGCATGTTATTTGCTTGATTTTTTTAATGATGTAAATGATTTTTTAGTTATTTCATTAGGTACCCTCTTCCATCGCACATACATTTGATCTCTTTCTTTTATCAGCTGCAAATATTCTCTTGTTATCCAATTATTTCCCGTTTTTATTTTATAAGTATATTGTTTGGTGTTCAATTGCTTTGTCTCACTGATAATATTTACTAAAGTTTCAAATTTGTCCACACAAGTCCCCTCAAGCCTCTCCTTGACAGATTGCCTCCACTTATCCTCATCTAATTTGTTTCTGAGTATCATCGTTTTTTCCTTCATCAATTTAACCTTATTTTCAACTTTTATATACATGACTTTATGATCTGTCAAAAAATGATCAAATAGTTCGATTGAGCATCTGATACCATTATTGGATAAGACATGATCTATTATTGTAGCAGTTGTTTTGGTAACCCTAGTAGCTTCTTTCGTGGTTTGAATATTCTGTATAATAAATCTGTTACTCAGTATTACATTTCTGTAATCATTTGCAATAATTTGATTTTCAAGCAAATTGACATTCATATCACCAACTAAAATACAATTTCTTCTTTGTGATTCCAATATTTTATCTAGTTCAGTCATAAAGTCCTGTATTTTACAATTGGGTGGTCTGTAAACACTAATTATGTTGAGATTTTCCTGAATAAGATGTATAGACAGAACATTACACTCTCATGGATCAACAATTAGATTATTCTGTGTATAGCTCAAAGAATTCCTTACATATATACTCATTCCTCCACCTCTCATGTTCCAGCAGTTATGAACAGCATTGAAACCTTCAATGTTTAAATAAAGAACATTCAATTCCGTTTCAGCCATCCTGAAACCAACAAAACAAAACTTTCCAAACAGGCAAAAATGTTAACTATATAGGATTGTTTATTTTAATAAGATCCTCTTCACTTGAGATTTTAACTGGTGTACTTGAATCATTTCTTCTGATAAATATGTTGCCATTCGAGGTATATACACTTTTATACTTATGAAGTGCTCTTACATCCCTAACCTTTTTCAACAATCTTTGGTTGTATTCAGTCAGATCTTCATTAAAATAGATACTTCTGTTTGCTCCTTCTAACCCACATTCACTCACCTTCAGACCCTTAGCTTGTCTAACCATATTTAGTCTCCTGATTTGTCTTTACCATAATTGGGGCCTCAGTTTTTTTCCCAGTCTATATGTTTCACTTATATCCTCCTTCTTTATGTTCAGCTTCAAAGTTGAGATCACAGCAGAAACAATCTTCATTGTGTCTTCCTTTTCTTGTCGTGGTACCCCGGATATAACAATATTATTCTGTTTCTCCTTCTGTTCATAGTTATTGAACTTACTCTCCACACTTTGCAGGCGCCCTTTCAATTCCATATTTTCTTGCTTCAGCACCTTGATCTCATCCATCATGCGCTTGATTTGTGTACAATTCTCATCGAAACAATCCGACATGAACTGCAAAGATTTCTTCATTTCCGATAATTCTTCTTTGATAGATCTTTTGAACGGATCAAGAATGAGTTCCAGAGTGCCCTTAATTATTTCAATTATTTTATCTTCATCCATTTAGCAGACTTTTTCGGTCTTATTCTCCCTAACCTCATTTTTATCACATGTGACATCACATTTTGACAAGTGAATAAAACTATTTGGAAATATTTGAGGTTAGGTTTTCGCGCATGCGCAGTGCATAGCTGGGGGACAATTGTACCACGTGATCGCTGCTTCAAATGAATACAGGTAAACGGGCCAATGCTAGGCTAGCGGAGTTTATACGTATATGGTTGAGAGTTGTCATTTTTCATAACAAGACATTTTATGAAAAAGAAAAAATTCTTTGCCTTTACGAAGGCACATCGAGAACATTTTTGAAACATAGATGAATTCAAAATAGTAATCATCGAAATGAATACCATTTTCAATTCCCAGGCTCAGAGATCTTTTATCATGATAAAAGCCTGGGAATTGAAAAAAGACGTTTTATGTTCTGTGGATTCAAGGGTCACAGAATATCTATCCTTAAGTAAGGTAAGATATTCTGTGCAAGGGTTTTGTCCATAGAATAAAGAATATATATGAATATGTCATAGAATAAAGAATATTTTATATTCTATGGAATATGTATTTTATATTCTATGGTTTTGTCAAAAAACTTTGTTATCTGTGACAAAACACTTGGGCGGCGTTCGGAATCAACGTCGGACGTTGTCCGGTGTGCGCCCAAGCCAGTCCAAGCCGTTCGGAATCGACGTCGGGTAAATTTTACCCCCGTTCGGAATCACTTGGGACGTTCGTCCGGATGTACAACTTTGCAACCAAGAAAATAGGTAGGTAACAATTACTCGTCTTGCGCAGATATCGTTTATTTACACATTCGAATTTTAAAAGTTTGTTTTACGGAGGAATTTCTAATATTTAGTTTCTTAAGGTAGTTTATTATTTTTATTTTTCAAGATGAGTGTAATTTCAAATTTTACACACGTGATAGTCTAGGATATATACTCAATGGAATAATTTATTCACAAGGAAAATGAAGTACACCTCCAAAATATTCAAGGTTTATGAAAAATGAATTATGTATATTCACCATTATCAATACAGGAGAAAAAGTGCCAAGAACTTGTATGTGGTAAAAAAAATATTTTTATATACATTGATAAATACATATATGGTGGTGAGTTTATTATTCATCTGTTACAAATCCAAATTCAGTGTTGAAGGTAAGTATTTAGAGAAAGCAAGTAAGTATTTTCCAGAACAAGTTAAAAATTATTATCAAATGAAATTATTTCTATTCCAGATACCAATCCAGAAGTTCCAGTGCTGGCGTTCTATTCAATTTCTTATCTGTTGCTGAAGTTGGAATGCCTGGAAGCCTGTCATTTATTTATCCTTAGATGAAGGCTTAATTCTCGCTGATTATGAATGAGTTAGAGAATTGTTCAATTTGCCAACTCTTTCATTTGTAAATACAGAAACCGAAGCAGCAAAAGTGATCATGGTATGTGCAACATGGCTTTTCCAATTCAAATTTTGCAACTTACTTCATTATTTTAGAACAAAAAACAGTCTAGAGATAAGAGTTTGCTTGGACCACTTCATTATTTCTTAATTATTTTTCTGATTATTTAAAAATCTGGTTTATTTGACGGCTATCAAGAAAATATTGATAACTCTGACTGGGTGCCCAGTCGACAAATAATCCAGGAAATAGAAGTTCTCCTGATGCTGAGAAATATGCAAGACATGATAGAAACACTAAACATTAGAATCATGAATGGATTTTATATTTTTACCTTGTTTTTTTTACAGTGAATAAAGCTCTTAAATAAAACAGTGTATCTTTTGAAGAACATTCAATAAATACAAAGTTACATTAATATATTGTGATGGAAACCGCAGTATGTGGTATCTCAAAAAAAAATCAAGGATTATTTTATTGCACCACTCTGGCCAACTTGTTAATCTGCACAACATGCAATAGGTGTTATGTAATTGAATCATTCATTTTCCAAACAACTCAGAAAAAGTCTTAATCGATGAAAACAGAAAAAATTTGTATACAAAAAGTCATAATGTCAACAAGAATCATGAGGCAATAAATTTTCGAAAAACTATGGTATTATCATTTAGAGGTGAAATAAATATAAAGCGTATTAGAAAAATTTGCTGTCTCTCCTGAAAACTTGGAATGTTGGACATACGACATATTGCAGTTTCCACTACGATTCATGCATTATTATTATTTTCTCTTCTGAGGATAGCTGCTTCCTCATCATGCCTGGTCTTGCTCCACAGAAAGTTTTACCAAAATTAATTTCTGTAACTGGTATGCATCAACCTAAAATCATTTTTATTACTGATAATATCTACTTCCAATATAAATACCACTTACCTTACTGATTTTGGGTACATTCCTCAATAAACGAATATCAGCACAAGTGCTGATCCTAGATTTTACAATAAATTCGGCTACAAACAAAGTAGCATGAACAAGACTGCATACTTCCTCAAGATCGGCCAGGCCAATTCAATGGCCACAGTTGATACTTTTAGCTTCATCAGCAATGCTGTATCTTATTTCCTTTGTGAATGCTCCACCTCAAAAAAATAGAAAGTCTATTTATTACATATATTACAGTAATGTAGTACGTTTACTTACATTTCCTTCAATTGAATATTTTGCTCCAAAAATTTTATTTATTTACAGGCTGTCAAGCACTCTAGAAGACTTTCATTTGTTTATTGGTGTGAAATCTACTGATACTTTTGAATACAAAATACATTTGCAGCTTCCACGGGAGGAAAATCTAAAGAAGGAGAGTCATCTCATTTTTTTCAAGGTGGTGTAAATTAAAACCCTCAATCTTATTTATTTCCTGCGAACACCATCCAACTACTTCTGCATTCGTTATTTACATTTTAATAAAATAGCCACTTTCAGTATTCACTGAAAAGAAGAAAATTGAATTAAATAAGATATCTTCATACTCTTTATATATCATTTGAAAAATATTGAATTAACCTCACGTTGCAGTTAGAAAGAGAGGGAAGATAACACCCGACGTCGTTCGAAAACGATCGGCAACATTTCAAACAACCATGATACAAAGAATACAAGATATCACAGCCATCTTAAACACATAGCCGTGAACAAAATGTGGCAACGCCGCAAATGAGGGATCCGGAAGGCCGACTGGGACTTCGGACGGAAGCAGTAAATTTGTTATAATAGGAGCTCGATTTTCAAGTATATTATAATTAATTGTCGAATAGTCGATATGGAATATTTTAAATTCAATCAAATACCTAGAAGCAACAATACTAAATCCTACTTGGTCAATGAATTGGTTTAATTCATCATTTTTATTATTACTGGATATCAACAACGAAATTATTTGATCTGTAAAAGCATAAGAACTGAATGATTATCAATGTATTTTGACAATATAGCTCATTTAAAATCCAATTTGTTGTTCAACAAGAAGGTAAAGGGTCCTCTCTTGCCACAAAATTGTGTATTTGAATAAATTCAATTATCACAATAGGAAAATTTGAAACAAAACTTGAGATCTAAGTCATTTTAATAACTTCATGTACAATATTTAACAACAGAACTAACATAAAATCTCCAAACTTAATAACTAATACTGAAGATAAAAACATAAAAAATTGGGGGAGATGAAAATATAGAATAAACGACAAAACTATGCTTCATCATATGATGAATACTTCGGTTTTTTACTTATAATTTGTCGCATTTGATCCACCAGCATTTCCAATGTCAGAGTTTTTCAAAATTTTCATTCGCTTCCTCTTTCTAAAAGGTTTCTAATATATATCAAGATTTTTTCAATTTATACAATTCAACATCTGGACCTTCCGAACCTCCTTCATCTACATAATATTTATTTATAATTCGAAAGTAAAGCTACAAGTTGGGACCACCTTGAAATCTTGAGATCAATAAGGCAGAATCCATTTCAAATCATTAGATTTACCTGGAGGTTCTCACTTGTTATTATTGAAGAATTTACTGTTATAGGCTCTGCAGAATGTAATAAAAAAAGTAGATTTTGTTATCGAGATATTTTTAAGATCAACATAATCTTTCAATCAAATCAGAATTCAAAAAAACATTTATAACATTATTGTTTGAATCAATCGTTCCATTTCTTCTAAACTGGGAATAAGTCCTTTGTTGAAGAATTTTTTTGATGAATAAGACGGTAAATTTGAAAAAAATATAGGAACTGCTTCTTCTTTAATTTGTAAACGTCTCATTGGTTCCATCAGATAATAAAACTTTATAAAATTTCAAGATACCTATCGTTTTCATTGAATTGAATTTCGCAAACCGAACTGTATTTACCGGAAACGTAATTTTCTCTTGGAATGGTCTAATCCGCGATATTCAGTTCTTCATTTTTAGGAAACGAAACGACACAAACATAATTGTGATTGCTCTTGGCATGATTCGAAATAGTCTTGAGAAGTTTCTTGCACAGGACACCAGATGAAATTTCACTTCATTCACACACACACAAAGAATTTTTCTTCGGGCACAATTCACTTCACAAATAATGTGACCATTTCTTTCCAACCTGGAACCAGGACAAATTTCATATTTCATCAATTCTCCAAATTCTTTTTTCTTAAAATATTCGAATTTGCAATTGAAGAGTGGAAATTCAAAAGGGTCTAAGTGCCACTTTCACGAAATTTTAGATTTCATTTGTTATGGGGTCTATGTGCCAAGGCCAATAGCCTACGAAACGGTTCATGTGCCATCCGCATCAGGCAGTCATCATTTCTGATGAAAAAAACAATCTTTTTTTACTTCTTTCATCAGTTTGAGGGCGGGTTTCACAAAGCTTTAACTGTACATTAAAAAAAACCTTACCTAAATTCGAATCAAATGAATCACCTGTTTTGAAATTTCAACGAATCGGGATGGCTCCAATAAATTTGACGTTGCAATCAAAGTTTTGTGAAACCGACCCTGAGACATGTTTTATGTAATAACTCAGTTCGATTTTTTTGGCACTTATACCCTTTTGAATTTCCACTCTTCAATTGCTGCTGACACTGCTCGTTTGTGTTCAACTGTTTTTATGAGGGTTTCAATGTCGCTTTTTCCACTTTTGCAATAGAAAATGTATTTCCACATTTCGTGAACTAATTTTGTTTGATGACCAACCAAGACTTTTGCCCGAAATTCAATACTGTATTGATAAAATCAGTACGAATGGCCACCATTAATTCACAAACACAACAAATAACAAGGCGTCCATAAATGGCGTTGGAATTTTCTGATTATTTATCTATGATTTTCTGGGCCTTCCGCTGCGTTGCCACATTTCAGCTGTTCGCGGCTTGTTAATTGAAGGAGGTTATGAAGATATGATCTTCCGGCGAACGAAAATGAGACCAGTTTGCGCACCGCGTCATCTGGAGAGTATTCTCGGGCGCGTAAATTGAATTTCAAACAACTTCGTGTTTTAACATAATGCGAATTGTATCTTCATAGAGATTTTTTTATCAGATATACGTTCTTTTGAGGCAACTTTCTAATTGAATTGATTAAGCTAAGAACATAGCAATAATTGATTAATATTTTGAGAATCATTCCAGATTTTAAACACAAAAATTCTGGTTTCATTTGAATTATATTTTTCATGAGGCTGATGGACCTAAGTTCGATGGCCAATAAAGAACTGTTATTATTTTGTTTTTCATGAAGCAAATTTTGTAAAAGAATTGATTTAGCCAGGAATGAAGCAAGTATTTATTTATATTTTGTGACTCATTTGTCTGATTTCGAACGATAATTTGAAGAATACTCTTAATTTATGATGTACATATTAGTCTCCACTCAATGTTATATTCATTTAGCCACTGATAAATGAATGTAATAAATTCTCAGCCATTACTGTAATTGAATTTGATATTGTCATCAAAATATCAGTCTTTAATACAATTGAATTTGTTTAAATCTGGCTTATTTTTGAGAAACTTTGTTTTCTGAGACATTATATTGCACTGACCAAATCAGTCTTTAAGATAATTAATTGTTGAAAATAGCATGAAAATATATGAGACCGGCTGAAGGACCTCGGTCGATTGCCTGTTGACTTTGTCAATAAAGATCTGTTAGAAGTAGTACATAAGACGTATCATAAAAGGCTTTCAAGAATTTTCTCTTTTTATTACCTACAATAAGTAATTCAGGATTATTGTAGTTAAAGACAAAGGAACAGAAGAAAGAACAAATATATTTTGATATTTTCCTATATTGCTGTAAGAAGATTGACACAATTAAAAAATGTTTCGGACTACAGGCTCCCAACGCCCAACACTTGAACTGCATTGTACAAATAAATGTAGTAATCATTTCAATTAAAAAATGGAAAATAAATTAAAAATTATCAAACGAATGATACCGACAGTCAAGAATTTCCTAAAACTATTGTTTCCAAGTTCAGAATCACAATTCTACAAATATTTTATTAATTCTTTCCTTCAAAATGCACAAAATTGAAAAATTCCACAATTTGTAAGCAACAATATCAATATTTACATATACAATGTTGAATGAATGAAAATAAAATAATGTTTCATTTAGAAAATAAGTTTGTCCTTCTGTTCTCTTCAGAGATAAACACATGTTGTCTTCTTGGATTCTAGTTCTTATTTTTCAATTCTACACATTTTCATCCAATAATAGCTGATGTCATTTGAAATCTCGAGTTCAACAAACAATTGAATGAAGAATCATTTTTCAGTAGAATGCCTTTTTCTCTAAAATATCATATCGAACAAGCATAATCCTTATGCTAATTCTATTCCTTGCATCTTCTTCGGGCACTCTTGCATTACAGTAATCAAACCATCAGTCATTGACCTAAAATCAACAAATCGTTTCATAATCATAAGAGAAAATGTGACAAAATTTCTCTTACAATTAAAGAAAAAACAGCACTGCATCCAGTTATTATCATCAAATTTTCCTGGGACTCCACATCTCAAAAATTGCCCTAGAGTTTGAATGTGAAAAAAGTTTCGTTTTGTAGCGAGCTTGCCTTTCTGACCCACTCCCATTCAATGATTCAGAAGATATTTTGTGAACTACATTCAATTTATTTCCACCCGCTAATGATATCGTCATATGAACGAAATATGTATTCGACAAGTTAATAGTCAATTCCCTATGAAGTGCTCAATTTTCTTCACCTAGCTCTGACACCATTGCTGATAGAAAAGCCTGCATTTTCAGCAAACACAACCATTTTGAGTGATTTCTCTGTTTTATCTGCTCTGATCTTCAGCAACAGCAAGTAGTTTCTTAAAGATTCGATCGGTACAGTTTCATCGTTCACCTAGTTAACAAATGAATCTGATGTGACATCATAAAAGATTTTTTTTATGTATCCTTCTGAAAACAGCATATTCTATAAATCTGGAATTTGCATTAACCTTTTCCTTTTATGAGCATTCGTACCCAACTTTCTTGATATGTGGGGATTATGATGATAACACCTCAATTTCATAGATAGGTATTCGTGATGATGAATTCTGGACTTATTCAATCATCAGCATTTAAGTAATCACTACAAATAAATATTGTTATAATTTCTTAATGATTCAATCCCCTAATTTTCTAATTACTCACTTAGTAGCCAAAGAATTTGATATGAACCAATTTATAACGTATGCTTCTATCGAGGCTTCAGTCAACATGATTTTACTTTTTGTTACTCAATGATTATTTTGGAAAAGAAAGATTTACTGTAAGTACTGCATCTTGTTTCAAAAAATGACACTCTTAAGATGACGATCTTGTGGGCTTAAACTGCAAATCTGTAACATAACTGTTTCCTGAAAAATGTTTCGTCATTTTGTTTACAGCCATTATTCCAGATTTTGATAATTTCTGGGTGTCTTGGAAATCGAAAGAATATGGTATTTTGATCGAACATTTTGGGCTGATTATCGCTGGTACACAAAGCTACTTCACATCTCATATTTGAAATTTGCTGAAACAAATTGTTGTCGTGGCCGTTTCAGAACAAAAAATAAGAAAGAACTGTAAAAATACCTCCATATCTTTCAAAAGTTAGCGACGATAACTTATTTTATAACATTATTCCTGAAAGAAGCCATAACAAATCTTGCAGATGACAGATGTTTGAATTTGTCGGGATTGTTTACTCTCCAGGTGACGTCACAGCAAGATGCGCAAGATCATATCTTGTATTCTTTGTATCATGTCAAACAACTGAGTGCGCCCAGCGTTCGACACACGCACTTTATCCGACGTTGATTCCGAACGCCGCCTTGTGTTTGTATTTCTATATTTCTATGCTTGTGTGGTTAATAATCAAAATAAAGAAATTAGGAATATTTGAGAAATTGAGTGAATTTTTCTCGCTGTCCTTTTATAAATAACTGAAATATGTCTATTGAAATCGAATCAGCAGAGTAAGTAGGAAACGAAATATATGAGAAAATGATTATTTATTTTATCCTTTCAGTGTTATCCGCCTGATACAACAATATCTGAAGGAATCCAATCTGTATAGAACTCTGCACACATTACAGGTAAGTATTCAATATTATCTGAAATTTATCTTATTTCTATAGATAATTCAATAGGAAGAAACGGGGGTCACTCTCAATACAGTGGATAGTGTTGATGGTTTCTGTTCAGATATCAATAACGGACACTGGGACACAGTTTTGAAAGCTATACAGTCATTGAAGTTACCAGATAAAAAGCTCATTGATCTATACGAACAAGTAAGTCTGATAACACTTATTCTATTCAACTCAAACCAATGCCTTTTTAGATAGTTTTGGAGTTGATTGAATTACGAGAACTTGGCGCTGCACGGTCTTTGTTGAGACAAACAGATCCTATGATAATGTTGAAACAAAATGAACCTGAAAGATATATACATTTGGGTGAGTTCTTCGGTAATCATGCAGTTCACACAAGTAAGTGTGCGATTTTGTTGCCAGATTGTGCATTCATCATATCTCTAAAATTCTTGGAATTGTAGAGAAGGTTTCACTTTATTTAGTAATCGATGCTGTTATAATTTTTTTCCAGCTCATGAATTCGAATTTTTAGAAAATTACTGAGAATTATCTGGAATAACATAATTTAATAGCCATTATTCATGTTTTTAATATAACACATCAAAAATTTGCTTTGAAATAAAAATGCATCCACTTGTGTGAACTGCATGCTTACCAGTTCTTCATGATACACAGTCGTTTTGATAATGTTCATTTGACTTTTCAGAAAATTTACTGGCTAGGTCATATTTTGATCCTCGTGAAGCGTATGCTGATGGTAGCAGTAAAGAAAAACGCAGAGCAGCTATAGCTCATGCACTTTCAGGAGAAGTATCAGTAGTTCCATCTTCTCGACTCTTAGCGTTATTAGGACAGGCCTTAAAGTGGCAACAACATCAGGGTTTACTACCTCCAGGAACCACTATTGATTTATTCAGAGGAAAGGCTGCCATAAGAGACCAAGAAGATGAACAGTTTCCTACTCAAATGGCAAAACAAATTAAGTTTGGTCAGAAATCTCATGTTGAATGTGCTAGGTTTTCTCCTGATGGACAATATCTTATTACCGGTAGTGTAGATGGCATTTTAGAAGTTTGGAATTTCACAACAGGAAAAATTAGGAAGGATTTGAAATATCAGGCACAGGTATGTGTACATTCTGTCCTCTGCTCCTTGATTACCTCTAATATTAACTTTTTGATAATATTTCCCAAGGAAAGATTTTATATACCAACTTATTCTCAAATTTTATTCCTAGGATAATTATATGGTAATGGAGCATGCTGTACTTTGTTTAGCCTTCTCTAGAGACAGTGAAATGCTGGTATCTGGATCACAGACAGGTGGAATTAAAGTATGGAGAATAAGTTCAGGACAGTGTTTGAGAAAAATTGAAAAGGCCCATGGAAAGGGTATCACATGCCTACAGTTTTCTCGAGATAATAGCCAAGTACTGAGTGCATCATTTGATCATACTATCAGGTGAATTAAAAAATTTGAATTGTGTATGGATTGTTCTAACCTTCGAATAGTCGCGTCGAAATTTTTAACATAGGTAGTCGCGTCGGTCTCACAGACCTTACATACTCATTGAGCTTTGAATGCTAAGTGGAAAAGGTTTTTGCCTAAAAATTCAAATGGATGTCTTCTAAAACATAGTTGAGTGACAAGAAAAGGCAAGTTTACCACATATGTATTTCATATTGGTGCAAATATATTGGGGAAATTTAAAAAAATCAATTCTCTTCAAGTACCTTACTTTATTCAGTCATAAAAAGAAAAAATCAAACTCTAAGGATTTAACAAAAATTTACACCTTTTATCAAACAAAATGATTCTACAAACATACTTTATCTCACTGAAGACCATTTTCTAGGCACTCCTCGCAAATACCCTTTAAATGTTCTGAACACATATAATTTTCCAACGAGTCACTTTATTTTTGTCAAGAAACGACAGTGTATTACTTTGATTTTCTTCCTCATCATCATTAGAAATATTCTGCTCTGAGTCATCATTCTCAAGTTGTTGTTCTAAACTATCAAATTCTTCTTCAGACTGATCAATATCTGAATGTTCGTCATTTTCTATTTGATCTTCTTCCCCATCTAAAACCTCTAGTAATTTCTGCAGTCGAGCTTGCTCTTCTTCGTAAGAACACATGGCTAAAAAACAATGAATTTACCTCATTATAAGTTATACAGAACAAACACACCTGAAACTCACCGCACAATCGAACTATCACGATGTGAAAAAATAGGGTACGTTATTAGTCTCGTCGGTCTCCCAGACCGTATCACGATATATTTCGTTTGTACTACCAAGCTTCATTATGAAATTCGCACTGACTCCCTGTCGCATCCTTACGAGAAGATAGACGGAGCCGGAGATGCCATGTCCCCTGAATTTCTGAGTATTAGGAAAAAAACTGTCTGGCCGGTCTCACAGACCGGGCGCGACTAACGGAGGGTTAATGATAAACATTTCTAATATTGCATGAAATCTATAAAAGACTTCATAGATGAAGTCTTTCATCATGCAGCACTCAAAGTCCACTGCTGGATATAAGCCTCCCTTGAGTTTTTCCATAGTTCTTGAAGTTATTGAAGTTGAAAAATTAAAATATTAAATGTCATTAAGTGAAAATTATGATAAACGAAGAGATTCAGTCCACTACAAGTGAAATCTGCGCCTCCACCTAATTTGAATTTGATGTTGGCCTGTCGCATATTCTTCTATAAGACAAACACATAAACCAAACCTACTTTCGCATCATATATTAATTCACGAAGGATAAAGAGCCTTGCAAAGATCTGCCGTCTGGGGCCTCGCACTGGGTGAGGCCGCCACTGATGAGATTGTAGTTTTTCTAGACAACATTGAAGTGTTTTCTCATGCGAAATAGCCATTGTATTATCTGCATATTGTAAAGTGCACTGATTGTTAGTTCGTGTTGAACCAATGTCACTGCAGTGTATGTTGAATAGGAATGGAGTGATACTTGATCATGGGAGTCAAGAAGTCTGAAAATGTATCATTTATTTTTTCTCTTAGTTTTCTGTTCTCCAGATAGGATTTGATAATTTCGACAAGGTATGCTGGAGTATTTTTCTTGTGGAATTTGTAGAGTGAACCCTTTGTCCATACACTATCGAATGATTAAAAAACCTCACTCCTTTTGAAATTTCAATGAATCGCAGTGGCTCCAATTAATTTAACGGTACAATCAAAGTTTTGTGAAACCGACTCTATGTCATTCCATTATAAAATGTCAAATTCACATTAATGTCACTTCAGTTGAAACGATCTGCAATTAAATTCTCTCCACAAAAAGTACCTCTAAATGAATCACCCGTTACACATATTCTATCACTTTAAGAAAGACAGTTGAATAGGGAGATATGCACCTATTTTAGAATATTCAATCAGTGGAACTTCATTAGCAACAAGGTAGAAAATAACTCAAATGAAGCGCTTGAACCTCATGATTTATGTTGGATAAACTATTTTTGAATATAAAAATGTTTCTTCCCTCAAAACATAATCCTAATGTTAATTTATATGTTCCAGACTTATTTTCAACATAATAATAATAATAATAATCTTTATTGGACTTGTCAAAGGACTATCGACCGAGGTCTTTCTGCCCATTATAAATAATTTTCACATTTTGTGAATTTTTATGTTAGAATAAATGAAAGCTTCTATATATAAAAAAAATTGAATATATATCTATATACATATATATAATCATTTGAATTTATATTATATTAGTTGTTGTAATTCTGTTATAATTATTTTTGTTGGGTATTTCCATTTGAGCCATGATCATCTGGTGTTACATATTATATTCTCGAGTTATATTAGAGTAATTAGGCAGTAGCCCAGTTATGTTATGCCATAGATCTTACATCATTGGTTGATGAAAAACATGGTTATGTTCAAACATGGTATGAATTTGTTTATATGTTTTTGATAAAAAAAAAATTTATTTCAGATTACATGGTTTGAAATCAGGTAAAACTTTAAAGGAATTTAGAGGACATACCTCTTTTGTAAATGAGGTTATATTTACCCAAGATGGTCACAATATACTGAGGTGTGTGTACTCTGTAAGAAAGAAAATCTTGCCAGAAAATATTCAATATTTAAATTATTTCAGTGCTTCTTCAGATGGATCAGTAAAAGTGTGGAACCTTAAAACAACAGAGTGTATTAGTACATTCAAATCTTTTGGTGCAGGTGATACCACTGTTAATAATATTCATAATTTCGCCAAAAATCCAGAACATTTTGTTGTTTGTAACAGAAGCAATACAGCGGTCATCATGAATCTTCAAGGACAAGTAAAGTTCAACAATTTTAACAATATATTCAAAATAATTGGTTTTATACTTTCAGATTGTGAGATCATTTGCTAGTGGTAAAAGGGAAGGTGGTGACTTTGTTTGTTCCACTGTATCCCCAAGAGGTGATTGGATTTATTGTGTTGGAGAAGATATGGTCTTATATTGTTTCTCAACAAATTCTGGAAAACTCGAGAGAACATTGAATGTAAGTATTATTGTTCATTCATTCTTGGTATGCTATGACATCAGAGATAGGAAATATGGCCAGAATATCAAAAAATATTTTTACTGCATTAAACTCTTGTTCAATACGTTGTCTGCCATCCACGAGATAACTTGTGTATTGATTTCTATTCTAGGACGCTCACTACGAGTTATCTTGTATTGTGTTTACTTGCCATAATCGGAAGCTCCGATTAAATTTGTAGTATATCTGTGATAGATGAACAACCCAACTACGAGATAGCTCTTAAGTTTTTTTTTTATTGAAAAAATACATTTTAAAAAATTTTTATAATCATTTACTATAATTACAAAATAATATAAAATGATAGGAATGATTTCACCTAATGCTTCACCTACATCTGCGGAAAGCATCTTCAGAAGTTTATTAGTCGTCCGGTTTATTCACCTTCTCTGCAAAGTATTTGTTAACTACTTGCTTATTAAATTACAGGGTGTAAGTGATCTTGGGTATATGCTATTCATTTATCCTTACGGTAGCTACTGAAGAGATACATGAGAGTGAATGTATTTGAACGGTTAGTAATATTTGATGACAAATATAAGCTTATACAAAATGATCGTGTAAGAAAGAGAAGACGACTATACATGACAAGATAAGCTTATACAAAATGATCATGTGAGAGAGAGTTGGCGACTATATATGACGATTTGTGTCTGCCACAGAGTAAGCTGTTAGCAAACAGTTGTATTTCATGGTTATGTGTTCTCTCTGTGACTTAACCTACAACTTGAGCTACTTTGAATTTGTAAATTATAATTTTATCAGTTTCTGAGCTTAGTAGAAGGCTAGCTTATAAGAGCTGTTTCATGGGTGGAATAGGATTATTTCTGAAAATATAAAATAATACCACCCCCTCTCCGACTCAGCCCATTCAAGGAAATAATAATGCATAGTTTCATCTCGACTCTTAAAATTATGTATGCCAACCTAAACAGTTACACTCCGAGAAAACTACTTATAAATAACATAATCGAAAGACATAATATAAACTGCGCATTATTCGTTGAATCCAAAACAAACTAGAATTGTAGCACTGGATACAGAAATTGGAACATCATACAACGAAATGGAAACATGAACAATAGAAATACAAGAGGAGGCAGCCTGATTCAAGTATATCCAGATCTAAAAATGAGTAAGGAAAATCCACCGAAAACTAACAATCCTCTGAATGAAGCTCTTCATTTATCATTCCGTTTCTCAAAGACAAACTTAATATTTTTCTCGTCTACATTCACCCTAAGGCCCTATTTCACCAACATCTAAAACCGAGTTTTAGTTCCACTAATCGCCGTTAACAGCAATGTTCAATTTCACCATGAATATAAATCGAGGTTAAGCCTAACTACGTTTAGAAAAGTTAACTCGCCGATTTTGGTCGTTTACGCATTTTAACTTCAGTTAACGACAATTCACATGTATTTCTATGCGATAGTTTGTGTTGACGTCTGCCAGTTTGTTATTACCAGAGACTCGATAAGCAGATTTGAAGTTTATGAAATATTCTTCAAATTATCATATCATCTTATTTTATAAATATCAACGATAACAAAACTGAGAAAAAATGCAGAGGGCTTTAGAACTCGCATTTGAAGATAGTGACGTCCAAGATGGATTAGAGTTAGGGAAGATTATTTCAACAATTTCGACGACAAAGATTTCACCATGAGATTTCGATTATCTAAACAATATGTCCTATTTGTTTAAGAGAAAATTGAGAATCAGTTGAAACATCCAACTGACAATTGAGTACAGTACATTTCATTTTCCAGATCATGTACTTCAAAAACAACCAAAACTTAGCAAACCATAACTTGGACGCATAAACAGTAACAACAATTTTAAATTGGAATTCGTGGAAATGAACTTTCTCTTTTCTCTTAATCTGTGGTGTGCACACAGAAATGAAGATTTAACAGCGTTGCCAAGTTGTATGGATGCTTTAACTTCGATTTCTAAAACTCAGATTACCACGCCTGCGTTTAAGATGGTGAAATTGGGATTCCCTTAAACGGAGTTAAAAGGGCCAGTTAGTTTAACTGGAGTTTACTTAACGGGGTTTAAAGCATCAGTTGGTGAAATTGGGCCTAAGTCGCTTATCGAACAAACAATCTTCAATAAGGCCAGTCTGTGTGAATATGCTATAATAATTGGAGATCTTAAGGTAAACTGCAGATTGAAGATTTTTTGAATAACGCACCCTTTGAAATGGCCAGTACAACAATGTCAAACAACCCTGACTCTGCTCCAGATCAAGTAATATACTCAAACAGTATCAACCAAACATGATGCAATTGAAATAAGACCTATTATTGGGAATCCGACACCAAAAAAACACTTGAAAAAATGCAATATAAACAACCTCAACGAGAGATTGGAAACATACATGAATGAAGTAGAAGGGAACCCAATCACCAATGAAGAAATGCTAGGTTCACATCCACCCTTGCATCACTAGTGCTAGGAAACAGCCCTGTTATAAATGAAAAATATTATGTTCATGAGTTACTGCCGCACATCATTGCAATGATAAAAAAGAAAAGAAGAATGTAAATCCCAGTAGATGAGTATTAAGTAGGCTGAATCACAGAATAATGTCTCTATGCATGGTTTCATTATTATTCGCGATTGAATACTTGATTCAATTCTCCGTGGTTTGATCTATGTGCAGAATAACTGTCAATTCGAAGTCATTTTCACATATCGCATTTCTCGTAGTTTCGAACATTTCCATTTTGCCGGCAATAATTACCTCGAATTCTAATAATTAACAGTTGTTCTGAACAGGGATCAAACCACGGAGAATTGAATCAAGTATTCAATGGCAAAATAATGATGAAACCATACGTAGAGACATATTATTCTGTGATTTAACCTGAGTTGCAGGGACGTCCAATAAAATTTAATGCTCCCTTAATTCTCCCTTGAACGGAGTACTTATAGGCGGTAGCCATGGATATCCCTTTTAATGGAGAATTAAGGGAGCTTTAAACTTAATGGACGTTCCTGGAACTCAGGGTCAGCGTACTTAATACTCAATAATTCAAATACAAACTATATTTTTCATGATATCTGAATGAATCTGAGGGCGATGTATGATGTATGATATACTTCTGAAACGGGAAAAAAAAATGGCGATTTTTTCTAAGCCATTTCAAACAATTGTTTCCATAAGAAAAAAAAACTTAATGTTATAGCTCAACAAGGAAACCTCTTGGGAAAAAACAAAGTACGCTACTGGATTGCTATGAAAATGTTTTCATTTCAACATCCTAGCACGCACAGAAACGGAGATAATGGCCAAAGTTGAAATTGCCCAAATTTCAATTTTGTTCTATAACTCAAAAACAAAAGAAGATAGAGGAATGCAGTTGATGGCATTATCAATCAGTTTCTCTAAAAAAGACCACCGTAAGGTGTCATTAATTTTTCTCTATCTCTCACTGTTAAAAAGTTGTAGTTCAGGTATCACCAATTTTGCCCACCCTGTAAAAATATTGAGTCAAATCTGCATCGATAGAGAACCAAACAGAAGAACACAGAGGAAACACCCACACGAAACTATAAGGCAACTGATCCAGGACATGAACACCTGATCCAATTTAATAAACACACAATATATACATATGAATTTTGCTTGATTCTTCTTGAGGCAATATCAGACGAACAACCCGATATATTTTCTTCATATTTGGTATACATGTTTCTTATGCAATGCACAAAAAATTAAGAATTGTTTGAATCCTCAGAACAACACCCTGTTTATCAAAATTTTCATGTGGGCCTGCAAGAGGCTCTTTGGAAACACATGAGGTATAAGACCAAAAATGGTACTGTGGTTATACACCGCAGTAGTACGCCCCGTTGTCACCTATGCGTCACTAGCATGGTGGACAAAAACTGAAGAGGCCACTACTGGCAACAAGCGAAAAGAAGTTAAAGGAATGAAAGTAGCGTCCAAATCAAACATACCTAAAATATCCCTCGAGGGGAACCTCCTACCCGGAAACTGGGTTGGACATAATATGAGGATACTGAATAAACTAGACTCAAGTCTGTTGGCAAAACCATCAGATGTGATGCCAATCATATACGATTTCGAAATGCCATTCGAAACGGTCATTGGTCTTAGTGCAATGAACTTCGTAAATCGTATAGACAAAAAGTCATCCATATGGTACACTGATGGATCGAAAACAGAAAGGGTTACAGGCATTGGGGTATGTGGACCTAAATTAAGGATATCCAAGTCCCTTGGAAGTGAACTTTCTGTTTCACAAGTAGAGAAACTAGCTGTCTATACCTGCGCTCAAGAGTGCCTTCAAAGAAATCTCAAAGGTGCGCATATATACAGGGTGTACCAAGTTCGACGGCCTATTAGGCGTTTCTGGAGAACTAGACTTATTTGAAATCTAAAAATTGGGATTATGATATTGTTTGACATTATCTACCGAGCTAAAATATTCTTGGAGCCTGACCACTTTCAGTTATACAGGGAGCGAAAAAAAAATTTTTTTTCTGTTTTCTTCTTTTTGAATTTGACAGAGTATGCAATTCTGAATACATTCGTACTCAAATCGTTGCATTCGTCGGAATACTTTCAAAAATATCGAGAAAAACCTGAAGAAAAAGAGAGAAAAGAGTTCGGTATTATGTTTGTTATTCCTAATCTAGATACCTTAAGCACAAACCGTTTTCACATTTTTGAAGTCGAAGAATGTGGAAATATTGTACATTTCTAGAATTTTGAAAAACTCATCACAGGGTGTTCCAAATGTTGGGTCAAAAATTGGGATCAAGATTGGCCCATAACTTTCGTTTTTCAAATTAGAACCCTATTTTTTCATGATTGCGTTGGATTCTACAAAAAAAAAATGATGATAATGTTATAACATGTTGATGCTCCTAAAATTGATAATTCTTGAGTTATTTAGGATTTTCTGATTTTATGTGGTACGTAGCGTCAAATTCCTTTAATCTGTTTCATATCAACTATGACCTTGGTCATAGAAGATAAATTATTCCAATAATTCACTAGTGACTCATATTTTTTTTTAATTCATTAATCATTGTTGTTATGAAACTAAATAACTCAAGAATTATTAATTTTAGAAGTATCAACATAATAGAACATTATCATCATTTTTCTTCGCAGAATCCAACGCAATCATAAAAAATAGGGTTCTAATTTGAAAAACGAAAGTTATGGGCCAATCTTGACCCCAATTTTTGACCGAACATTTGGAACACCCTGTGACGAGTTCTTCAAAATTCTAGATATGTAAAATATTTCGACTGTCTTCGACTACAAAAACGTGAAAACGGTTTGTGCTTAAGATATCTAGAGTAGAAATAGCAAACATTATACCGAATACTCTTATCTACCTTTTTTGTTCAGTTTTTTTTTTATATTTCGGAAAGTATTTTGACGAATGCAACGATTTGAGTACGGATATATTCAAGTGTGTGTCACTAGTGGAATAATTCATCTTCTATGACCAAGGTCATAGTTGATATGAAACAGATTAAAGGAATTTGACGCTACGTACCACATAAAATCAGAAAATCCTAAATAACTCAAGAATTATCAATTTTAGGAGCATCAACATGTTATAACATTATCACCATTTTTTTTTGTAGAATCCAACGCAATCATGAAAAAATAGGGTTCTAATTTGAAAAACGAAAGTTATGGGCCAATCTTGATCCCAATTTTTGACCCAACATTTGAAACACCCTGTGATGAGTTTTTCAAAATTTTAAAAATGTACAATATTTCCACAGTCTTTGACTTCAAAAATGTGAAAACGGTTTGTGCTTAAGGTATCTAGATTAGGATTAACAAACATAATACCGAATACTCTTTTCTCTCTTTTTCTTCAGGTTTTTCTCGATATTTTTGAAAGTATTCCGACGAATGCAACGATTTGAGTACGAATATATTCAGAATTGCATACTCTGTCAAATTCAAAAAGAAAAAAATAGAAAAAAAATTTTTGAAAAATTTTTTTTCGCTCCCTGTATAACTGAAAGTGGTCAGGCTCCAAGAATATTTTAGCTCGGTAGATAATGTCAAACAATATCATAATCCCAATTTTCAGATTTCAAATAAGTCTAGTTCTCCAGAAACGCCTTATAGGCCGTCGAACTTGGTACACCCTGTATATATCACCACGGACAGTCAGGCCACTCTGAGATCACTGGAATCATACAGCCAGGAGTCTCGGGTGACATGGGAATGCCGTTATACCATAAAGCAACTGGCCAGAGGCAATAAGGTGACTCTACTATGGATACCAGGACATTGTGGTATTGAAGGAAATCAAATAGCCGATGAACTCGCGAAGAAAGCTTCAAGGCTGAAGCCAGTTGGACCTGAACCTTTTTGTCGGCTGGGAAAAGATCAATACAAGAAAGCGGTCCAACAATGGGAAGCGGCAAATAAAACAACGCTCTGGAGAAATACTCCTAGACTTGCGCTAGCCAAGAGATTTGTGGAATTCTCGCCGACCTACACTAGGAAGCTCATAAAGCTGCCATGAGCTGAGCTTCGAGTAATGGGGAATTCGGTTCTGGATCCTCATGAAGTAACAGCTAAAGCTGTCGTTGGATTCATCAATGCCATTGACGGCCTCCTTGGGATTTAAATGAACGAGTTGGGTAAAGGACAAAAGATCCTTGCGGTCGAAGTTCCCGGAAGGCTGAACGCAGCCACAATGACCCCCTGTTCTGAATAATAATAATAATATCAAAATTTTCCATATTTGAGAAGACCACAAAAAACTAAACTGAGGCGTGATTAGAATTTTCGCGCAGACAGTTTTACTGCAGTAATTGGTTCGAAGTGACTTCTAATGATGAATCATCAAAACTTTCATACACAAAACTATTTGAATTTACTCAGTAATTACTTTATTACAATGGATTTCCTTTTTATAGCTGCAGACAATTTCAGTTAAAATTTTTAAGTGATTTTATTGTCAGTCATCATTACTGAAAACATTTTTCACATCAAAGTGAAGCTTTTGAGAACTCGGATTCTTGAAAGTGGTTCGAAGTGTTTTTCAATGATAAATGTATTAGTTAGATATTAAGAGGTTACAGTCCACTGTGGTTTAAAAGTCTATTGTGCCTCCTACTAGAGCTGATTTCACCACTGCGAATTATAATAACGATTGAATTGGTTGAGGCTTTCGTGACCATCGTTTAATGTCACTTGTTCTTTCGAGCATTTCGGTTGTCGTCCTGTATTAGTGCTGGACGTTTCACCAGTTCGAGTGTCTAGCCTCTTCCGGAGTTATATTTCAGGAGACATTCTAGCTGAATTGAGCTGCCTGAGTATATAGCAGCTCAATTCAGCTAGAACATCTGTTGAAATTTAACTCCTAAAGATGCCAGACACTCGAACTGACGAAACGTCGAAAACTAATTCACGATGACGGCCGAAATGCTCGAAATAACGGGTGACAATTATAAAGATTCTAAGATCCGTTTGCACCATCGTTCCTTAAAGTTAAGGATCCCTCAAATATTGACAGTTGCACGACTGTCACTCAAATGGAATTCTTACGTAAGGGACCTTAGAATATAGAACAATATTTTATTATATATGTAGGGACCCTTAAATAGTAATATCTAGTGATATTTCAGTTTTTCATGTTGTTTAACTTCACCCTAGTTCAATAGAGCCTTTTCATTGACTGGCCGCATACATATGATAGTTGCCTTTCCTTAACCTAGCTTTACTGTCATTTTGACGATTTCATGCTAGTTGAAATTTTAAATTTTTTGCTATAATTTCATGACAAATTATTTTAGGTTATAATCTCATACTTAAATTTGAGGTTAGGTTTAAGGATCGAAACGTCACTCAAATATTTAAGGAACGATGGTGCAAACGGATCTTATTCAGTAAAGATTGGCACCCATCACTTTGACAAGAGACCATTGTTATTTAGAATAATTCAGATCATATTCGAAATTTCCTCATTGTTATTAGATATTAAGTGTTGTGTTGATTCAGAAAAATGCCTGATTAATTTTCAAATGAAGAATATGCTGACATTAACTGGCCTTCAAGGTCCTTTGATTTTAATCCCGTGGATTTTTATGTCTGCAGTGATCAGTTAATTATAAAAATAAAAGAAGTTACCCAGAAAGAAAGAACAATCGGAATGTAATGAGGAAAGCAGTTCGGGATTTTCTGAATCCAGAAAGCATAATATGTTTAGTCCAAAATGAAGCACTTGATTTTTATTTCGTATTATTGGAGTAAAATTGTCTGCGCGAAAATTCTAATTACACGCCTCAGTTTAGTTTTTGTGGTCTTCTCAAATATAGAAACATATTTTAAAAATTTTGATATACAGGGTGTTGTTTCGAGGATTCAAACAATTCTCAATTTTTTGTTAACCCGGACCTGGATTTTTCTCGCATTTATCGAGTGATACTTTTGAGCCTTGAATAAGAAACACGTGTGCCAAATATGAAGAAAATATATCGGGTCATTCGTCTGATATTGCCTCGAGAAGAAACGAGCAAAATTCATAAAAGAGCCTGTATCTCGGTGATGAGGAAAGTAAGAGCCCATAAATGTGGTATTTCCGGAACCACCTCGGTGCCACCTATCCGCCTGTATAGTATTTCCGTTTACCAATGAAACACCCTGTATATCTGTACACAATTTTTTTTTGTTATACAATTTATCAACTCCCCCACTGTATCAGTAATTGTAATTTAAAAAACCATGTAATTTTGTAAAAACAGGCTGAAGCACCTCGGTCGATGGCCATTTGGATATTTCCAATGAAGAACATTTTTGATTGATGATACAAAATAAAAATAAAGTAAAATTATGTCGAAATACAATATAAGGTATAATTGACAAAGCGAAGTCGAAGTATACAAAGAAAACTATCTCTCCAGTAGACGTTTACTGACAGTTCGGAGTGGTCTGTAAATTTATCTGCTCGGTAACCAAGATTTACAGACGACTTCGATCTACTGAGAGGTTAATATACGTTTAACAACGACGTTCCTTTCTGTAACGCTACGGGGCAGTTTACCGATAGGAGAATAAACAGGCCCTAAGATTGTAACTGGACCGCTTAGTTATTGACCGTTCTGTTTAATGGTTCAATTCTGAGCCGTTAATGGAGGGAGAAGGGCGTGTGTTGACGTGTCCGAAGTTGATTGGATTATGGCTCCTACTCTGTATCTGTTTGATTGGTAACTCAGCGGTCGAGTTACATTCATGGACCAATGATCCTCTGAGATTCTTACCGCAGATGTAGGCGAAACGTTAGGTGAAATCATAAATGATCCTAAAATGATGCATCATCATCATTAACCTAGTGCACCAGAATTCTGGACTGGTCCTAATTATGGAATCAAAATTGCGGGGTCAACATATTTCTGTTCCTCATCCTGCAGTTACTAAAGTGCGCCTGATTTTGAACAAACGTTGCAACTTCATTCACTCCATAGTGCTAATTGAATCAACTCTTCTCCAATCAAGATGCTTTGCCCTTCCCTGTTAATCTCTTTATAATTTTCTTTTGAAATTTTGAGGTTATTAATTTTATAATACATTTCTAGATTCATGAGAAAGATGTCATAGGAATTGCTCACCATCCTCATCAAAACTTGATATGTTCATATAGTGAAGATGGACTTGTTCGTTTGTGGAAACCATAAAAGGTTTGTGATATGAATAAGGTTTGCTGTGGGTAAAGTGTGTTTATCCATGATTAAAATCTGATTTGTTATTTTTTTTCATGCCAAAAAAATTTGAAATTCAGTTTATCTACGTCTTGAGTTTTTAACTTTTCAGAATCTGACTGAAACTAAGACTAGTATGGATATTTCATAATTTTTTTCATTATTGAATAAAGATGAGATGAAAATTGAAGTTTTTCTGTATATTCTGAAGCCCAGATTATTTTTAAATCAAAAATTTAAAATAAGATCTTCAAAAATTCTTGTCCTTGTGTACCTTTGCAAAAGCAATAAAAACCATTCCCTATAAAATTTTTCATCAGATAGCAGAAAGTAATAATCTGATTTGACTGAAACTGAAAATTTAATTTGACCTTTAAAAAAATTGAAATTGGAAATATAAACCCCAATTTATGAGAAGGCACTGGTGGAATAACTCAAGATCTGTCTGTTTTTTTTTACGAATGCAGTCTACTGATGTCAAATACACTTGTCTTCAGAAATAAATGTACTAATTGCACAAAGAATTTTAAAATGAAAATTGTAATTTGTGGTATCCATTGGTTCATTTCTAGATTTTAAAACTTTTCATTGCTATTCTATGAATCCCACTGGTGATTCAATTCTTTCCGAAAATTTAAATTTTTCTGAAAATTTAATTTGACCTTTAAAAAAATTGAAATTGGAAATATAAACCCCAATTTATGAGAAGGCACTGGCGGAATAACTCAAGATCTGTCTGTTTTTTTTACGAATGCAGTCTACTGATGTCAAATACACTTGTCTTCAGAAATAAATGTACTAATTGCACAAAGAATTTTAAAATGAAAATTGTAATTTGTGGTATCCATTGGTTCATTTCTAGATTTTAAAACTTTTCATTGCTATTCTATGAATCCCACTGGTGATTCAATTCTTTCCGTTCTCATTCTAAATTTTATGTTTTATGAGCTGAGCAGTCACAATGTACCTAAGATGGTTAGAAATTTGTGTCAGCATAACCTTGATAATTGAATAACTTTGGTAATTCCCAGTATGATTTTCGGTAATATTTACAAGTTCCAACATATAGATGAATGTAATGAAGCATTCTCTAAATACTTTTGAGGATTGTTGTTCACTCATAAAATGCACTAGTATGGTCCAACATGATAGAAGGTGGATATATCTTCTGATATTATTACATACTGCTAAACGTAGTCTGAATGATCTTCTTTGGTTGCATGGTCAGTCTAGTTGTGATACTGGTGGTTCAAAAGTCTGGAAACGGTGAATTTATTAAGCGCGCAGATAGAAAACATTTATTTCAAGGGTTTATTACTCCCCTTCTGTACCGCTACATTTATTTTACAAAATTTTTTGTTATTTTATCCAGTTCTTGAACAGGAGGTGGTTGATGTTGTCAAATTACTCAAAAAAAGGAAATAAAAGGTTCTGGAGTCAATTTCGTTTTTGCACCAATTTTGAAACTGATAATTGATGAGATAAGTACTCATTTCATATTATCATGAACCTATCAGTAACTACTGGAGTATTTCCTTACCTCTTCAAGAAGGCCTGCGTTATTCCAGTCTTCAAAAAAAATATAATCTATGGATAAAACTCATGATACTCATGATAAGGAAATATTCATTGTATCATGTATCATGTACAGACCTATTGCTATCCTGAGTACTTACTCCATTGAACAGGGTGTCCCACCGGGAGTGTCCATTAGAAGTTTATGGAGAAATAATAATTCGATCAATTTCAAATTTTGTGTGGATATATGAGCCAAATAATAGACCTTCATTTATGATATATTTTCAAATATCAATGACTTCCGCTTTCACCGGAAATGGTATCAACTTTCTCATTTCAAATGGAACATGCTGTATATTATGAGTTTTTTGGATAGATCTTCGAATGCCACATTCATTTTATGTATCATTCCCTATAGCCGTCTGAAGTCGTTTTCGAGTTATTCACTGTTTTGTGAAAAAAAAATGCAAATTGAGCCTTGAAGAACACTGAAAATTCAATGAAAGCGCAACGCACAATCTCAGATCTGTTTTTTGAAATAGGTCACCGAAAAGATATTCGACGTCACTCTGTAGAGAAAATAACGTTTTGATATACTGGGAGGTAAAATAAGAGTGTCAAAGTTGGAATTCAAAAAAAGCCAAAAACTCGATTTTTTCAAATGGAAACCGTATTTTTCTTACTCACATATGAATTTGTGGGGAAAAATTAAGTGGAGTCTATTCAGGGTTTCCTATATCTAAAATGTACCATTCTCGAGATATTCAGAAATAACGGCTACCAGCTTAATATTATTACAATATGATCTATGTTCGCCCTTTCATAACAATCTTTGACTTTTTGAAACATAGATGAATTCAAAATAGTAATCATCGAAATGAATACCATTTTCAATTCCCAGGCTCAGAGATCTTTCATCATGAGGTTGGAGAAATGATATTAGATTTTGTCACCGAGATGAGAGATATACCGGTTTCGGCCTTGTTGGGCCTCTTCAGTATCCCGCACATCTCAGGACAAAATCTTCATAAAACTTCGGAATTTGAAGCAATTGGTTGTGAAGTAATGAGTAAAATATTACAAAGTACTAAGGTGGTGACATCCAATTGCGTCAAAATGAAGTTTCACATCTCCAATCAAATGCAAAAAAAGAAATCTGTACTTCCTCTTTCACTGAATGAGATTTTAGCAGTGGCTCTATTCAGGGCCCGCTTGCTAGTTTATCAAAGTGATGGAAACGCCCAATTCTTTTTGTGACTGTGAAGCCAGATGTTTTTAAGAAAAAGAATATTCTTTGCCTTTACGAAGGCACATCGAGAACATTTTGAATTCATCTATGTTTCAAAAATGTTCTCGATGTGCCATCGTAAAGGCAAAGAATTTTCTTTTTCTTAAAATCTTTGACTTTATTCAGAATAATTTTCCATGCTCCTGTTGTTAATATTCCTCAAAACTTATCTCATTGTTCAAAGAAAACGACCACTAGTTTTTTTACTGCTCATAATGAAAATAACGAGTTATTTTTCGGGAAATATGACTTACATATCGAGAGCTTAAATTGTAATGCAAAACTTATAAAACAAGTCATGAAACTTCCCAAACTTTTATTCAGATATATCAGAATAGAAAATTGAATTGAATCATAACACATTTTGAAAATTTCGTCCACCTACTTCCAAACATTTTTCCCACCTTCCCAATATTTCTTGGTTGGTGGATTTCCTTATTCATTCTGTAACAGAATTCCGCCAATAAATTGCACGATAAATTCTTCAGTTGGAACAAACCTGGATTATTTTGAATAAAGTCATACAGATTCTTATGAAAGGGTGAACATAGATCATAATTGATACCTCACATATTATATTATATTATATGCTCGTTGCTAGCAGTTATTTCTGAATCTCTCGAAAATGGTACATTTTAGATATGGGGAACTCTTAAAAGACTCTACTTATTTCTTCCTCACAAATTGAAATAGGAGTGAAAAAAACAGTTTCCATTTGAAAAAATCGAATTTCTGCCTTCTTTGGAATTCAAACTTTGACACTCTAGTAGTTTTTCCTGAATATCTCGAAAATGGTACATTTTGGATATAGGGAACCCTCAATAAACTCTACCTATTTTTACCTCACAAATTGATATGTGAGTGGAAAAAATATGGTTTCCATTTGAAAAAATCGAGTTTCTGGCTTTTTTTTAATTTCAACTTTGACACTCTCATTTTACTTCCCAGTATATCAAAACGTTATTTTCTCTACAGAGTTATGGTGAATATCCTTGTCAGTAACCCATTTCAAAAAACAGATCTGAGATTGTGCGTTGCGCTTTCATTGAATTCCCAGTGTTCTACAAGCCTCAATTTGTGAATTTTTTCGAAATACAGTGAAGAACTCGAAAACGGCTCTAGATGGCTTTAGGGTGTGATACATAAAATTAATGTGGCATTCGAAGATCTATCCAAAAATGAAAATTGATACCACTTCCGATGAAAGCGGAAGTCATTCATATTCAAAAATATATCATAAATGAAGGTCTTTTTGGCTTATATCTTCACACAAAATTTGAAAATGATCTAATTATTATTTCTCCATAAACTTCTAATGGACACTCCCGGTGGGACACCCTGTATAGCAGAATGTTTGAATATAGCTTTATAAGTGTCAGATTCTTGTCCTGATAGTGCTTTATCCCGCCGCTCAACTTAGACTGCAGCGTTGAACGTAGTTGAATTTGTCTATGAACACCTAGATCGGGGCGCACATGTTGCTTTGATTTTTGAATCAACACGAGCATTCGATAGTCTCTCTCATCAGTCACAATAGAAACCAACGATTATAGAGAAGAAAGATTGAAAACGAAGCGACTGCACTAACGTCAGGGACATCTAGTTATTCAGAGTTCATTTAGGAAATATCTGAACGCCCCAGATTATTAATATGCTAAATAATGATGATTTAGAAACACGTAATATTGGACAAAATAATTACCGATGGTGTCGCTGCATTCGCCGATCAGCTGTTTACCGAAACGAGTATTGTTTCGTGTTTACATTAGATTTCTATTTGTATTTACGGGATTTTTTAGTTTAAACGTTTATTGGCTATCAATAATCGAAGTTGTTTCCTTAATTGTGGATCTTGTGGATTATATTGTAAGTGCAAGTATAGGTAATATTGTGCTTTTTGTTATATTTTATGTAAAATATTGAGGTGAGCACTATTCAATTTTGAATGCTTATAGATGCTGTGTAGAGGGTGAGCAAGTGTTGCAATGCAATCATTAGATTCTATGTGGGAAAGAGATATTTCAAAACATTGGAATTCTACAAGGACAACCCATCATTTTTAGGAAATGATGTCTTATAAAAATGATGGTGTGAAGGTTGACAAGATTATATACAGATACCAAGCAAGATTGTCTGGAATTTTGCAAGCATATTTTAGCCCTGCTACTCTACAAGGTTGTACGTACTACAAAATATTTTGACAATTCTACTGATTGTGAAGGTAAAATTCATTGTTTAGTTTTGTCTCTGCTGTTTTTCTTTTTGTATTCCATAACAATGAAATGTACAAAACAGAAAACATCAGGATTATCCATATTCGATGAAAACTAAGAGAAGGATGAAATTAGTTTGAGACCTAACGGAACATGAAAACATGCATGATTGTAATTGAACATCAGCATGAACAATATATTCATTTAATAGAAGCTACTAATTTTTTTTCTGTTTAGGAAAGGAAAAAATCTATGAAAAGAAAATGGGTGATAAATTTTGAATAAAAATGGACATTCTTCAGAGAACTGTATGTATGCAGAACATGACGTGATCCCCGATTAATCATGTTGAAGAATTCATTACGCTAGATTTTAATGTATTATTCATTTATTGCATCCCACTTGTGTCTTAGACTGCAGTTATAATAAAATAAAATTATTCAAATTATCTATTGATTGATTGCACCTTTTCCGTTGCTAAATGAACGTCAATACTATCAAGCTATTTTTAATATTAATATTAAATTGATACATATATGTATAATATATTGTTTAAAATTGCCAATTCTCGGAATTTATTTGAAATTCCACATGTAGATTTGATCACTGCTGAACTCAAGTTCAATTTTGCAACCATCGAGAGAATCACTTAAACTCACAAGGTCGCTAGTTTTATTGCACATCATCATATGGATTGCATTCAGCACTTTCAACTAGGCTCCTTGAATTGTTGAGACTTATATATTCAAAAATATCAAGTAGACTCAAAGTACTTTATTTCGATAAGAATGAAAATTATTGTACAAGAACGATCTGAACAAAAATTTTAAATGACTTGACTTGAACTGCTTTTTTTGGTAGGTTTAGTGAAGGTACAGCTTTCTTCTCCAGTAACAGAAATGTTTTCATAGTGAGAGTTTCTGAAATAATTCAAAACATGAAGCATTGTTTTCAATTGACATCAGTTTCCACTCTTGCCTGTTTTCAATCTTCCGGGGACCTATTCTTGACCATTCGCAATTAATGCGATCGTTCGCATCTATTACCTTTGAGAATGACAGACGAATCTGTATTTTTGACCGTCCGCATGACATACGACGTACATTTTTATGTTCTGTGCTTAGGGCCGTTCGTATTTCACTGCGAGTGGTTTTGAGAACTCGCAAATATTTGACTGTTCAAATGATATCATTGACATTGAATTTGAAAGTAAGCTGTTGGATTTCACCGATATTTACCTATATTGTCCGCATAGCTCGAAATTAGAGCTCACAGTAGTGCCGATATGTAAATCTATGCCATGAACCTTCCGAAGTTGTAAAGAATGCCGCTTTTGAAACGCAAATCGCCATTCGTAAAAATGCGTATGCGTGGAGTTGCGAATGATTTCGAGAATAGGTCCCCTGATCGGAAATGCTGTAAGCATACACTAATATGTTTAGATACAGGTTTTTCCATTATCAAAACATGCTCCCAGGATTCACGTCTATTAATTTCCTCTACGATTTCTAGTTTATTGGTAAAGTAAACATTTTGATTTTCACCACGAAAATGGGCTCCAGGATTCCTAGATTTTTTAGAATTACATCCATAAACACAAAAATTAGTGTTTTTCACGGTTTTTTCCTCAGGCATATCTTTTTATCGCAATAAAAACGTAAAAATAAACAAATAAACCCAGCTTTCACGTACTAACTGCCAAAACGATACTCGTTTCGGGCTTAGTTCCAGCTAACGCCGGCGGTGTCGCATAGAGTTGTGTTTTGCTCTATAGCTCAGCGGTTGGAGCGGTGACTTGGGACCGCGAGGTCTGAGTTCGATTCCGGGCTAGTGTAGAAACTTTTTAGTCAATATACTTTGGTTTTGTCGCATATATATGTATGTTCTGGGCTTAATAATATGCAATGTACAGTACATATAATCAAGAAACAACTAGATGCCGTATTTCTGCACTGTCCTACTACTTCATAATCAATCTCCAATCCAACTCTCACGTTAACAACTCCAGCAATAATGATCCCCTGGTGCTCCGATATTTCAAGTAGTAATCATTTTCATACTCAGTCTATTTACTCATTGTATACTTCCAGTCCAATTCCGAGGCTTGTTGAATGAGAAAGTCGGCAACATTGTCAACTTATTTGCAGTGGCGTAGCGGAAATTCGGGGCCCCCCCCGCAAGATTTTAGTCGGGTGGCCCCCTTAGATATATTTAATTTATGATAAGTTTCCCCTGACGTTTTCAAGGAAAAATATTATATAAAAATAATATATGTAGATATATTGAATAACAAGAATTTATAAACAGGTACTTTTTGTTTCAACATTTATTGTATTATTTTAGCTCTCTTTTTCATAAGAATATATATATATATATATATATATATATATATATATATATATATATATATATATATATATATATATTAGACTGTTTCAAAAAAATCGACATTTTTTGTTTTCACAAAACCCCCCCCCCCTAATTATCTTCCGGGTATCGAAAAGAGACCTCTATGAAAATATCAGCTCCATATAATAATATTTAGAGGTCGCTCATCAATTATTTCTATTTTCCCTACTGATAGCAGGGAAAAAATTTCTTTTTTCAATAAAAAATTCCTAGAGCAGAAACCAATAGACGGATTTCATTGTGTAATACATTTTCGTGTAGACAATCAGATACTCTACAAAAATGACTCTTACGATATTTTAGTAAAACGGCCTCATCAAAAGTTATTCGATTCGATGCTAATATTGAGGTATTTTTGAAGAAAAAAATTATTCAAAAAAATTGATTCTGTTTGTTTTCACGAAACTTTATTTCTAATCATCTTCAGGGTATCGAAAAAAGGCGACTGTGAAGATATTAGCTTTGAATATTAATATTTAGAGGTCGCTCAGCGATGACTTCTATTTCCGCTGTTGATAGCAGGAAAAAATTTGCTTTGTTCAAAAAAAAATTTTTCTTCACGAACCAATTGACGGATTCCATTGTGTGATACATTTTCGTGTAGGGAACTAGATGCTCTACGAAAATGTCTCATACGATATTTCGATAAAACCGCTCGTTCAAAGGTTATTCGAACTTTTTCTTCAAAAATACCTCTATATTAATACTTTATATTGAGGTATTTTGGAAAAAAAAAATCAAATAAGTGGTTTTATCGAGATATCGTATTGAACATTTTCGTAGAGTATCTAGTTCCCTACACCAAAATGTATCATACAGCGGAATCCGTCTATAGGTCCGTGAACAAAAAATTTTTTATTGAAAAAAGAATTTTTTTCCTGCCATCAGTAGCGAAAATAGAAGCTATCGATGAGCGACCTCTAAATATTAATATTCAAAGCTAATATTTTCACAGATGGCTTCTGCCTATGCCCTGAAGATGATTAGAAGGCGGGTTGCGTGAAAACAAGTAAAGTCGATTTTCTTGAATGATTTTTTTCTTCAAAAATACCTCAATATTAGCATCGAATCGAATAACTTTTGAAGCGGCCGTTTTATCGAAATATCGTATGGGACATATTTGTAGAGTATCTTATTGCCTACACGAAAATGTATCACACAAATAAATCCGCCTATTGGTTTGTGTTCTAGAAATTTTTTATTGAAAAAAGAAATTTTTCCCCTGCTATTAGGAGGCAAAATAGAAATAATTGATGAGCGACCTCTAAATGTTATTATTTTGAGCTGATATTTTCGCAAAGGTCTTTTTTCGATACCCTGAAGATAATTAGGGGGGGGTTTCGTGAAAACAAAAAAAGTCGATTTTTTTGAATCAGTCTAATATATACAGGGTGTACCAAGTTCGACGGCCTATTAGGCGTTTCTGGAGAACTAGACTTATTTGAAATCTGAAAATTGAGATTATGATATTGTTTGACATAATCTACCGAGCTAAAATATTCTTGGAGCCTGACCACTTTCAGTTATACAGGGAGCGAAAAAAAATTTTTAAAAATTTTATTTTTCTGTTTTTTTCTTTTTGAATTTGATAGAGTATGCAATTCTGAATACATTCGTACTCGAATCGTTGCATTCGTCGAAATACTTTCAAAAATATCGAGAAAAATCTGAGGAAAACGAGAGAAAAGGGTATTCGGTATTATGTTTGTTATTTCTAATCTACATATCTAAAGCACAAACCGTTTTCACATTTTTTGAGTCAAAGACTGTGGAAATATTGTACTTTTTTAAAATTTTGGAAAACTCATCACAGGGTGTTCCAAATGTTGGGTCAAAAATTGGGATCAAGATTGGCCCATAACTTTCGTTTTTCAAATAAGAACCCTATTTTTTTATGATTGCGTTGGATTGTATGAAGAAAAATAATGATAGTGTTCTAACATGTAAATGCTCCTAAAATTGGTAATTCTTGAGTTATTTAGGATTTTCTGAATTTATGTGGTACGTAGCGTCAAATTCATTTAATCTGTTTCATTTCAACTATGACCTGGGTCATAGAAGATGAATTATTCCACTAATGATATACACTTGAATACATCCGTACTAAAATCGTTGCATTCGTCAAAATACTTTCCGAAATATAAAAAAAAAACTAAACAAACAAAGGTAGATAAGAGTATTCGGTATAATGTTTGCTATTTCTAATCTAGATATCTTGACCACAAACCGTTTTCACGTTTTTGTAGTCGAAGACAATGGAAATATTTTACATATTAGGAATTTTGAAAATCTCGTCACAGGGTGTTCTAAATGTTCGGTCAAAAATTGGGATCAAGATTGGCCCATAACTTTCTTTTTACAAATTAGAACCCTATTTTTTATGATTGCGTTGGATTCTGCGAAGAAAGATGATGATAATGTTCTATTATGTTGATACTTCTTAAATTAATATTTCTTGAGTTATTTAGTATTTTCTGATTCCATGTCGTACTTTGCGTCAAATTCATAAAATTTGTTCCATAACAACAATGATGAATGAATTGAACAAAAAGGTGTGTCGCTAGTGAGTTATTGAAATAATTTATCTTCTATGACCAAGGTCATAGTTGATATGAAACAGATTTAATGAATTTGACGCTACATACGACATAAAATCAGAAAATCCTAAATAACTTAAGAATTATCAATTTTAGGAGCATTAACATGTTAGAACACTATCATCATTTTTCTTTGTACAATCCAACGCAATCATAAAAAAATAGGGTTCTAATTTGAAAAACGAAAGTTATGGGCCAATCTTGATCCCAATTTTTGACCCAATATTTGGAACGCCCTGTGATGAGTTTTTCAAAATTCTAGAAATGTACAATATTTCCACATTCTTCGACTTCAAAAATATGAAAACGGTTTATGCTTAAGATATCTAGATTAGGAATAACAAACATAATACCGAATACTCTTTTCTCTCTTTTTCTTCAGGTTTTTCTCGATATTTTTGAAAGTATTTCGACGAATGCAACGATTCGAGTACGAATGTATTCAGAATTGCATACTCTATCAAATTCAAAAGAAAAAAAAACAGAAAATAAAATTTTGAAATTTTTTTTTTCTCTCCCTGTATAACTAAAAGTGGTCAGGCTCCAAGAATATTTTAGCTCGGTAGATAATGTCAAACAATATCATAATCCTAATTTTCAGATTTCAAATAAGTCTAGTTCTCCAGAAACGCCTAATAGGCCGTCGAACTTGGTACACCCTGTATATATATATATACATCCCACTATCTTCCGAGCGCCCTTTCACAATGCATGCTCTGAGCGTCCACTTTGTGTTTCTCTATCAATACTTCACATTATTACAGCTGAATATTTTCCATCTGTAACGTTAAGATGTTGTTACGAGTCTATAGATTTCATTTCGAGAAAATCTATTCCTTTAATTTTCAGTTCAGATATTCATGAGCGTCCTTTCATGGAACAAACTAGTCGGCGTCCGAAATATACACATTTGCTTTCATTTCACATATTTCCCAGCGTCCTGCGATGGTTTCAGCTTGGGCTGAACTGATGGAGACTTTCTTACTAGATGATAGTTCATAAATCATGTTGATGTTATAATGACAGCCGAACGGATAATTAATTAAATTCATACATGAATCCAGAAAAGCACTGACGTAAGAAGTGCTGGTTTATGCGTTCGTTCATCTGCTAGTGATACAGTGTAATGAAATATTCAAACATAATTCATTATTTGAAAGTTGCATTCGTTCATCTGATTGGATATCCATCCATGTTGAAGTCTCGCTAGTCGGTAGTCCAGAGACCGGACAAATCTGACATTCGAAGAGAGAAAGACAGGGACTGAAAATTTGCATTCTAATAAAACGATAGGTATATAATGCATTTTTTCAAAGAACGTTTTGCTTTCATATTGAGAAGAGAATAAATGAACAATTTGAAACTGTTATATTTTCACGAAGCCAAGTAAAATATCTTGCTGATTTTCATTTTATTGTGCGAAGTTGATTAATCGAAAGGAAAAAATATCAATTTCATCTCACCTATATATTTCAACGAAATAGCTGAAGCAGATTCACTGCATTTAAGTGAAAAATAGTATGTACTAATAGTTCTACCTTGCATGTTTTAATTTTTTTTTTTGCGAAAACCGTGCGAAGGTTTCATACAAAACATTAATATTATCCAACTGAAGAGTTCATATACATATATGTTCGCCGATAGAAAATCAAATCCTTCACAGAAAAGCTTTTCTTGACGATGACAGTCAAATAAACCGATTCCATATCATATCGTTCCGATCATTGAACTGTTGTCCCAATTTTGTTCTTCTCATTTGGACTTTTGTAATTAACAAGAATTTCAATATTCCATCGAATGTTATCACATTGAAGGAAATTATATGCGTCATAAGATGTGTACCAATGTTTTTTTTATCTTGTTTATCCTCGCCTGAATATGCATAATTTGCGCATCATCATCCTACAACCATAAACCAATTTCAAATTGATTGAATCTTCCTAAGCATTTGACGAATGAACCGGAGACTCTGACCTAGCATGTTAAATGTCCCTTATGAATATAATTTCAGATTTAATTCAATTTTATTTTCGGGGATGCGTCGTATCCGACATTTCTGAAAATTTGTGTTTAATTTGAGATAATACGATCTTGACATGCCGGTAATTGTTTTTCCTTCAGACGTCAGATCTGACAGCAATTATAGTCGTAATATTTATATTTATATATATATATATATATATATATATATATATATATATCAAAATTTAAATGTAAATAAATGGAGAACCTTTCTCATTCTGCATTAATGATCTCAGGCGAGATATTGAGAACCCAAACTGATTTTTTTTTAAAGAAAAGGCAAATAGCATATTCTAAAACAAGTTGCAGAATGGGTTCGTCTTCCAACACGATTGCAAAACGCAGGAGTGTTGGAATTGCCTTCTGCAACGACTATTTTTTCAATTTCAGTCAATTTTCATGAAATAATATCGAATTTCAATGAAAATATCAGATAAAACCTCCTTGTGCCTTTTGTCGTTGTATCTTGGCAGTTGGTGTTACGAAAATTGACAGATAACGAAATTTGAATTCGTGAATTATCTTCAACAAGATCGATATAACATCACCAGAATCGAACGATATTGCCTGTAATGTGGCAAATAAATTAATACCTCAATAATCTATATCCTTGAATGAAAAACAATACGAAAAACTCTTGAATTGTCTCATCGCTCGACGGGCGTTGTAATTTGAGAACAGCATTTTTTTTGTACTGTTATGAACACATTAAGATACTGAAATAGAGAAAAATTATTTCTGATATTTTGAACAATTAAGTATAAAAGGTGGTGTCAAAAAGCTGAAAAAATAGATAACACGACAAGAATATTCATCGGTTAAAATTGTCAATAATCTCTTCATAACGTTTTGTCCTGAATGACATGGACCCTGTAGGGCCAATTCATAACAATCCGGTCAATCAACTCTGTTGTTTGTTGATATTTGTGACATTCTGAAGAAATGTTTATTATTATTTCGTCATGTTCGTTTTCTGGACTGCGAAATCCAGTGCGCCTCTTTTCCTAGTTGTCAGATTACAGATGGAAACTCCATAGCGCATTATTAGAATTCATGAAAGTCGGGCAATAGTTCTGCTAATGAAAAATGTCATTTAAGGTCAGTTTATGCTGAAAATAACACAGAAATAAGAGCCTTTGTAGCGTGTCCACTGTCAGTCATTTACATTTTACAAAAAATTATTGTTTGGGAGATTTGTTCAATCAACAAAACTATTCCCTCGATTGCGTGGTTTCTCATGAAGAGTTGTGATATCAGCAGTTTTTCGATTTTCTGGAAGTTTTTTGAGTTAAATTGGATATCATTGGAGTATTAAAGTTTCTGCGGAAGCGGCTTTTTCTTGGGGAATTTCATACATTATGTTGGCGTATGAAAACGACCAGGAAATACTGTCGTCAGGTCAATGGCGCATTTTTGTCCATAAACAATTAACATAAAATCAGGAATATCGTTTAGAATCATTTTATTAAATTGAACGGTATCTGTGATTTTGCTGCTAAATAACAAATTTCAAATCGTATTCTTCGCTTCGAAAATATTGGCAAAAATAAGAAAACACTTCTGACACTACTGAACAGAACAACAGATTCTTCCCATCAACGAAATCAACGGAGATATCTTTCCTGAAAATTTGAAGTCCTCAATTTACGAGAGCTATTTCATTTCGAATTTCCATGTTGCAACAAATACATATTTCGGTTGAGGATTTTCCACCCCTTCGATCTTAACGAAATTATGAAGCACATGAGTATCATTTTTTTTTTCAAATGTCAAAAATGACATTGTTCAGATCAGTGATTTGAAACAAATGGTAGAATAGAAAAATCAATCCAAGGCAATAACTGTAAACCTACTTAGTCCTATTTAGTCCAAGAAATTGGACGGATGCAGAGCTATTTTCATAATTCTGATAATTTCCCCATCTGATCGAAACTTATCGTGCTTAGTTATTCTAATAACTTGCATGCGGCAGATGTGTAGAAAGAATTCCTCTTGGAGCACTTCGTTCGGTGATTTTATGACCTTTTTTATGTGTTATTTCGATGTAAACAAAGAGCAGGTGTTCGCTGAGATTTGCGACGCGACCTAGTGGACGCTTGCAAATCGGTTTGCTGAAAGTTGACCTAATATTCAGAAAACATCTATGATATGAATAACTAATTTCATCCAGAATTTCTTAGCGCAGATACATTGACTTGTACCCAACGTCAACTTTCAGCTTGTCGATTTGCAAGCATCCATAAAATCTCATAATCCTTCTCAGTCCGTACATAATGAATGAATATTTCACATTGACGGTTGGCACGTCTCTGCCTAGTATTCATTATATGTGGGTTTCAGAAAACTCTGATTGCTCGATCAAGCACTGTCAAGTTGATTATAGCCATCGAGATTCGTTGAATTTTCAAATGCACTGATTTGATTGGTTCGAATTTACCTGAGCTCTTTTGATCAGACAATCAAGTTTTTATGAAACCCCAATATTATAGGAACAATCAGATCACTTGATCAACATTGATTATGAGAGAATTTTTATATTAAATCATTTACCAATAATATTCACAACCCCATTCTGTTTGCGACTATTCTATAATTCACTCAATATAATTGATTTTGAATCCACTAATGATACCGACACTTGATAGAGGTTGAGAACGTTCTTTTTCGTGCTTGTCTCTCAAACTACTCAGTTGCATAGATAAAAATCCAAAGTCGAAAGAGTACTGTAAGAAGGGCCAAACTTCAAGGGGAGATTATGCAAGAGATTTGCAACAAAAAATGTCATATAACACATGGTCCAAATCCTGACGGTCATTCTGCAATTTAGCATTTCTTGATTTCACGAAATATTTCAATTATTTAAATAAAATCATTCATGCTCCAGTCATCCTTGCAGCTTCATCAAATTCAATCACATATCTGAAAGTGGCATTCAATTTGCTACAAGACAAAAATTTCAGTGTGCCAAAAAAATCTCATTGCGGGCGTGGTAAGGAGATGAATATCACGATTCTGAAGTGACCGAGATCAGTCATATTATTCCTATGGATTTTTTCTCTTCAGCAAAAACTAATGAGCTTTCGAATGACATATCATATTTTGTGCAAAGTGCTTGTCTTTTATCGTTATATCATGGCTAACAAGATAACAAAAAAAAGTCGAGAAATTCCGAACCTAAATTTGCTTTATTTTGAAGCTCTTTATGATTGAATATTGAAGGTTCTCTCATGAAAATTATGAATTTATTCATCGAAAAAGAGCAATTTGAAAAAATATCCTAATTTTCAATAAAACAGATGTCATGAAGAGATGTAAAGAAAACAAACTACTACAATTAACATTATTTACAACAATTGTTCGAAATGTCCTCCGCCTTCTTCAATTTTACACATCGCTTTCGAATTGAATCCACCATCCTAGGAAGTTCACAACGTATTTGACGTATTTCTGCAGAACGCAATTGTATCCTTTCGATCAGGTCATTTCGAACCTCAATACGAATTTCATACACTTTTTCTCTCAAGTTGTTCCAAACATAAAAATCCAAAGGCGTAAGGTATGGGCTCCTAGGTGGCTATCTTACCGGGTCTTACTTTCCAATCCAGTTCACCACAAAATATTCATTCATTGACTCATTTTGTAAGCCAGTAGCAATAGATCTGCTACTCTGTTTTGAATGAATGTTATGAATTTCTTCAGAGTTGTGGATCAGAAGGAATTACTGGTCCGAAAAGTTCACCTTTCATCACTCTCAACCAAACTTTTACCCTGGTAATGAGAAACAATGGTCGTATGAGGGATTTCTCTTTTAAATACATTGCTGTTTTGCAAATTTATCAAATCCGATTTCGTAAAAGTTGCTGTCTGCGCTTTTTTCAAATGGTATAGATGTAACTTATTTTTTGAAAACTGTGTAAAGTAGAATAATGTATCCTCAATCTCCACTCAACTCGACGAGTACTTTTTGTGGGTTCTCCCGGATATCTTGAAGTATAGCAGTTATATGCTGGCCTGGCCGTGCTGACTATTTTGGTCCACCTTCTCTGATTCCGAAACCAGAAAATGACCTTAGTCTTCTGAATACTTAATATCAATCGAGTTGATTCGTCAGATTCGAGAAAACGTTAGTAATACTCAGAAATATTGAGTGGTAGAAAAATCTGTCAGATTTCAAATACAATATTCCCTTTTATAGTCAATCACGATAGAGTAAATAAGGGTTTGAAATTTTTCGACTCTTTTGTTGTTATCTTGTTAACTATGATATTCTGACAGATGACAAGCACTTGTCACAAAAGTTTTATGTCATCGAGAGGTCATTAATGAGGTAGTTTTTGTTGAAAAGAAAACGAGCCCATATTGTAAATTTTTTCATTGATAAAACCATTGGAAAAATATGAATGATTGTGTTCTCCTTACCACGCCCGCAATGAGAAATTTTTTGGCACACGAAAATTCCTATCTTGTATTAAATTTAATGCCATTTCCAGATATTTTCTTATGAAGCTGGATGAGGCTGCAAGGATAACTACAGTATAAATGATTTTATGGAAACATTTGGACTATTTCGTGAAATCAAGAAATGTTAACTCGAAGATAACCGTCGGGATTTGAATCATGTGTTATACGACTTTTTTGGTGGAAATCGCTTGAATCATCTCCTCTTGAAGTTTGGCCCTTTTTACAGTAGACACTCTCTATATGATGATATATAGAAACTTGTACTGCATTGAGAGAAGTTCTCTGAAATGGATTATCTGAATACCCACTCAAATTTTGTGACAGAATGACAAAACGGCAATTTTCAAAATACAATTTAATCTCCAGAATATCTTGGTGCAGTTCATTTTATAATTATAATATATTCCTAAACTTAAATTCTGATCAGATGGAAATTTCATCTTCCGATGCTCAATAGGGTTACAAACAGTTCTACATTTTCGTGAGGATAAATGAAACGAAAAATTAGGTCCAAATAACATCAATTGTGTGGAGAATGATATTCGTCGATATATTCAACGAATATCAAACTCATAAATTCTTTGGAGCTATTCACAGCCATCGTCCAAAAAATTTTCATGAAAAGCGCCGGGCTACCTGTGAGTTTAATATGTCTTTAATTTATCGACAAATATACTTATTTATTGATTCAATGTTATTCTTATATCTCTGGAAACTGCCGTGAAACGGTTTATATTGAAAAACAATTCTCGAAAAATTTTGTACTTACTGAAATTTTTAATATAGGTATATCGCTTACAATTCGGCTCCATGAAAGTCGTAGATGAAGTCTCGCGTTTTGCAAAAAAGATTGCATTGAAAGGATAGATGTTTTTCTCTCTGAAAAATCTTCTTTCCGTCAAAAAGAGGTAACATATTGTTCTTATACCTAGTTCTTGTTCTGTTACAGTCATGCCATGTGGGAAAGTACGGACATAGTGGAAGGAAAGTAATGAATAAATTCAGGAACATATTCATAATTTTCTCACTCGTTAGTTTTGCCATAAATGAAAAACCTATTCGGCCAAAATTTGTTATTTAGGAGGAAGTTCGAATAATTTGAATGACAACTTTCAGCATACCGATTTGCTAGCGTCCATTACATCGCATCGTCCATTTCAAAGAACACCTGCTGTTTGTTTACATTCATAACATAAAAAAGGTCATAAAAATCACTGAACCATGCGCTCGAAGGGAGATTCCTTCTGTACGGTTTCCGTATTCAAGCGAATTATCATGAAGTCATTGTATCCAGCCTCCCGTCAGCACGATAAGTTTCGATCTGATGTGGCCTTTTAAAAAAAAAAAACGGCCTTTTCGTGAGTCTATATGGGGGATGATTCTACTTCATTAGGGTCCTGTAGCGTTCTTCAACCATCTGAAGTGCCGCAAAATCATCGCTTGGATGGCCGAATTCGGTTTAAAAACCATCCCGGCCAGAGAGCAACAAGATTCGTGTCAATTCCAGGCCGAGATTCAATACCAGGTCACTCGCTCCTCAATTCTAATCTTTAATCAATTCTCTATAAATACTGGAGATAATTTCGCGGTATTAATATTACATACAAAGAAGTTAGGGTTGATAATATTTAAGAGTCCTTTCGTTTTTCTTCCAAAACAGTGCAACTTCTCTGTAACTCCTCAGATATGTGTGGAAAAATAAAATTTTCACCTCAAAGAATGTAGCAAATTTTGTCCTTTCTACATGTTATCCTATCGTTTCTGGTGATTCAGATTCTATCAAAAAACCAGGTTTCGATACCTGATATCCAATGTGGTGGCTAGAGCACAAGTGACTTGATATAAAAAACTTGAATTCTTCATTAGGGTCCCAAGCATAACAACATACTACAAAATCGCAATTACACCACCTTTTGCATTCAAACAACATTTTTGATACCCACGTACTGGACTACAGGCATATAGGCTCCAAATGTTCGGTGATCTGTATGCTTTTTTCCGATACTTAAAGTGACATTTATCGATCTGCACAGTTTTTGATCTGTACTGACAGGTTTTTTCCAATGTTCTATTGGGTACATCATGAGCCCACTTATAAATACCGAAGTTGAAATTAATCGAATATGTGGTTTCCCTTATATCCAGAAGAATAGGACAATAACTGTGAAACCTCTGAACTGATTCAACCAAAATACGAGTTAAGCCGAGATGCTACGGATCCAAAGCTTTTTTCACAATTCTCATAATTTTCTCCATCAGATCGAAACTTATCATGCTGACGGGAGGCTGGATAGAATGACTTCGTGATAATTTGCTTGCATACGGAAACCGTACAGAAGGAATCCCCCTTCGAGTGATTTTTGAGACCTTTTTTTATGTTATGAATGTAAACAAACAGCAGGTGTTCTCTGAAATGGACGATGCGATGTAATGGACGCTAGCAAATCGGTATGCTGAAAGTTGTCATTCAAATTATTCGAACTTCCTCCTAAATAACAAATTTTGGCCCAATAGGTTTTTCATTTATGGCAAAACTAACGAGTGAGAAGATTATGAATATGTTCCTGAATTTATTCATTATTTTCCTTCCACTATGTCCGTACTTTCACACATGGCATGACTATAACAGAACAAGAACTAGGTATAAGAACAATATGTTATCTCTTTTTGACGGAATGAAGATTTTTCAGAGAGAAAAAAATCTATTCTTTCAATGCAATCTTTTTTGCAAAACGCGAGACTTCATCTACGACTTTCATGTAGCCGAATTGTGAGCGATAAACCTATATTGAAAATTTAAGTAAGTACAGAATTTTTCGAAAATTGTTTTTCGATATAAACGGTTTCACGGCAGTTTCCAGAAATATAAGAATAACATTGAATCAGTAAATAAGTATACAGGGTCTTTCACGAGGAACCTCACCCATATTTATACGGGAAACTACTGAACGTATTTTCATGAAATTCAGCACTTATAAGTATTTCACGATGCTGATGAAATCTAAAATATTTTCAAGGCATGAGCACTTCCGGTTTTTCCGGAAATGACGTCAACTTCCGTTTTTCAAATTAGAACACCATTTTTTTATTGCAGAAATAGATTCCTTAGAAAATTTCAAGTTATTTTGATGTAACATTTTTCAGTTTTGGTTGGAGAATTCTCTCTGAGCGGGAAAATTCGAAAAAAAAAATCGAAAATAGAGCTCCGCTGAAACAAGAATAGCTTCGAGGTTTTTGGATGGAAAATTTTCATTTTTGGGATTTTTCAAGATGTAAGATTGATGTATCCACTTTAAAAATTGAAATCGCGATTCATGATACAGGGGGGTGAACAAATCGCTTTCAAAGTTAGGGATGACAAAATCGTGAAAAATCAATTTTTTCAAATTAGAACCCCATTTTTTTATGGCAGATATTGAATCTACGTTAAAAAATAATGTGAGTGTATGCATCACACTCTTGCTCTAAAGTGGATATTTTCTGAGTTATTCACAAAAAACTGTTTTTCGTCTTGAATTTTCAGCTATTTCTTTTCCCTTCACGCCAAAAAGATGAGATACCATTAACAGAACCATGATAAACTTGAGAAATGTCGGATCTTTCGTTAAGAAAACTATACACAGAGAAAAAAGTGTAGTAGAAGATGAGAACAACGAAATTACAGTTCTTGCATATTTTCGTGTGAATCCTCAAAATTCTCTCAAAGATGCCGAGATTGATCTGGGATTATCTCAATCGAGTGTTTGGAGAATATTAAAAAAACATAAAATGCACCCATATAAATTCAATAGGGCACAGCATTTGAAGGAAACTGATTTCGTCAGGAGAACAGAGTTTTGCGAAGCTATGATGATTCGATTTCAAGAGAATTAAAACTTTTTGGACTGTATAATTTGGACAGATGAATCTACATTCACAAAGAATGGTTCTTTCAATAGGCATAACAGTCATTATTGGGATGAAGAGAACAACCACCACTTCAGACAATGGAACTTTCAAGAGACCTGGAGTTTCAATGTTTTTTGCGCCATCAAAAATAATGCAATTCTCGATGTTCACATTTATGATGGGACTTTAACTGGTAAGATAGAACACTACACATGTTTGCATTATTTAAAGAATGTTCTCCCTTAGGAGATAGATATTCTGACATATTGACTCAAATAATTGAGCCGCTAGTAGAGAACCATAATGACTTATGGTATCAACAAGATGGCGCGCCTCCACACAATTCACTCAATGTGTCAAATATCCTCTACAGGCTATTTGAAAATCGATGGTTGGCGAACAATGGTCCACATCTTTGGCCACCACGTTCTCCCGATTTAACTACTTTAGACTATTATGTTTGGGGTAGAATAAAAAATATTGTCTACTCAACTCCCCTGACTGATAAAGAGGACTGCATAGAACGAGTCAGAAATGCGTTCAGGTTTGTTTAGATTTTTAGATTCATAGTTTTGAAACTCAATTTGGTTTTTAAACACTTTTGCAGATCTCTTTCTCCCGATGAAATAAGAAGAGCAACGCACGAAGCATTCCTGAGACGTATAAATAAATGTCTAGAAATTAACGGTCAAAACTTTGAGCATCTTCTCTAGTTATAACTGCGAGAGTTTGCCATGGTTCTCCTAATAGTAACTTGAAGTCGGTTTCAAGAAGGGGTGAAAAATCTACAGCATGGTTCAAATAACAGTTCCTGAAAATTTCATCTTTTTGGCATGAAGGGAAAAGAAATAGCTAAAAATTCAAGACGAAAAACAGTTTTTTGTGAATAACTCAGAAAATATCCATTTTAGGACAAGGGTGTGATGCATACACTCACATTATTTTTTAACGTAGATTCAATATCTGCCATAAAAAAATGGGGTTCTAATTTGAAAAAATTGATTTTTCACGATTTTGTCATCCCTAACTATGAAAGCGATTTTTTCACCCCCTGTATCATGAATCGCGATTTCGATTTTCAAAGTGGATACATCAATCTTACATCTTGAAAAATCCCAAAAATGAAAATTTTCCATCCAAAAACCTCGAAGTTATTCCTGTTTCAGCGGAGCTCTATTTTCGATTTTTTTTTCGAATTTTCCCGCTCAGAGAGAATTTTCCAACCAAAACTGAAAAATGTTACATCAAAATAACTTGAAATTTTCTAAGGAATCTATTTCTGCAATAAAAAAATGGTGTTCTAATTTGAAAAACGGAAGTTGACGTCATTTCCGGAAAAACCTGAGGTGCTCATGCCTTGAAAATATTTTAGATTTCATCAGCATCGTGAAATACTTATAAGTGCTGAATTTCATGAAAATACGTTCAGTAGTTTCCCGTATAAATATGGGTGAGGTTCCTCGTGAAAGACCCTGTATTTGTCGATAAATTAAACACATATTAAACTCACAGGTAGCCGGCGCTATTCATGAAAATTCTTTGGACGATAGCTGTGAATAGCTCCGAAGAATCTATGAGTTTGATATTCGTTGAATATATCGACGAATATTATTCTCCACACAATTGATGTTATTTGAACCCAATTTTTCGTTTCATTTATCCTCACGAAAATGTAGGACTGTTTGTAACCCTATTGAGCAGCGGAAGATGAAATTTCCACCTGATCAGAATTTAAGTTTAGGAATATATTATAATTATAAAATGAACTACACGAAGTTATTCTGGAGATAAAAATGTATTTTGAAAATTGCCCCTTTGTCATTCTGTCACAAAATCTGAGTGGGTATTCAGATAATCCATTTCAGAGAACTTCTCTCAATGCAGTCTACTGTAAAAAGGGCCAAACTTCAATGGGAGATAATTCAAGCGATTTCCAATAAAAAAGTCATATAACACATGATCCAAATCCCGACGGTTATTCTTCAATTTAACATTTCTTGATTTCACGAAATATTTCAAATGTTTCCATAAAATCATACTCTAGTTATCCTTGCAGCTTCATCCAAATCAATCACATATCTGGAAATGGCATTAAATTCAATACAAGATAGGAATGTGTGTGCCAGAAAATTTCTCATTGCGGGCGTAGTAAGCAGATAAATATCAAAATTCTGAAGTGACCAAAATCAGTCATATTTTTCCAATGGTTTTATCAATGAAAAATTTTAGAATATGGGCACGTTTTCTTTTCAACAAAAACTACCTCATTAATGACCTCTCGAATGACATAAATCTTTTGTGACAAGTGCTTGTCTTCTGTCAGAATATCATAGCTAACAAGATAACAACAAAAAAGTCGAAAAATGTCAAACCCTTATTTACTCTATCTTGAAGCTGCTTGCGATTGACTATAAAAAAGAATATTGTATTTGAAATCTGACAGATTTTTCTACCACTCAATATTTCTGAGTATTACTAACGTTTTCTCGAATCTAACGAATCAACTCGATTGATATTAAGTATTCAGAAGACTAAGGTCATTTTCTGGTTTCTGAATCAGAGAAGGTGGACCAAAATAGTCAGATGGCCAGGCCAGCATATAACTGCTATACTTCAAGATGTCCGGGAGAACCCACAAAAAGTACTCGTCGAGTTGAGTGGAGATTGAGGATACATTATTCTACTTTACACAGTTTTCAAAAAATAAGTTACATCTATACCATTTGAAAAAAGCGCAGACAGCAACTTTTACGAAATCGGATTTGATAAATTTGCGAAACAGCGATGTATTTAAAAGAGAAATCCCCCATACGACCATTGTTTCTCATTACCAGGGTAAAAGTTTGGTTGAGAGTGATGAAAGGTGAACTTTTCGGACCAGTAATTCTTTCTGATCCACAACTCTGAAGAAATTCATAACATTCATTCAAAACAGAGTAGCAGATCTATTGCTACTGGCTTACAAAATGAGTCAATGAATGAATATTTTGTGGTGAACTGCATTGGAAAGTAAGGCCCGGTAAGATAGCCACCTAGGAGCCCATACCTTACGCCTTTGGATTTTTATGTTTAGAACATCTTGAGAGAAAAAGTGTATGAAATTCGTATTGAGGTTCGAAATGACCTGATCGAAAGGATACAATTGCATTCTGCAGAAATACGTCAAATACGTTGTGAACTTCCTAGGGTGGTGGATTCAATTCGAAAGTGATGTGTAAAATTGAAGAAGGCGGAGGACATTTCGAACAATTGTTGTTAATAATATTAATTGTAGTAGTTTGTTTTCTTTACATCGCTTCATGACATCTGTTTTATTGAAAATTACTATATTTTTTCAAATTGCTCTTTTTCGATGAATAAATTCATAATTTTCATGAGAGAACCTTCAATATTCAATCATAAAGAGCTTCAAAATGAAGCAAATTTAGGTTCGGAATTTTTCGACTTTTTTTTGTTATCTTGTTAGCCATGATATAACGATAGAAGACAAGCATTTTGCACAAAATATGATATGTCATTCGAAAGCTCATTAGTTTTTGCTGAAGAGAAAAAATCCATAGGAATAATATGACTGATCTCGGTCACTTCAGAATCGTGATATTCATCTCCTTACCACGCCCGCAATGAGAATCTTTGGCACACTGAAATTTTTGTCTTGAAGCAAATTTAATGCCTCTTTCAGATATGTGATTGAATTTGATGAAGCTGCAAGGATAACTGGAGCATGAATGATTTTATTTAAATAATTGAAATATTTCGTGAAATCAAGAAATGCTAAATTACAGAATGACCGTCAGGATTTGGTCCATGTGATATATGACATTTTTTATTGCAAATCTTTTGCATAATCTCCCCTTGAAGTTTGGCTCTTCTTACAGTACTCTTTCGACTTTGAATTTTTATCTGTGCAACTGAGTACTTTAAGAGACAAGCACGAAAAAGTACGTTCTCAACCTCTATCAAGTCTTGGCATCATTAGTCATCAATCATATTGAGTGAATTATGGAATAGTCGCAAACAGAATGGGGTTGTGAATATTATTGGTAAATGATTTAATATAAAAATTCTCTCATAATCAATGTTGATCAAGTGATCTGATTGTTCCTATAATATTGGGGTTTCATAAAAACTTGATTGTCTGATCAAAAGAGCTCACGTAAATTCGAACCAATCAAATCAGTGCATTTAAAAATTCAACGAATCTCGATGACTATAATCAACTTGACAGTGCTTGATCGAGCAATCAGAGTTTTATGAATCCCACATATATTGAACACTAGGCAGAAACGTGCCAACCGTCAATGTGAAATATTCATTTATTATGTACGGACTGAGAAGGATTATGAGATTTTATGGATGCTTGCAAATCGACATGCTGAAAGTTGACGTTGTGTACAATCAATGTTGAAAATTTTGGTATAAGATTGAAAGCTTTCACTCAAGAAAAGTTGATATATTGTGCGGATGTACTTAATCAAAATTAATTTGGCGCTAACCCATTCAAATACATTTCGATTTTAAGAATTCAAATTGCTCCCTGCACATCGCATTTCATTGCCCTGAGGGTGCGGAAACTATCAAACTTTATAAATACTCGCGAGCTCCACATCCAGATGAAATCTAAACAATGACATAGCGGAGGCCACGTTGCCAATTTTCCTTGATGATGTGGACGCCCAGAAATCGGAATAGTGAAAGTTTAATATACACTTCATAAATATACTCAGACTGCAGCTAGCGACTCAAGTGGCAAACTAGTTGAACTAAAAATATTCAGCCCGTATAGAAATAAACGGTGAAATCGATTACCAAGCGTCCCCGCCAAATTTCTCCTGCAGACTCAGTGGGCCACTACTAATGATTTTACATAGGAAAACTTCCGAGCGTCCATATACGGACGCTCGGAAGAAGTCGGACGCTTGGAAGATAGCAAATGGTCAATGTATGGACGCTTGGAACATAGTGGGATGTATATATATATATATATATATATATATATAAATACGACGGTTTAAGGGTATAGAGACTCACGTATCGCTGGAGTAAAAAGCGGACTCTTTTTTCTTCACCAAGCTTTCGCAATCAATCGTATCTAGCGATACGTGAGTCTCTATACCCTTAAACCGTCGTATTTAGATTTCTAAAGACTCTTAATACATTATACTTATATATATATATATATATATATATATATATATATATATATATATATATATGGAAAAGATTTAACGGACACAACCCTCTGAAACGAAAATGAACCGTAGACAGCTGTTTCGGGCTTTCGGCCCTCATCAGTACGGTGAAAAGTTGGAAATTGAAATCACATAACGGAGTCAACACAAGGGAGCCAGCCGCACATTTGCGATTTCGGTTGGAAGACCCTGCATTCCAGGGCAACATCCAACGTCACCACGCAGGCAGCTTTAGCCACCTGCGTGACATCCGAGTCCAGGAATACAAACACAATATAAGGATAAATAATGAGGGATCGGTTATGTCCGTTAAATCTTTTCCATGTACTTCACCGATCCCTCATTATTTATCCTTATATTGTGTTTATATCTATATATATATATAAACAAAATAATAAAGATTCTGATATAAAAATAACTAGAAAGAACTCAATGTGATAAAAAACATATCTATCAACTTGTCGATGTCCAAGCTACAGGCTGCTTCTTGTTCAAAGCTGGAGTAGGCTTGAAAGTCTGATAGACGTGTTTGCAACCATTAACCTAAGATAATTCTTGATTATCTTAAGCCTATAAAACGATCATTTGGCGATATGTAAAGAGAGTATCGAAACGCTTGGCGGTATATTAAAAACCTGTTGAAAACAGGGCAGCACAGGGAGTAATTGAGTGATAATTCGAATTTGGAATGGAATTATTGGAAACCTTATATATTTTTTTATTAATACCATTTAGGAATATTTCTCTATTTTTCGGGAGTAATAATTGAAGGGGCAAGTGGAAGAGGGGGCTGTGTGGCAAATGTGAGTTTGTGAAAAAATTGATTGTAGCTAAGTTAACTGGCGTTTTTCATTGAAGCTGGTTTAATAGTTCGATTTGTATAATTACACAAACCGAATTGTTAAACTAGCTTTCATTGAAAGGTGCCACTTAACCTTACTACAATGTGTACAATCTATTTTATTCATGAACTTATATTTGTAACATGGCCCCTTCTTCCGCTTGCCCCTTCAATTGTATCACCATTGTTTTAGTTTTGTTCATTATATCATCAGAAAAATATAGCGAATCGGCAAGTTCAATAAAATGTAATTATTGGAGCCCCATTTAAAGCTACTGTGTTGAATAATAACATTCAGACATTGGCTTACTAAAATATTAAAAAACCTTTGTTGCTTAGGAAATGTATTTTCTTTTTCTCTTTTTTTTATATTGAAAATTACAAAACATGAGAGATGTTTCTTAACGGATAAATAAGCTACGCAAATAATTTCAGAACTTACCTTCAATGAAATTGTAATCCTGAAATCGAAGACACAAAGTAGGTCAGAATCTTGAAAACTTTGTCTTTGATTGTGAATAAACTCAGACGTGGTTTCGTTTTCAAACACTTGTTACACTTGTTTCTCTCACTACTAGAATGGAAATGGAAATAAAAAGATTTCATAATATTTTCCCCTCCTTCATAAAAATATCCTGATTGGAGAATTGACAATAATTTCTGCAATAACAGATAAGCCGAGAGCCGCCTGAAGAACAACACGTCAAATAAGCCGCCGAGCCCCCAATAAAACGATCATGTGGCGACGTTCAAAGAGAAATACCGTAAACCTTGACGCTATATAAAACACTCTTAAAAATAGGGTAGTACGGGGTGTGATTGAGTGATATGTCGAATTAGAATTACTGTAAACCTTATATGTGTTTTGAACATAATTCAGGAATATTTCTCTATTTTTCGAGAATAATTACTGTACCTTCATTGTTTATGTTTTGTTCGTTGTATCATCAGAAAAATATCGTCAATCGACAAGTTCAATAGTTATTGGGGCCCCATTCAAAGCTTTTCGTTTGGCTGTGGGCCACTGCTTATTTGGTGTTGGGTTACTGGCCCAACGCCCAAACCTCCATCTCCCGAGGACTTAGAAATTTTGGTGTTGGTTTGGTGTGATTTCTCAATTGTCATATTGACCCAAAATTATATTCTAGATGAAATAGAGAAACCTTGTCACCAAATTCAGTAAAACATTGAAATTTTTCAGTTCATTAACAAAGGTAGAGCAAGAGCCAATGGCTACGGTTTCGGTTTTCAGTGTCGGTGGTGATTTGCCTATCCTAAATAATTTCAACATGTTGAATCTAGCAGTTTCAATTTTGATACGTAGATATTTAGAGAAAGAGTGCTTTCCACGTATTAATTTTTGTAGAAGTGATTATCGCACCGATTCAATATAGTGTAACGTTTTTCCTTCCTCCAGGGTGAACAAATTGCTACTGTGTTAACTATCTAATTTATTTCAACCAAATAACACTAATTTATATTTACAAACTATTCTAATTTATTTACACAATCTATTTTGACTACTTGGATAGTTCCAATTGCGCTCTGCTCTCGCGTCTCGATCTTCACTACTGCCCTCCATCGGCTAGAGGACGTTTTATATCCCGTACGTACGCTGATTTCTAGAAACCTCTAGAAGCGAACACGTGAAGCCGTAGAATGCTTCCCGAAAGGTGACAGGGACGGCTCCAGATCTCAGCGGACGTTACAATAGAATACATTGATAAGCGACTTTTTGTATTGCTTGTGCGTTTATCGTTTCACGTTATACAGGGCCATTGCTATGGGAAACAGGGAGAGATTTTTTTCCAAATCAAACTAGATTTCATATAAGTCATGTTGAATTTATCATAATTACTTCACTGTGTTTGTCGTGGAATCTCAACGACAAACAGATATACATAAATAATAAACGGCCTTAAATGATGAAATCTACATAACAGGAAAATGAGATAATTTGGCTCAAAATGAGCTCGTTGCCAAACTGCAAGTATTTTAGAAGTGACATAACAATTGGTCGTGGTCCATTAGGAATTATATTTCACCTAAGGTTTTGCCTACATCTGTTGAAGTCATATTCAGAGGATTCTTGGTGTAAGATTGTGACTCGACCGTAGAGTTACCGAACACTCTACTGTCCTCCTGAAGACGCCTACCTAATAGACCATGGATAATAAGCCCGGAGGACTCTTTGGAGGACTCTTTTATTATCATTTAATCTGGTCGTGAAAGCCATATCATTTATCATAGGAGTGCTTATTTGTCTCGGAACGCATAGAATGAAATGAAGTTGTGAATAAATGGAATTGTGCTTTGTCACGCAGTATTTCGATTTGGAAATTGTCCATTCATGTGTAAAGGTTTCTTTATTTATTTTTTCTCGGTTTTAGTCTTGTATGCAAATATGTCACTTTTGTATTTGTCGCCTAGGCACACATGTCCATATTAGGCATTGACTCACTCAAATAAGTCACTACATCGGATTATCGGAAGTAAATGCACAAGTGCGTCAAAATTAACGATAATTTTGCATGACAGTGTGTTGTCTAAAAACTGCATGAGTCCATTTTTATTTTTGGAGAAAGCCCGACACTGAAGGTGGCGGGCTCTACCTAAATATTTGATTGGACATCAGAGTTCAGGCGTATGCTGAAGTCGATTCTTTCTCCTATTATATTTGGCGTCAGTAAGTCCGTCTCAGCAATGAGGTTCTAGTAATATGTTTAGTCACAATATATTATTATTATTATTTATTGTTTAAGAGTAGAGGTATAAAACCTATAAACTCACAAGGTTAACAAAAAAATAAGTATTCCACATATGAAGGCAAGAAAATAAATCATAAAAACATTCAAAAAATAACAATTCCCAAAATCATCATTAAAATAACAAAAACAAACATGAAGTTTCCATCGATCGTAGCGGTTTTTAAACATGTTCACACTACTAGACTCAACCACAGAGCTGGGCAAACCATTCCACTGATCGAAGACTCTGTTGGCTAGAAAATTCTGACGCGCACTAGTCCGGAAAGGCTATTTGGCCAGTTTATAGGAATGTCCACGGAGATTATTTCTGTTGAGCTCAAACAGATGACGCAGGTTAACACCAAATTTATTGTTTATGGCACGGTACGTCACTATCAAGTCACCTCTCGCACGTCGCTCCTCGAAGGTTCTCAAGCCAAAAATTCGTAATCTGGCAGTGTAGTCGGGTCGATCATGAGAGGAAAACGGTATCCTCGTACACCACCTCTGGACAGACTCCAAAAGATTCCTATCACTCTGTAGAGCCACCCACCAAGCAGGACCGGCATACTCCAGAACTGGCCTCACGTAGCTCTCGTAAAGCAATCTCATTGTCTGGACGCTGCAGAAACTGAATGACTTCTGGAGCATATAAGTGATCCTCTTGGCCCTAGCACAGATAGATGAAATGTGATCAGACCAATCCAGGTTGGGGGTGACAATCAACCCTAAGTCCCTGTGCATCTCAACCGCGTTAAGCGGCCTGCCAGCAAGTGTGTATGGTACACGGGGGTTTCCTCTGCCCATGTGCAAGACACAACACTTGTCATTGTTGAGCGGTAATAACCAGTCCCTCGTCCACTGAACGATAGTGTCGAGATCGAGTTGTAGCTGACCAGTGTGTAATGATGGTTCTCCGTATATTTTAGTGTCATCAGCATACAACAGGCACCTGGACTCAATAAGATGCGGGAAATCGGCGGTATAGAATAGAAAAAGAATCGGTCCAAGCACCGATCCCTGTGGCACACCGCTCAGAACACCTGTCCCCCTCGACGAAAAATCTCCGCCAACCCTGACTTTAAAAGTTCTCTGACTCAAAAAGGATTCTATCCACATTAATAAGCGACCACGAATACCCAGGTGTTCTAACTTTTTGAGCAAACGTCTGTGGGGCACACGGTCGAACGCCTTAGAAAAGTCCAGATATATGACATCTATTGGAATTCCCTCGTCGAGCGCACCACTCCAATCATTTACCGCAGAAAGGAGATTAGTGAGGGTGGAGCGACCTGGAATAAAACCGTGTTGTTCTTTTGGGATTAAGTGATTAGAATCTGCAAAGTCCAAAATTTTATCTGCCAAGATACGCTCGAATACTTTGGCTACTGTTGAGACCAAACTTATAGGCCGATAATTGATGGGCAAGGTTTTATCTCCACCCTTGTGAATTGGAGTTACAATTGCAGATCGCCAGTCAGACGGCAAGGAAGATGTACGGAAAGATCGTTCAAATAGGAGGTAAAGAGGCTTAGCAAAACTCTTGGAACAACGAGAAAGCAAGAGAGGCGTAATCCCATCAGCACCCGGAGCAGAAGAGACATTCAGTGTCGACAGATGACTTTCAACGAGTTCTTCAGAAAAAAAATATATCATTTAAATCGAAAGGACAGCGTGGGGAGTTTACTTGAGGCATATTGAAGGTTGTCTCACTCGAGAAGTAGGAAGCAAATGTGTCAGCGAGAACATTCGCCGACTCAAGTGTATTCGAACAGATACTGCCGGAACCATCACGAACTAAGGGGACTGAAATTTTGCTGTCAAGATTGCTACGAACGTATTTGAAAAACTCTTTCTATTTTTGGATGTAGCAAGATTATGCTCGAACTGTTTTCTTGAGAATGAAATTAAAGAGGATAGGTAATTAGAATAGCTGCGATGATTTCGATAATCTGCTGCGTATGTTTATTTTATATGTATTTATATTTTTTATTGTGTTTATTATAAATCTCTTTTGTATTATATGACAGATATGGCTTATGGATATGGCTTATGGTATGTTTCACAAAGGTTTGATTGTCGGATCAAAAAAATTTACGTAAATTTGAACCAACCGAATCTCATTCGATGAATGAAACTTTTGTGAAACCCATCTTTAGAATATTATTAATATTACAAAAAAAAGAACACATGAATTTGTATTTTTGACTTTATTGTTCATTTATTTTTTTTTGTTCATTCTATATTCGTTTACTCAATTTGACTTCATTACATATAATCGTAATAATAAACCCTCGATTTTTAAATTTGATTCTATGACATGGGTTTTCAAAATATGAAGACCAGATCCAACGAATATTTTGTGCGAACACAGAAAATAGGGTGGATATCAACCAGCACCTTCAAACGAATTTTAATGTTTTCATTTCATATTTATTTAGGCACTTGGTTTAACATTGAGATGACTCGTATGAATTTGCGGTTACTATTTATTTTAAACATAAATAGTTTGCAAATAATATCACCTTATGAAGAAAGCTTTTTTTACTACTTGTATATATTCATTCTCTTATGTATGCAATTTACTTTATAAATTGAATAAGGGAAACGTTATGTTCGTCTTTACTCAGAACATAAAATATTCAGTTGGCGATTATTATGAGCTGCTAATTACTACGCAAGCTATTTGTTTTACTTCATTCCAAACATTTATTGTTCCAACCTACATGCTTACTTAGATATCAGGCCTCGTTACCTGATTTCTATCAAGGGCGTCGCTAGAGATTTTTTCTGGGGGGGGTAAAAAAAATTAGGATGTAGTATATTGTCATGATATGTTTCTATGTAATGATTGTATTACACATTTTTCGAAGGAAAATATTTTCCTGGGGGGGGTAATTACCCCCATTACCCCTCCCGTATCGACGCCAGTGATTTCTATAAGTTACCATTTCTGGGAATATGAATAGTTATTTTATATATTCAGTAATACTTGATACTTATACTACCCTTTTTTTCTGTCATAAAAAATATGATAGAGTCGAAGCAGTAGTTAGAGGTACCACAGTAAAAATACTATGATATATTGTATAGACCTAAAAAGAATTGAATTGAACATACTACTTACGATCTAATATAGCTACCAAAAGAATAGGGCGATCACTGAACTAGATCAAATTACGACGGAGCCTGAAAGGCTCCCGTAATCTTACGCGAAGCGCCGTAGGCACGAGCGACTTCGAGGGCACAGCCCGAATTGGTTGTTGGTTAGTCCACTACTTTTATATATAATCCAGTAACTTTGTCGAAAGTATGCAGTATTTTGTAGACTTGTTTATAATGTTGGCCTTATGAATAATCCAAGTTTGTGACCCCGAGCGTTGAACCCAACTTTGTCAAAAATCGAAAAAACCGCGTAAATTGTTTTTTTTTTTAATTTTTGCGATGGTCACCGTGAAGAATTGATTTTCGAAAAAAATTCTTCAGGGCGTTTTCTAAGTATATTAAATTTTCTACAATATGATACCAGAAATGTCTCTATAGACACAATAGTTTTATATATACAGTCAAAGTTTATCATTTTTTTCGAATTTCGAGCCTCTTGTAATAATGAACCTAACGTTGCAGTAGAAGACGACGATCTATCCGAGGATGACTTGTGGGCACAAGAGGTCCAATATTCATCACTGAAGGGGATATGCCAACCCAATGCGTCGATACAGATATAGACGGACCTCAACCGGGGCCTTCCAAGAAGGCTACATTAATTATTTATATTTCTCAATTTTCAGAAAAATCAAACTTATTAACATTTGGGGTAGGTACCAAGGTACTTATCTTTTTTACTTTTTACTTCATTATTCGTTGCTTAGCTTAAACATCATCTTTCAGACTTTTTCTTCATTTACATCATATCATAAAAGTACAGGGCTTTGATAGTATAATCAGGGTAAAAACGACATAATTGCAAAAAATTGTGAAAAAAATTTATAAAATTTTCAAGACTGCATTCAGAAAACTATTATGTCTATAAGGACAGTTCTGGTATTATATACTTGGAAATTTAGTCTACTTTGAAATCGTTCTGACGAAGTATTTTCAAAAACTAGTCCTTTAGGAAGATCATTACCAAATAAAAAAAAACATTTTTTCGCGGTTTTTTCGATTTTTGACAAAGCTGCTTAAAACATTCGAAATCACAAACTTGGTTTATTCATAAGGCTAACATCATAAACAAGCCTGAAATCATAACTACCGGTTGTTGTAATGTATAAAGTTACTGGACTAATACAATAACAGGTCAATTTTGTGAACAATTTTTGCTCCAGAATTATTATTGAATTTTGGATATTTTAACAAACTTTTAATTTTGAAAACTGTGAGATCCATTCATGTATTTCTGATTCTGTATAATGAATAATTATCGAATTTTTTTTTACCTGAGTGTGCTCGGACATGAATTTTTTCAGTATTGTTTCAAGTGATGGTTCCGTTGATGATAAAAGAAACATCTTTACAAATTTGTGTTAAAAATTATGCCACAAACACTTCGATAACCTTTAATAGGAAAATAATACTCCTTCTATTCCCCTAGTTCCCTCCTCTGGATCCGCGCCTGAATGAAATTCTCTAAAAATAAAAAAAAAAGTGAAAGAGTTGAGGTTCCTAAGTGTTTTCTATGGGTCGACATTCTTGGTTTGATCTCCCGCTAAGAATAATTATACAAGAGCTAGCAACGTCGAAAAAAAAAGAATGTCTCCCGGACATGAAACAACCTATCTGGCTAGCGGTAGTGGTTGCGTTCATCAGTGGGCGACGCTTTTTTGCTATGAAATTTTAGGACGGTTCATTTAATCTTCATTACATTGATAAGAGTTTTCGAAATATGAATCTATTTTTGTCCGGAATTTTCCTCCCTGCACGACGCTAATTTCAATGTTAAATATCAAAGAGTAGCGTCAATCGTAAAATTTTGACATGTATCTATGCGATAATGATAAAGTTTATGCACTGAACTGGGATTTAAAAATACACAAGCAAAGATGAATGCAACCACTACCGCCAGCCAGATGGCCCGATAGCATATCGTAAAACTCTCCGACCTATAATAGTCACCCCAAAACGTTGCCAGCTCCTAGACTATAATGTCGGTTACTACTTCGTATCTCCACGCAAAAGTGCGCCATTTGACCCAAAATGTTAAGGCTTTAAATTATTCAATTTGAAACATATTGCATCATTTCCAAGTATGGGCAGAAAACTTGGAAATATTTTTTAAAAGTTCCAAAATGTGCTTTTCGGCTTCAACAATTCAAGTAAAGATTGCGGTTTTCTCAAACATTTTTCGATCTCAATGAAAGAAATGGTGGAAATCTATGCTCATTATCGATTGCAGCGATTTCTTTATACAGGAAGGTAAACCCTAATTTAATTGTAATGAGGAAAATATATGATTCCAGTGCCAAGTAAACCATTTTTCACGGAAATATTTCCGAAGATGTTTCTACATTCTTGAATTATTACACAAGATTACACTAAACATTTTTTCTAGACATCAATATTTCCAACGAGGTCTCGGGGTTGAGCAATTGCGATGAGTCGCTGAGTTTGATCTAGAAAGTCGGGAGAGCCTGGATGAAGAACGGTTATCGCCAAGAACAACTTCTTCTTTAACTGTTTCTAGACACCTCGGTCTACAATCAAGTGATGAATATGCATCTCTTGGTAGAGGTCTCTAAAATAGGAAAAAACATATTTTCTGGGGAAAAGAACAAAGAAAATATTGTATATAAAATATCAGTAATTCCGAGAAAAACTTAAACCTATTCATCTAAATCACTTACCCTTTGGTAGCCTTTTTATTTTAGTGGAATAGTGCCAGTGCCTCTATTTTAAAGCGTCAACTACTGCAGGTGAAATAATACTTGGTGAATCTTCAAATTTTTTAATGTTTCAGTACTTAATTTTTAGTGTTACAATCAATAACCTTACAACTACCTAAGTAATGCAAAATAAAATACTGTGTCTAAGTTGCAAATTCATGAAAAGTAACCAGATGTGAATTTGAAAAAAAATTGATAATTGCTTATAAATATAAATTTTTGACCCAAGTGAGAACTATTTAAAAAAAATGTTTTATGGAACAATAACGCTATTCTGAACACCAAAATAGTTCCAATGTTAGATACTTAAATTTCATCTTTGAAAAATCTATTTTTTTGGTAAGTGGTAATTTAAGATCAATTGTTAGGTACTTAAATATAGAATGATGTTAATCAATTTTTGATTATCTTTGTCAAAAAAAGGAATGTTACATGGTGACTTCCATTTTGTTATGATATTCCATTTTTATACTCTTATCACAACGATCATGTTTTATTCATGTGAATGGGTATGCTAGGAAACTTTGAACATTTAAAATTTTCCTTATTGATGATGTTGATTCAGGTTTTCATCTGCACCACTAGCTGCACCATGTTGGGAAGGAAGAGAATTCTGGTGAAAAATTAAAAAATCAGCTGCTATGTGAGAAAAAATTTAAATATTGCAAATGTTATGACTCATATAATATGCCTAAAAAAAATTCTGCATTTCAAATAATTCATATAATTATATGAAATACGCTATTAAACACGGTTGATATCTTTTCTACTAAATTTTGTAGTAGCAATTTTCTCTGATTTATTATCCTTGTTATGAAAATAGCATGAAATTTAAACATATGTGCAAAGGGTCTAGTATGAAGACGTCATAAGATTTGATGAAATATTGCCGTAAATATATTAAGTGATTCTTGCCTTAAAAAATATTGATTGGCCGAACTGTTTTCAAACTCATGAATTTGACAGATGTCAAATAAATTCGTGACAGGAGGTCAACATGTCATCAATAAATATTAATATATTATTATTCTTAATCGAATAAGTACAGGTTATGGTCGTACCAATAGCATGCTTTTCAAGTGGAATTCGGTTGATAGTCCTAATTGTGAATGTGGTGAATCAGAGGAAACAGTTGAACACCTAATTAATAATTGTTCGATTTATAAATTCCAAGATGGGATTAGAGCCATACACAATATATCAAACTCATTTTTGCAATGGGTTGAAAATTTCAGATCAATTTGATGAAGTATAAATTGAATTCTCTTGCTGTTCTGTCTTTTTTTATTTTCAGGTTGGAGTTTGTGTTTGGAAATCCTTCCTCCGAAACCGTCCCGCTGATCGTGATGTCCTCCTATATAGAATATTCAGATACAACAATTTTATTTTATTTTTTTAACGGGGAGACAGGTTTTATCGGCTGAGGTTTTTTCCCCTGGCTCTATAGTATCGTATGATACTGGTGATGATAGTATCGTATGATACTATAGTATCATACGAAGAATGTTGTGGTACCCCGTTCCTTTTTTTTTTACCTCAGCTTAGGTTCTTTTTGTTTCAACATTTATTGTATTATTTTAGCTCTTTTATTCAAAAGAATTTATATACAGGGTGAGTCGGGAGGAACGGACCAAACTTCAGGTGTGTATTCTGCAGGTCGAAATAATGAGGAATGTTCACAGGTATGCAAAATCGATCGAAACTTCGTCACATTATAACCTATATGTATATGAAATCACTAGTTTTTTTTTCAGTCGAAAAGACCTAGTAGTTCGGATTTTACAATCCCGTGAATATTCAATTCCTCGCGGCGATGTGACGTCATACTACATTCGCAAATCGCACTACGTGAGACGAAAGGCCCTTATATTGGACCCGGCTACGTACTCAACCTCGCAAGTCGTTGGATGTAAAGTGACGTCACACGGATCCATCGAACTCATGTTTATAACTCGATATCTCGGGCGCTATTTGAAGTATTCAAATAATTTTTGGACACAATATTTTCATTTTCTACGGAGAATAGGAATATGTAGAAATTGAAAAATGTGAACATTCCTCATTCTAAAAAATTCATATGTTGTTATCCGATTCTCATTTGTTTTCAAACTATAGGGTAATTAGAATATTTGAATAAGGTCAACCAATATTCATATCAAGAGTTTCTCGGACTATGGATTGGTCGCTGTGGTCGTATTAGTTGGCCTCCAAGATCTCCAAACCTCACACCATTGAACTATTGTTTGTGGGGCTGCTTCAAGAACGAGGTATACGAAGTTAAAGTTGACACTTGGGATGCTCTAATTCGACGCATTAGAAATACGACATTTCTTTTTAAAGAAAATCACGAATCAATAAGAAAAGCATCGAGAGCCCTTCGCAGACGAATGTGTTTCGAGGTTAATGGCGGGATTTTCGTGCATTTATTAAAATAATGCTATAAATGAAACTATTTTGATATAGAGAATGTTGTTTTTTATAATGACGCTTTAGTTTGAGAACAAATGAGAATCGGATAATAACATATGAGTTTTTTTATATTATTTCGAGCTATAGAATACACACCTGAAGTTTGGTCCGTTCCTCCCGACTCACCCTGTATATATATATATATATATACTGAAAACAATGCTAGAATGAAATATTTTGCCTCTGTTTTGTCCTACGAGATGTGGTGGAATGATTTGATACATAATTAGAGAAATTAATTTTTCCGAATTGTGAAAGTATTCATGTTATTATTCATGGTATGCTTTTCCATGAAGCGTGAACCCTTTTCCAATAATAGAAATGTTTTTATTTTTTGAAACATCAAGGGGGAGTTAACCAAAAAGGTGCTCTACCACTTAACCCTCTTGTTATTTGAATGATTACATTTTAGGAATGAGCATAAGAAAAAAAAATAAAAAAAATTACGAATAGAGGAGGAGAGAAAACACACACAGTCAGAACTGTGAAGGAGATAAGCCTGGATTTCCCTCCAGATCCGAGCCAGTGTCAATTTTTTATATCCATTTGGAAAACTTGATTATATTATATTTGAAACTTCTTTGGAATGTTGATGTTCTGTGCTGGGGATAAGAGAGTAGATTCCTATGTCTCAAATTCAAATTATGAATATCAGTTCTATACCTAAGTTTGCTGTTAAGATAAGGAGAACATTCCTCAACTACGAATTTGTGATAAGTACATATACCTTGGCAACTTATGAGATCCTATTTTTATCTCATATCAGCACCTCAGAGGTAAAGTGTTAAGTCATATTTTTTCAGACACGAACTATCTACAATATTGGATTCACATTAGTAAATTCTAGGTGGTGGAACACATTTATGACTCCCTAGGTATATGGCAGTACACCATCTTTGAAACAATAATCGAACTGAAAAATCTCTCTTTTGTCTAATTTTGATATTGTGACATAACACACTTTTCCTCTGGGGTGCTGATATATAAACCTAGGGCAGCTATTTTGAACGCGTTGAATTCGACCTGAGGTCTCTTGATCAAGACAAAAACTGTAAACAGGAGAACAATAATTGAATTTCGATAAGACCAGACTTTCACGGAGGAACCTTTTTGTAGTGATGGGCAAATGAAACCTATCTATGCTTGTGAAGCACCTTCAAGGATGCTAAAACGAAAGATGTACCGGTGTCATTGAATCTCGTGGTACACCTGCAAATTTATGGAAAAATAAATTGAATATTCGCGGATGCATTTTTTTGACAGCTTAGGTTTTATGAAAAATCGATAACGAATTTGATGAAAAGGTACACTGAGAAAAATAATATTATTTCAGATTCTTTCAATATCAGGACAGGTTGGGTTTTTATTCAATAGCGGTTAAAACGAAAAACTTGTGGTATATTTTCTAAACGAATCAATAAACCATTTTCTTCAAGATTGTGGTCGGTGTATTCCCGATCTCGTACCTCTCCTTTGCATAGCATTGTAATTGTAAAGAAAATTTTCTCAGTGCTTAGACTAAACCAATAACTGCACTTACGTCAGGGGCATATAGTTATTCCAAGTTCATTTAGGAATAATAATAATAACGTCTTTATTTCAGTTGAAATCTCAAGGGGAAGTTCACCCAAAGGTGCTCTACCACTTAACCCTTGTAGAATACAATTACATTTGAACATAACATACAGTAATGAAAATATGTATACAAAATTGAACAAAAAGAGAAAATACAAAAAACAAAAAACCAAAAAAAAAAAAATTTTATGAGCATATCATTACAAAAATTCCATAAACTGCCAAGAAATCACACCAACAAGGAACCGAGGAGAAAGGCCTTAATCTTTTTCTTAAAAATATTCTGATTCAAAAGTTTGTAATTATCAGGAATACCGTTGTACAGCCTGCAAATATTGTAGCTGAAACTTCTTTTAAAAGTAGATGTTCTGTGACGGGGACATGACAACATATTCCTACGGCGTATGTTGATATTATGAACGTCAGCTCTGTAAACCAATCTATTGAAGAGATATGGTGGGCTTTTCTTCAAAATGATTTTATGAAATATACAAAGTGAGTAAAACTCAAAGCAAATCCCCATCGGAAGCCAACTCAATTCCCTCAACTTATGTGATACATGATCATACTTCCTTATTCCATAAATGAACCTGATACAGGAGTTCTGCACACGCTGGATGCGTCCCAACGTTTCTTGGTCGAGACAAAAACCAAACACAGGTGAACAATAAGTGAACTGTGACAAGACCAAAGTTTCGCACAGAACCTTTTTAGTGTGCAAAGGCAGGCAAGACCTATGAGGATACAGCATTCTCAACGCTCCATACGCTCTCCGAACCACACTCACCACGTGTTCACGAAATCTCAGAGAATCGTCCAAGATCAAGCCCAAATCTCTTGCACTATCAACATATCGAATTACATCATTATTTATTGTAGGCTGGTACATGTCTTTAACAATTTTTTTGTTCTTGTTCGAGCCAAATACTAGAGCAGACGATTTTTTTGGGTTCAACTTCAATGAATGTTTTGCTGCGATGTCCGCTAGTCGATTTAGATCATCATTCATTCTAGATGCTGCATCATTAAGATCCCCCACGATGAAATCATAGTAAAGCTGAAAGTCATCAGCGTACATATGAACTTTACAATATCGGATGAACTTAGTGAATTGGCTGGTGTAAATCAAAAAAAGGAGCGGACCAAGGACTGAGCCCTGAGGAACACCATCAAGAACATCTCTAGCATGGGAGACCCTCTCACCCAGCCTTACACTCTGAGAACGTCCCGTAAGATATGACTCGAAGAGTCGCAGAGCATCCCCGCGGACTCCACAAGATTTTAAAATAGCCAAAAGAATATCATGTTTAACCGTATCGAAAGCCCTGCTGAAGTCTAGCAGAAACAAGCAAACACATTTCGAGTCATCAAGTGAGCGCAGGATATCATCGGTTACCCCCAGTAGTGCACCAGTAGCGCTATATCCTGAACGAAAACCAGATTGGACTGCAGGCAAAATCGAATTATTTTCGAGATAATCGGCAAGTTGATCAGCCATTATTTTCTCCAGCAGTTTGGATAAACCAGACAAAATGCTGATGGGTCTTAAATCGGATAGCTCCCTAGGATCACTGGTTTTGGGAATAGGCGTAATCTGAGCGTGTTTCCAGGAAGCAGGAAATTTGGAACTAAGCAAAATAGAATTGAAGATGTTTACAATAAATGGTAGGATATGGGGACAACAGATCTTAATAAACGATACCGAAATACTATCGCAACCAGGAGCACTATTTTTGATGTTTTTCAAGTATTTTAGGATAGTTTCTTCATCAACAAGACGAAAACTAAACTGTTCAGAGCAAATGAGATTATCTCTATAATAATTGAGTACCAAACTATCTGAACCAGAGGATGGATTTTTCAGAAAATAGTCATTTATTTCATCAGGATCATCAAAATTGAGATCTGACAGAGTTTTGTTCGATATTCCCAAAGACTTGAGTGCTTTCCACTGTTCTCTACCAGAATCATTCATGGTGACATATTGAAAATATTATCGCTTTTCTCTAGTCATGGCATGATTTACCGTATTTCGCAAACGTTTGTATTCGTCCCACATAGCTTGTGTCTTATATTTTTTATGTCGTGCTTTAGCCCTGTCTCTTTCCCTCATCAAACCCCTTATTCCGTCAGTTATCCACGGAGCATGCCTTTTCGTTGTTCTAATAACTCTTGCAGGAAAATGTTTATTAAATAAATCCGTTAGAGTATCCGAAAAAAACTTCACCTTCTCATCAACATCGTGCATGCGAAATAGCCTCGAAAAATCGGAACCCTCAATATCATCAAAAAGTAATCGCTCATTGAACCCTCTGCAATCTCTGATGGTGAAGATTCGTGGCTCAATCCTCGGTTTCTGTACTCTCACTTTACATGCTATACATTCGTGCAAAGAAAAGTTGGATGGTAACGAAAAGGCCGAAGAAACAATGCCATTTTCATTGCTCAATATCACATCAATAAGAGATTCTGAAGTAGGCGTTATGTGAGTTGGCCCCCGAATAAGTTGCTTAATACCAATGGAGGAAAGCATAGAACCGAAATATTTTACTGAAGGCAAATTAGCATCAAGAAAGTTAACGTTTACATCGCCCAAACAAATAACATCCTCACAATAAGATAGTGCATGAGTTAAACTAGTTTCCAGAGCATCAATAAAAAGTTTATATGGCATGTGAGGTGGTTTATAAACAACGGCAGTCACAAAGCTTATTCCATTATATTGAATTTTAATAAATAACTGTTCTATATTAGAGTTGTTAGGAATATCAAGCAGTTCAAACCGAAATCTGTTGTGAATATATAACGAGACTCCTCCGCCCCTTGCACCAGTATTTCTATCCACCCTGACAAAATTAAAATCTGCAATCATTAAACTTTTCGTGTCAACTGAATCATTCAACCAAGTCTCAGACAGTGCAAGTATGTCAGCAAGTCTGCTCAATAAAAAGTTTCAATTCATTAAATTTAGGAACCAAAGATTGTACGTTCAAATGACCCAACAAAAGCATACGCTAATAAATTCGCCAGTGCGCAATAGAAGTGCAACAAAGATACAGCCAGCGAATCAAACGAAAATAAAACGAAATAGTTACACACCCGAAATGAGTTTTTTAACACCTGTATCCGACCTGACGAAAACAGCTCCATTAAACGTCCAAACATTCTTCAACCCATATTTTTCCGATGAATCTCTGACAAGTTTCCATCTATCGTGCGTAGGATCTTCCTTCATAACTAAGTTCGAACCTTTGAGAAATTTCTTCTTCCTGAATATCATGTTCTTATATTCCGAATCTCTGAAGACAACAATGAGATGACGGGAATTTCTCTTATTAGCAGCACCTGTTCTGTATACAGAGGTGATCTCATCGGCGACCTGTATGTTGAGTTTATCTTGAAAGAGTTTCTTGACCTGGGTCACCACATTTTCTCCTGGGGATTCCTTGATACCGATAAGACGGATGTTTTTATTTTTTGTCCTCTGCTCGAGAAAATCCACTTTTTGTTCCAGTTTCTTACGGAGTCTTCGGTGAAGTTGTTCTCACTTTTGTCGGCATTAGATTTCAATATTTGAATTTCTGCTTCCAAAGAGGCTATCTTAGCCTCATAAACATTGAACTTTTCAGCGAATTTTCTGCTGATTGTGTTGACAATAGCATCAGATATCTCCTTGATCACATTATCAGACTTTAATGCTTCTATCAAGGATTTTTCGAATTCAGATTTTTGTCGAGTAGTCATATCACTACTTTTCGATGAAGTTGAAAAACGTGCGCAGATATTAATATGATGAAAATGATGGTTAAAAAAAACGTAGTGTAGCTCAGTGATTAGAGCGGTTGACTTGGGACCGCGAGCTATCGAGTTCGATTTGAGTTAGGCTAGAGGAGAAATTTTTCTATTCAATATAATTATAGCTCCACTGTTTACAGCTTTCGTCTTGACCAAGAAACACTAGGTCGTATACAACGTGTTCAAAATAGCTGCATCAGGTTCATATATGGGATTAGGAAATATGAGCAGGTCTTGCATATGCTAAGGGCGCTGTGTTGGTTACCAATGAACAAAAGTTTTGAGTATTATGCCTTATGCACTTATCATGAAATTAGAATTGAGAAATGTCCGCCATATCTTCACAACAAACTGAGGTATAGAACTGATATTCATAATTTGAATTTAAGGCATAGGAATCTACTCTCTTGTCCCCAGCACAGAACAGCTATCTTCCAGAGGAGTTTCAGGTACAATGTGGTCAAACTTTATAACGCGGTTCCAAATGAATTCAAAACGTTTTCGCTGGCAAGGTTCAGGAAAGAGATCAGGGCTCATCTCCTTCAGGCTCTGTATGCATAATTTCTTCATTGTTTCGCAAATTGTTTGTTTTGTAAATTCTGCTCATTTGGATTTTATTATTGTTTCAATGTTTTTTTTTCTTTTTCTTTAGTGCTTATTCCGAATTGTAATTGTCACATAACAAGGGTTAAGTGGTAGAGCCCCTACATGGTGAACTTCCCTTGAGGTTAAAATTGGGAAATAAAGACATTATTATTATTATTATTAATACTTTGGTTTTGTCGCACAAGATGTTATTTTCTGGATTGGAAGCGACTACACTTACGTCAGCGCCATCTAGTTACTCCGAGTTCATTCAGGAAATATCTTAATGCGCCAGATATGTATAATCGTTTAGAGAATTGAAAGTATTCTGAAAAAAAGTATCATATCATATGACCTATAAGGCCCTCCTAAGAAAAAAAGGCTCATGTCAAATTTCCTTGTTTTGTGATATGAGGAATTTTGATGAATATCAAAACCGCACCTAGTACACGGTTAAATTTTTTCATGTGTTTTTTTCTAGCACTTTAGCTGCACAATACTGACGAGATACGTCTATTTTGCCGAAGAAATGGATTAAATACAACTCAAAGTTTCCTTATAAACTCCTGGACAAAATTAACGCACCACTCATTTTTTTGTTAAATTTTAAGATAACGATCTGCTTAAGGTTACTGTGTTTTTGTTACTAATACGGATGGATGTCTGTTGATAATCTAGACACCTGCTGTCAAAATTTCGTGTGACAAGAGCATAATTATTGTCATAATTTTACATGGTCTCCAAAAGTTGAGCACATTGTTGTTAGAAAAATCGTTGATTAACAAAAGATTTCATTTGCTAGAAGATGTTGTGTTGTTAGTAGTATTAGTTTTAAGAGTTTTAGTGTTAAAAAATGAATCGTCGCAGAAATTTATCGGTTGAGGACGCAGTAAAGGCATCAACTCTACTGGAAGTAGGACATTCTATGCGCTATGTTGCGAATTTGTTAGGAAAAAATAATTCGACTATAAGTCGCATGGTTCAACGCTTTAATCAGACAGGATCTTACAATCGCAGACCAGGACAAGGGCGCAAACGGTCTACGAATGCAAGAGATGACCGCTTTCTGAGGCTATCTGCTCTTAGAAACAGGACAGTCACTGGTACAATGTTAAAAAATGACTTAGCAATTGCTTCCAATGTCCTGATATCATCTCGAACTGCGAGAAGACGTCTAAAGGAAGCTGGATTGAGCAAAAGAAGACCAGCGAAAAAACCTTTGCTAACCAGGGAACACAGAGTTGCAAGACTACGTTTCGCTAGAAATCATCAAAACTGGACGGTTGATGATTGGAAGAGCGTTTTATTCTCAAATGAGATTAGAGTCGACTTAAAACCTTCGGACGGGCGTGAGCGTGTCTGGCGAAGGCCAGGAGAGAGATTTTCAAGATGCAATATTACTCCAAAAATTCCATTTGGTGGAGGCACTGTTATGTTTTGGGGAGGAATTTGTTTTAACGGTCGTACAGAGTTGGTGCCTATTCGTATGAGATCCATGAATGCGGATTATTATCTCGAACATGTCGTAGTTGAACATGTGATGCCGTTTGCCCCCTTCGTGGAGCCTAATTTTGTATTCATGCAAGATAATGCCCGCCCCCACGTGGCTAGGCAAGTGATTGACTACTTAAATGCAGTTGATATTCAGTTAATGGAATGGCCAGCCAACAGCCCCGACTTAAATCCCATAGAGCATCTATGGGACGCTCTTAAAAAGAAAGTTCGCAGTCATAGGCCCTCACCTGTCAACCATAATCAACTGGTAGATGCAGTAATAGCAGAATGGGAGAATATTCCCCAAGATGTTATCGAAAATCTGATCTCCAGTATGCCAAGACGAATGAATGCAGTAATAAGAAGTAGAGGAGGCCATACACGGTACTAGAATCGGTTGAAACACGCTAATTTATGTATTTACGTGTTTTATGTGTAGTTCATGTTTTGCGAATTTGTAGCATTAGTAATAAAAAATTACAAAATTACTCAAAATAGGGCCTTTTCTTCCCAATTTCAGTTCAAAACAATTGGTCTGCTTTATTCACAAGTTTCTATGAAGCTATCAATTATATCAGTCGCATGAAAGAAAACTTGTGCCTATTTAATAAAGTGGTGCGTTAATTTTGTCCATGAGTTTATAAAGAAATAAGAAATTCAATGAAATTCGAGATACGTTTTTTTTGGTTTAGGAGGGCAGTATAGTGTCATTTAGATTTTGAAATCAGGGGAATTGAACATTATCATGCTTTCCTGTTTTCCTGCTCAAACTTCTTTTCTGTGGGTCATCCTTCTGAATAATATTGATTTTGCAGAAATAATACCTATGTGTAAACAATTTATGATAACAGAGTAAATTGAACATATATCATGATAATCAATCAAAACATTTCAGATCGATATAATCGACACAGATCTCGAGATCACCAAGACTACAAAATAGCCGGGAAATGGTTTTCAAAAGCAGTCTCTGATAATTTCCATCAAATCCGTAGTGAATTCTATACATTTTTGTATTCTTCGATGCGATTGATCCAGAATTGGAAGTTTCTCAAATGGTACCCAGGAATTTTTATCACTTAAGGTAACTGGTTGTGAAAACACCAATTTCGGCGGTATTCTAAAAGATCCGTCTGAGAAAATTCCAAGAGAAATGACCACATCAGCAGCATTTTTGGGAGAAGACCAAAGCTCAAGTAAATGTAGTGTAGCTCTGAAAAGAGGCAGTACAGGTTTTCTACCTAGCTTATTGTATATATTGCAACGTGTGATGATGTTGTTCTGAAAAATTTTCTGATCCACAATACAAGATAACATTCGGAGTTCTTTCCTGACTTTTTTTTGGGGGAGCGTCGAGTCTGGGACGTCTTTGATTGCTCTTTTGTATGGTCTAATGATATCTTGAATCACTATTATACCTTGGACATCAACAAACTGATCTAATCCAACAAAACCCCATACTGGGGGGGCTGCAAGATGTGAAATTGGTATATCAGTCAGTTTGCTAACTGAATTTAAGGCTTTCAATCCTTCATGGGCAGTAACTGCTACTATGTTGTTTCTGTACTTCTCCTTGATATACATAGCGATTGCCGTTGCAGTGAAACAAATAGGGCCTAAGTGACAGCAAATGATTTTCAAATCTTCACTACCGCTATCATTTATTTCATTAGCCAGTTCATACATATCTACACTACATCTTTTTAGCCAACTTGGTCTATCTTCATCATCGTGTTGGGAATAGTCTTCTGTTATTAATATAAAATCAGTATTTTCAACGAAATATGAGATAGTTGTAGAAAATAACAATTCAAATTTAACATGTGTATGAATATCTGTTTCGTAAGTTTCCATAATAGATCTCACTTCATCTTCTGTATCCAAATTTCTTAATGATTCCGGATCGTATATTTTGATGGTAACCATATTTTTTTTGAATAGATGGGGTACATTGAAAAGTTGTGGTAACAGCATTTGAGCGAAGTCATTGTTGAAACCATATATACCGACAACCGAGGATTTGAGCCTTTCTTTAGCATTTATAAGATTTCTTTCCATGTAAGCTTTCAAATTTTGCGAACTGAGCTCTGTTACGGCGTCCCTATCGAGAAATGTTTTAGTTCCATAATAATCGTCTATATACTCCCAAAATTCGCTTAAACTACCAATTAGATGCGGTTTGCTTCCAGCGAATCCAACCTCTTTCCAGATAACTGGAGACTTCGTGATGTACCAACTATTAGTTCTGTTAATTTCCAACAGAAATTCGTTCCATTCTTCGCCATGAAACTCCTGTTTGTTTATGATTATATCTGGTAAATGTTCACTCAAGTAAGTAGCTATTTGCATGGCGTGAACAAAAAGGGGGCAGTTTGCCTGTCCGGCAATGACGAAAAGAGGCATCAAGATTGTGTTTTCTTCAAACTTTGAGCATTAACTGTCAATGAAAATATTCTGAATGACAAATAATAAGGGGAATTGACAGTACCCACTGTAATATTTTCGCAATAGTATAAAGTAGTTAGGGATCCCAATAGGAAAAATAATGTACCCATCTGTTCAATGGATGAAATGGATTATATGGAATTTGGGATGTAGATAGCTTGCTTATCATCTTTCTGTCGAGAGTTATGGTTGACGGGCTTAGAAACGTGGGAAATTGAAGGGAATGAAGTTAATTAAATTAACTGTGTTTTGGAATAGTAATGCCCACTTGCACCTTTTTCTGGTTAAGACCAGTGGTGTAGTGGCAAAATTTTCAGTGTGGGAATGCTAAATATAGTGACTTACCAATGGGAGGAAGGTGCATGGGTGCTGGCTGATGCCCCAAATAAATATATGAGGCACTCACACATTTGTTAAGACATTATTTTATTAACTTGCGTAAGTAATTTTAATTTTATTTGTTATTATTATTATTTTTTTTACTTAATGAAACCAGTGTGGGAACGCCGTTCCCACGCGTTCCCGCTCCACTACACCCCTGGTTAAGACAGTACATTTTCTAATACAGTGACTTTATTCAAAACAGTGGCGACACGAGGCAAGAAATTCCGCCATTAAGAGGCAAATGTCAAGTTTTAAAATAATTGCGTTCGAAAATCACGTTAGATCCAACGTGATTGCCGAACGCACCTGTTGTGAATTTCTTTTGAAAAAAAGTATTCCCGTGGTTATTTTTTGAAATTATGGAAATCTTAAACACGTGTATATATGAAGAAATACTTTTACTAAGGTTTCAAGAGATTGATGAAATGATGAAATTATTCTGAAAACTGCTTTTCTATCAATAGTTTTTGTTTTGGCAGTTTGGTGAATTGAACTCATACAGAGATCTATCTCTATGATTGAACTCAATTTCTGTCAATATACTTCTTGAAAACGATTTATAATCTGCATTTTCCAGATGGGCTGAATTAGGCACATAGCAATAAAGAAATCCAAGTTTTGTTATGAACAAAAAAGTTGATAGGATTTATCCGAATATTTTCAAATTATCCAACTTTGTGAAAGATTTATAGTTAGGTCTTCTGGAATTTCCATTTTTAACAAGTTTTGTAGTTTATCATGATTTTGTTCAGAATGTAACATTCTAGGTGCATTATAACAAAAATAAATTGGATTCACTATACTTCTATTCAGACTTATGCTTGATTCGTAATAAAAGACGTAACACACACGTAAAAATCAAAGATTTTGAGTTTGAATTCCACGCGACATATTGTGTACACTTCTATTATGATTAGATAAGATTTCTATTGACTGTTTTGAATAAAGTCAATGTATTTTCTAATAATATTAACGCATCTATGTCCATGTGTTATTAATAATAATTATTATCGCCAATAGATGGCATTCATAGATATAGATTGTACAGTGACTTTATTCAAAACAGTGGCGACACGGGACGAAAAATTCGCCATTAAGGGGCTAATGTCAAATTTTATGATGGTTTTATTAAGGTTTCAAGAGATTGTTGAAATGTTAAAAGTTTGGTCTGAAAACTGCAAATCTATCAAGTTTTTGTTTTGTCAGTTTGGTGAATTGAACTCATTAAAATCAATATCTGTCAATATACTTATTGAAAACGATTTATAATCTGAATTTTCCTGATGGGCTGAATTAAGTCCATATAAATAAAGAAATAAGAGGTTTGTTGTGACCAGAAAAGTTAATATCAGAGTCCCTGGTTAATATGCTTTCCCTGAATCATCTCAAACTATCCTACTTATGAAAGATTTATAGATAGGTCCTCACGAACTTCTCCATATATTGGAAACTCTGTCAAAATTTGGAACTATGATTTTGAAAACATCAAAATCCTTGAAATAAACACACTTTCAATCTTCATCTGATTATTTTCTGAAGAATTGATAAATACTTCTGGTGTAGAATAAGGAATCATCAGGAGAATGACCATCTGAAAAATTTGGATTATTAGAAGGATATCCCTGTGATAAAACATATATTGCGATAAGCGAATCGATAGAAAAAACACGAGGAATCATTAATTCGTCTTCAAGAAAAATTCTATTTGTTAATTATATACTGTCAAATTGACAAACTTGCATAGACGAAATGAGTAAATTTCACCACAGAAAGTAATAAATTTTGACTTTTGCCTCCTAATGGAGGAATTTACCACGTGACAAGGAACAGCCAATAAACGTGTCGCCACTGTTTTGAATAAAGTCACTGTATAGATAGTTATCTATATCTATGGCAATGTAGACAACTACTATGTATTTTGAGTTCCCTAAACGCTAAACGTACGAATCAAAACATTGACATTTTCTATCGAATACACAAAAATACCATAGATAATGAAAAATACTGTTACGTTTATTTTCTTCACAAATGAAGTATTCTCAAAATTTCCCAAGATGTAACATAAATTAAGGGTAGGAAGCTCGCAGCTTAGTTCTAGTGGAGAAGGTGTGGATTTCTTTGAGGTTGTATTTCAAAATTAATTAAACCCAAAAGAAATAGGGAGGGCGCCAGATAGTTTTAATAATATCAAATTAACATAGATAAATATCAATTCCTACTTTCCAAAATTCAGTATTTCCAAAACTGTCAAATTTATTTAAGTGTTCTAATAGGAAAGTGTATGATCTAGAATTAAATCCCCCCCCAATGTTGAACGAAGTTGGTACATTTTCAAACCAGTTGGAAGATTTTCAAGGGAGTTGGAAAAATTTCAAAGCAGTTGGAAAATTTTCGATGGATTTCCCCCCCCCAAAATTTGGTTTCGGCCCGTCCCTGAATATTACCTAATGTGGAGGACGGCTTTCTCTAGAATTTTCTACCAGAGTATGGAAATTTATCCCGTACAAGACGGAGATTTTACTTGATTCCAACAATCCAAAATCAGCAAAACAATCAGCAAAATCAAATATCATCAACAATTTTCCAAATTATCGAACGAAACAGTCGAAGAAAGAAAATCCTTTTCGGAAACAGTTGATATTTTCTATACTCGAGAAATACGAAAAATGTGTCGAAAATGAACTGCATGTCATCAGATTTACGCAGATCCCATCTGGGACCACTTTTTTTCTTTATGTACTTTACGCGGACAACAAAGATGTTTTATTGTTTGCCTATACTTTAGGAGCTGAAAAACGATATATTTGAAAACAAAATAAATGACAAAGTAACATCTAGACCCAGGGCCGCCGCCAGGCATTTTGCCGCCCCGGCAAAATAAAATTTTGCCGCCCCGGGAAAATTATATTTTGCCTACTTATTGTGGTGTATTGAGTTTGGGACTCATAACAAACTCTTCCACAATTTGACCAAGGGGCAAAAAAATTCAGAAACGAAGAAAATATAACTATAGATATGAATTATAAAAAAATATATTAAATAAAAAATAACAAAAAGAAACATATATACCGTCCATCGCATGTATAAAAGTGAACTAGAACCATCAGACTAGAATGTTCGAACTCGAATAAATTTCTTCCTTCTCTCCTTCATCTTGCAAAAGTCATTAATTGTTTGAGATATATCGATATTATTGACTATCTCATGTTCAATGGATAAAATGGCTAGATCTGATCAAGGGCGTCGCTAGAAATATTTTTTGGGGGGGGTAAAAAATATTTGATATGTAGAATATTGTCACGATGATTGTATGACTTATTTTTCGGAAGAAAATATTTTCCTGGGGGGGGGGGGGCAATTACCCCCATTAACCCCCCCTCCCCGTAGCGACGCCAGTGGATCAGATAATCTATCTTGGGCCATTGTTAATCGTAGAAAATTTTTCATTTTCAAGTTTGAAAAGCTTCTCTCGCCAAAAGTATCCCAAAAGTATTTTCCATATTTAATAAAATCGTTTCTACGATACACGATACCGATAAATATAAATGCGTATGTAAAAATTATTAATCAGGCGGTAAGGTATCATGATAATAATAAAATAAATTAACTGATTCAAGTACAAATGCATTTGTATAAGATATGTTAAATAAAAATGCGGAATTCTAAAATGCATTCACATACAAAATATCGAAAAACAATGAAAACGCTCTCTGCTTTTAGTGTACGAAACTAAATGAACTCATGTTAAAGGAAAAAAATTGAGCGCCTTGGATTTTGATTATCACTAATTCTTCATTCCAAGGCAACACAGCTCTCGTGTGTAAGGAAAATTCTAGACAATGATATCCGGTTCAGAATAAGGTACATGTTATTCAAGTGTGTGTGGTGGTCTTTACATGGTTGGAAGTGCTGGAATTAGCTCCTAATAAATAATCGCAATCCGGTGAATTCAAGTCGTTACAAATTACGAGAGAACCGTATAACTGCGACTGAGGAAGTATTGATTACATTTGTGAAAGAAAATAATTGAGAATACAGCTGGTATTTGTATCATATCGCAATATACAGAATAAATTCTGTATATAAACAAAGTAGTCTCGCTCTGATCTGGACCATTTTTTGCGATCTGATAAGCTCGAAATAAAGGTGACCATACACCGAAAATAATGAGCGGTTCAGAGATTTCTAACAAACAAATTTTAGCAGAAATCCAGAGGTGCAATAGGGAGTTGAAGGCAATAATTCACGCCGTGGAGGTGAAACTATCTCTGAAAATAGAACAAGTTGCACATCGTCTTCTTGGTGTTGAGAAGGAGAACGAAGTTTTGAGAAACAAAATAGAATCTCTCGAGAGAAATCAAAGAAAGAATAATATTATTGTTTTCGGAATCGAGAGAAGTGAGAATTACATAAATGCAGATTATATAATAGCGCTTATAAAAGATCTTCTGAACATAGAATTAGTGGAAAGTGATATTAGTGATGTTTACCCATTGGGGAAATCTCGCAACAGTCCAATAAAGATAGAGTTCACATCTTATTTGAGGAAACTTGCGATTTTAAAAAATGCAAAGAAGTTGAAAGATTCCCGTTTAAGTATCTCGCAGGACTTCACCGAAAGGCAGAGAAGAGAAAATAAAATATTGCGGAAACATATGATCAAGGCTAAATAAGACCCGGAAAACGTTTGCTTCATCAAGGGCGGTAAGCTTTATTTGAACGGTGCCATATTATCACCTGCCGATCTCGAGGTGCTGGAAAGAGAAAGTGAATTAAACCCCGTTCGTGGACCAGCTAGTGATCCTGGTACACCAGTGCTTGAGGTTGATCCACCTCTGGAGGCCCCATCGGAGGTTTTGTCGGGAACCCCATCTGAGGTTTTGTCGGGAGCCCCATTTGAAGATATCCCAGTGGAATCTGTGGCTGCCCCTGCATCAGCGGCCACTGAAGTCTCTGGAATTCCTGAAGTATATACCAAAAGTACCCCCAAAGCAGACGTGACAAAGAAGGTGATAAGGGACATAAGAGTAAAACCGGCCACTCGGAGGAATCCTGCTGGCAGATAGGTAAAAAAGGGAAAAGGGGAGAAAAGAGGAAAAAAAAACGTTCCTCGCACTTACATATACTCACTATTAGTTTTCGTTGTCATTGGAATTTGTGTCTTTTTCTGGTTTTTCGTTTATTTTTTTGGGATAAGCGTGTAATATCTGGCTACCTTAGTACCCTCTCACGCATGAGAAATGGATCAGTTCATTAGAGATTTCAATTATGGAGAGTTTCCTACAACTTATTTGGATGGGACGGGTAGTTACAATGCGCTTGATATGGGAGGTCATTGTTTCAGAATGTTTCATCAGAATATTCGCAGCCTTTCAAGGAATTTTAATGGTTTAGAGGTATTCTTGAGTCAATGCACTGAATCGTTCCATTGCATCGTTTTGACGGAGACTTGGCGGATACCTCATGTCGACTTTTTCAACCTCACTGTCTATGATTTGGTTTATAATGGGGGCTCGATTAACCAGAATGATGGTGTGGTCGTGTACATAAAGAACACAATTAATTACAGTTCGAATGTGGTTTCTTTGGGTTGCTTCAGTTTTGTTGAAATGAAAATGAATTTCAATGGAATTTTGTTCGACCTGATGGCAATTTATAGACCCCCATCTACTGATGTGAATGAGTTCATAGATGAGTTACACGATTACTTAGAGCATCGAGAATTTGCTTGCCACTACCAGGTCCTCGTTGGAGATATCAACATCAATATTCTATCTGAGGATTACGCAACTCTTGAATATCTTAATGTATTGAGTGAGCATGATTTTGTTTCTACCATCAATATTAGCACGAGAATACAGGGAAATTCGAGTACCTGTATAGATCATATATTTTTAAAGACCGGAAATCCAGATTCGTGTTCGGCTTATGTTTTGGAGACTCATCTCACGGATCATCTGGCAACTTTGATGACAGTTAAAATCGAGGAGGAAAAGGAAGCTAGCAAGAGTCAACGTCAATCAATGAATGCAGATGTGAGAAGAATAATTCTTCAAGATCTGCAGCAACTACTTCAAGAACATCATGCATTGGTTCGATTGTTTAAAACTGCTTTGGAACATATGCAGATAAACGACCTGTTGGAGCACATGACGGCAATTCAACTCCCCTACAATAGACGAAGTGGCAATTGTGATTGTAGGTGAAAACTTGGAAACTAGTGATATTGTTCTTGCGCGTCGCAATACTGGAGAATTTCAACGAATATATGAAACACACCGTTCATATGATGCTCTTCAATACCCGCTAATGTTTTGGAGAGGTGATGATGGATATAACTTCAATATCAAGATGATAAATCCATTGAATGATGAGTACCTTCATTAAAATTTAACATGTCTACTTAATTCAAATTTGAATTATTTGATTTTAGGCCAAGAAACCACCAAGAAAGTGAGCTCGATGAATTATTATTCATTTCGTTTAATGGTTCGTTAAAATGATGATTACTATTTGCTGAGATTTCGTCGATTTTTGCAGCAGTATTGTGTGGGTATGTATTGTGAAACTAGCTGACCCGGCAGACTTTGTACTGCCTCAATCGATAAATAAAAAAGCAACTTTAATATAATAAACTATTATTGGTATTATTGTTTAGAATCATTTCCTATCCCAGAAACTAAAGAGCGTAGGGTACCGGTGGTGGGACCAATTATGGCAATTGGCAATTAGATAAGGTAGCTGACCCCGCGAACATTGTTTAGCCTCAGAGATGAATAAAGTTGTACTAACCATTGGTTTTTTTTAAGAAGGAAATATATTAGGTGGAATACAAGAAAGTACAAAATATACAAAAAATTTAATTGCATTGAAATAAGTATGTACAGGGTGGGCAAAATTGGTGATACTTGAACTACAACTATTTAACGGTGGGAGATAGAGGAAAATGAATGTCACGTTACGGGGGTCTTTTTTGGAGAAACTGATAATACCATCAACTGCATTCCTCTATCTTCTTTTGTTTTCGAGTTATAGGCCATAATTGAAATTTAGGAGATTTCAACTTTGGCCATTATCTCCGTTTCTGTTTGTGCTAGAATGTTGAAATGAAAACATTATACAGGCACTTTTTTCATAGCAATCCAGTAGCGTACTTTGTTTTTTCCGAAGAGGTTTCCTTGCTGAGCTATAACATAAACTTGTGATTTTTCTGAAGGAAATAATAGTTTGAAATGGCTAAGAAAGAATCACCATTTACTTCCCGTTTCAGAAATATATCATACATCATACATCGCCCTCAGATTCTTTCAGATATCATGCAAAATATAGTTTGTATTTGAAATTTGAATTATTGAGTATTAAATAGGCTGAATCACAGAATGTTGAATGGTACCATTATTATTTTGCCATTGAATATTGGATTCAATGCTCCGTGGTCTGATCTCTGTCAATTATTAGAATTCGAAGTCATTATTGCCGGCAATTTGGAATTGTTCGAAAACTACGAGGAATATGATAATATGTTAAAATGTTTTATTTTAGCAGCTATAATGACTTCGAATTGAGAGTTGTTCTGAACAGAGATCTGTTCTGAACAGAAAGAATTGAATCAAGTATTCAATCGCAAAATAATAATGACACCATGCGTTGAGACATATTATTCTGTGATTCAGCCTACTTAATAGTCAATAATTCAAATTTCACATACGAACTATATTTTTCATGATATCTGAATGAATCTGAGGGTGATGTATGATGTATGATATATTTCTGAAACGTGAAAAAAATGGCGATTCTTTCTAAGCCATTTCAAACTATTGTTTCCATAAGAAAAAACACCAGTTTATGTTACAGCTCGGCAAGGAAACCTCTTGGGAAAAAACAAAGTACGCTACTGGATTGCTATGAAAAAAGTGCCTCTATAATGTTTTCATTTCAACATCCTAGCACAAACAGAAAAGAAGATAATGGCCAAAGTTGGAATCGCCTTAATTTCAATTTTGGCATATAACTCGAAAACAAAAGAAAATAAAGGAATGCAGTTGATGGCATTATCAGTTTCTCCAGAAAAGACCACCGTAACGTGTCATTTATTTTCTTCTATCACTTACGGTTAAAAAGTTGAAGTTCAAGTATCACCAATTTTATTAAATAGTTTCATGCTTTCACGACCGGACATATTGACATTAAGAGAGTCTTCCGGGCTTATTGGCCGTGGTCTATTAGGAATTATTTCACCTAACGTTTCGCCTACAAACTGCGCTTGGCGTCTTCAGAGGATTCTTGGTCTGAGGTTGTAACTCGACCGCTGAATTTCCGAAAGTGATGCTGCATTCGATCCGTTGATCGACCCTGATCATTGGCGGGAGAAGGTAGTGGGTTTACGGGCGCGATGTTGATTGGTCCATCGCTCCCTCTTCGTATTGGCTTGATTTTGGTCTTTTCCAACAAGCATGGTTGCCGGTGTTGTTCTGGTTGCAAAATCTTAACCGCATTTTGAGGAACCGAGTTCCGTAAATATCCTTTTTTGCAGGAACTAACGAATATTTGACATATCAGAAACCAAACCACCCAAGTTAATTTATGGAATAATTGATTCTAGTCGGCAGAAAATTTCACTGTTTGCTGACCAAACTGATATGCAGCGTACTCAGTACATTGACGAATCAAACATATAAAATCCTGAAAATTTTACCATTTCGTGCGACGTGTAGACAACCTCCAAGATGGTGCACTCCGGGAAGAACGGCAAAAAGTCTACTCAAAAGGCGACCGAACCAGATCTCTGATCTCTCACGGCCAACAAAAGCAACAGCAAAAGAAGATCGTAAATCTACGAGGTATTCATATTATACAAATTAACGTTGAAGGCTTTACAAGAGACAAATGTGATTACTTGAACAAACTTGCCCATGAGCATGACATCGACGTCCTTGCTCTACAAGAAACCCATTTGAAGATGGCGACGCAGCGGCTAAGTGTAAGATACTAGGATATAAAGCAATATCAATGCTCCTCTCACCTATTCATGGATCCACGATATATGTGAAAAACAATAAATGGCATAGAAGTAATTATGATAGCACATAAAGAATTTACTATTGTGACAGTCTACAAACCACCCAATGTGAAGTGGCCCACTCCAGTCTTATCAACGGCGCCCAGGCCGTGTGTATATGTAGGGGATTTAAACAGCCACCATACTACCTGGAGATATACAAAAACAGATGAAAATGGAGAAAAACTTTCCGAATGGATCGACGCACAAGAACTGAATTTAAGTTTCGATTCCAATCAGAACTTTTCGATCAGAAAGATGGCAAACCGAAACTATTCCTAACTTAACCATAGTCTCCACCGATGAAAATGAACTACCTCTAGATCACACAAGGAAAGTACTCAAACATTTCCCAAGAAGCCAACACCGCCCAACAAAACAGTGTTTGTGTTGAAATGCCATTTATAAAATCTATCAATAAACCCAGATGGAACTTTACGAAAACCGATTGGTCACAATTTACCCAGGAGATAGAGAGTAATCTGCGCTGGATACCTCCAAAGACAGAAAACTACAAAAGATTTGTGGGTGTCCTTTTCAGTGCAGCTGAACGAAAAATCCCCAGGGGTGTGAGACAATATTATGTGCCAGGCTGGAACGAATCTACCCAAACCCTCTTCAAAGAATACCAAGAAAACGGCGACGCCGAAATTGGGAAACAAATCTTGAAAGAATTGAACGAAGGCAGAAAATAGAAGTGTTGACCTTCCAACTGAACTTTACTCATTCTAGCAAAAAAGCCTGGACACTTCTTAGGAAAATGGGTACAGCAACCTACAACCGCAATCCAGAATCGAAGATAACTCCTTCAGAAATGGCATTACTCATTGAAAAGCGAGCGGCAAAAGTTCCCTTAGAACACTACACCAAAATACAGACAAAGCAAGAGCTAAGCCAAATCGACTACCACCTTCAAGACAATACCACCATATCAAACCCCTTCAGCCCACAGGAGATAAATCAAGCCATAAAAATACTAAAAAGTAGAAAGGCAGCAGGACTGGATGGCGTATTCCCAGAATTCATAAAACATTCAGGGAATCAGGGAAGGACTTGGCTGAAAGAATTTTACAATCGGGCGAATTTCGGCTCAGTTCAAAATGACACACACGCGAGCAATTCTCAAATCCGGGTAGTCTCCAGAAGATGCTACCGCCCAATTGCACTCTTGAGTGTCAGCTTTAAAATACTTGAACGCCTTATTTTGAATAGAATCCGAGAGATGATATGGTTTCAGAAATGGACGAAACTGCTGTGAACAAGTACTGGCTTTAACATCCTACATAGAGGCTGGATTCCGGAAGAAGAAGAAAACATCGGTAGTTTTTGTTGACCTGACGGCAGCGTATGACACTGTGTGGCTGGAAGGATTACTACTTAAACTAAAGAGAAACGTGCAAAGTAAGAAATTGACAACACTCATCAAAAACATGTTAACTAATCGAAGCTTTTTGCATTGGACATAGAACAAGAAAGTCATTCATCATCAAAAATGGACTTTCACTAGCCCCAATACTCTTCAACTTATACACCAGCGACCTACCTGATACAAACAGTAAGAAGTTTTGCTATGCTGATGATCTAGCATTAGCCACTCAATCCAAAACATTGGAAGAAGGGAAAGCTGTCCTTACTAGAGAATTGGAAACACTGAACCAATATTACAAAAAGTGGAGACTCTGCCTTAACCCATCTAAGAAAGAGGCATGTGCGTTCCATCTAAATAATCGATTAGCTTACCAACAGCTCAACATTCGCTTTTGCCAGAAAAGTGTTAAACGCAATTTCTACCCTAAATACCTCGGCGTTACTCTGGACCGCTCACTAAGGTATGGAAAACATCTAAAAAATACGAGCCAGAAAGTAAAGACTCGTAATAATATCATAAGGAAACTGTCTGGCACCTCATGGGGAGCCGACGCATCGACCTTACGTACTGCTGCTCTGATGTTGGTATTTCCCGTGGCTGATTATTGTGCCCTGGTGTGGCAGCGAAGTACCCATACCCGGAAAATAGATGTTCACCTGAATGACTGTATGAGAATCGTCACGGGTACCCTGAAATCTACACCCATTCCCTGGCTGAATACTATCACTAACATTGCACCACCAGAACTAAGACGAAAGGATGCCATTGTGAGAGAACGGGCTAAACTTCAACATCCAAACTACCCGCATGACCTCCCAATTCACGAGATCTTAAATAATCCTCCACCAAACCACCTCAAATCCCCGAACCCCTTATGGGCTGAGGTGGATCATAACTCTCAGATCAAAGAAAAATGGCGCCATAAATGGAACATGGCACCAATACACAAACATGACATAGTTGACCCAACACTTGCTCTACCATGATTTGATTTGAAGAGAAACATTTGGAGTAGACTCAATAGAGTTAGGACAGGCCATGCAAAATGCAATGCTATGATGTTCAAGTGGGGACTCTGCCAATCTTCAGTCTGCGATTGCGGAGCTGATCAACAAACTGTATAGCATATTGTCCGGGAATGCCCTTCAAGGAAGTACCTGGGTCCATTCAGAGACATTATTAATGCGATACCTTCTGCACTGGACTGGCTACGTTCTCTGGATGTGGAGCTCTAATTTGAAGTTTTAATCACTTCTGTCGTCGCAAAATTCAATCACATATTTACCTACCTTTTTACTTATATCTATATGACTGTCTTTCTTTTTTATTTTTATGTTAGATATACTTTGTTTTATATTCATGATCACTATCATTTATACTTGTTCAGTGCTGTTGCTTTGCCAAACGATAAATAAATAAATAAATACAATGATACTCGAAGAGAGCTCAAGTGACGTCTTGATTCCGGCGAGAAAGATTCAACAATAAAGTTTGCGAGAGGAATTTCTGAAATAGTGCAAGCTACACAGAAAGATGATCGTGGAACTTAGGAAAACTAGAGAGCACCCCCATTTCAGTCAGAATATATTACGAAAATATGAGTGGCATAACGACCAAGTTGCAATATATCAGTTCACTGTTGGATCATACTGTTTATGACATTATAGTATTGACTGAAATTTGGCTAGATGCTGCCATCCTTGATTCCGAGATTTCCCCGTCCCAATTCAGTGTGTTCAGGTTGGATAAAAGTACGGAGACTAATTCAAAGCGTAGGGGAGGTGGTGTATTAATCTTGGTTCGCTCAACTTTGTGTGCTGTTTCACTGGACCATTCCTTCAAGAGAGTTGAGCACCTCTTTGTGAAGATATCCACTGGTAAGAGCATGTTCATTTTGGGAGGAACATATATTTCCCCAAATTCTTCTGTAAATGTTTACTCGGACCATGCTCTGGAGGTGGAGGAGATCTGGGACTTTATCTCTGTGGTGACTATAATGTACCCAGCGGTGAGTGGCAGGGCGAGTTCGTGAGGTATAGCGAGGATCATTCGAAAGCGTTTTTCAATGATACACTAAAACTTCTGGATTTGCACCAGTTATGCAGCATACCTAATTCTAGGAACATCTTTCTTGATTTGGTTTATTCAAATGATATCTCGGTGAATGTTACCTTGGCTATAGATCGACTGCAACACAACTTATTCACCACAACGCTTTGGACTTTGTTATCTCGTTACCGAGTTATGTCGTGAATAATTTACATTATGAAGATGTGCGGTATGATTACAACAGAGGTGATTATGTAGGACTTAACATTTTTCTTTCCTATTGAGACTGGTCTTTTGACTCTGCAAATATTAATAATTATTCTGTGGCGAAATTCTACAACAACCTTTATAATGGTATTGCTCAGTTAATTCCTTCTAGAGTTAAGAAGAGCTCAGGCTATCCTCCTTGGTTCAATGCCCAACTAATTCAATATGTGAACGTGAAAAAGAAATTTCATAGAAAATATAAACGTTTCGGAAAAGTCGAAGACACGAATACTAGGTATTTTTGGAACTATTTCAATTAAAAAAACTGAAAGAGGTCTTCCTAATTATATGAGGTTAAATGGTTGTTGCGCATCTGATGGTCAAGACATTGTTGATTTGTTACTGATTTTTTTTCCGATGTATATGGTATAGTTCTGATCAAGTTGTTCCTCCGCAGATGTGCAGCAGAGGTAACTTTAATTTAAGTTTATATCGATTTTCACCGGTGACAGTTTATGGTCTGATTGATGGTCTCAATTTTACATCTGGGCGTGATGGTATGCCTGCGATTATTTTAAAGCGGTGCGTGAGCTCGTTTTCTGTACCCTTATGTTCGCTCTTCAATATAGCAGTTGGATCGGTCACTTCCCAGAATATTGGAAGTCAAGCTTCGTAACACCGATTTATAAATCGGGTCCTAAGCATGATGTTTCGAATCACAAAGATATTTCGATTCACTCGGCTATCCCTAAAATATTGGTCCGTCTAATTTATTGTTTCTTATCATGCTATTGTAGGGCTATCTTAATAGATGAACAGCACGGTTTCGTTCGGGACCCACTTGCTATTTTACTCGAATGATATCATAAACAGTTTCGATAGAGGGTACCAAGTAGATTCCATATAGGTATACAGATTTCTCGAAGGCCTTCGGTAGAGTTAACCACAATTTGCTGGTATCCAAACTTGAGGCTATGGGGATTGTCGGCTCTCTTTTATCCTGGATCCGAAGCTTTCTTGATGGTCGGGTTCAAATAGTGAGCTTTTATTCTCGGTTGATTCATGTTACATCTGGAGTACCGCAAGGCTCCCATTTGGGACCATTATGATCCACATTAAAAGATGAGAGAGATAAAGAAGAGAATAACAGAAGCCAGGAGAACAATAGGATGTCTGAACAGCGTACTGTGGAGTCATGATATCGGGAAACGACGTAAATATAATATTTATGAAACGTTCATTAAGAGCAGTTGGACTTATGATAGAGTTCGGAACGACGACATAAGAGGGCATAATAAAAGCCACGAGTGCCAGAGTTCTGAGAGAAGACCAATGGAATAACAGGAGAGAGTGGAAGTTGGGCATCGGACAACGACGAAAGACGTTTTAAAACCGATAATTATATATATTATTCACATTATTCGTTAATGATGTCAAGGACTGCTTGTCTGGGAGTTTCTTGATATTTGCGGATGATGTCAAGATTTTCAATACAATATAGTTAATTCGGAGAGCTCTAGGTCACTTCACATCACAACGTTCGTGACCTAGGAGTCATGTTTGATGGTATGCTCACCTTCAGGGAGCATATGATGGCTATTAAGTCGAAGGTACTCCGTATGTTGGGGTTTATTATGAGAAACTATGTAGCATTTTCTGGGAGTACATTGAACATCTTGTACAACTTCCTGGTTCGTAGTGTTTTGGAATATAGTTATGTCGTTTGGTCGCCATTTTATAATTGTTACGTTTCCATGCTAGACAGGGTTCAGAAGAGATTTGTGCGTTTTCTTGCTTACAGATCTGGTGAGCCTGCGAGAAGTTCAGATTATCTGAGTACGATTTTTGTCAGTAAATTCTTGTCAGCGTGGAGACGTGTGGCTGATTTATTAATGCCCTTGAGTTAGTTCATTTTAGAGTTCCGAGTCGTTCTACCAGACATAGGCCCTTGTTCAATACTTATGTGGATAGAACTAATTATAGCCTAAATTTTTTTGCGAACCGATCTGTGAAATATGCCAATGAGATCAGTATTAACTTTTTTTGTTCAATTTATGCATTCAAGAGGGAATTATGGCAAGCAATAGTATGACCATATTGTGCACTTTTTTGTTGCCGTTATTTTGTTTTTGCTTTGCTATGCTATAATATGCATTTTTTTTATTACAATTGTATTTTTATCTAAATGAGGATTTCTCACATATTCATACTCTGTAAGTTGAAATAAATAAAATTTTCAATGGTCGATCGCTTCCCGCCTTCAATAACATCATGGTATAACGTTCTCGCGTTCTCTGTATATTTAATAATTTCTTGCTACGTAACTTGTCATATCTCCGGAAATATTCGTTAGTAAACTATGCTGTAAAGAGAATTTCTCATTAGGAATAAATGCCGCAGATAACAGTTTCATTGATTTTTATATGTCAGTCAAGAGCCTTCTTCAAATTGAACATTATTCTGGATTGAATTGAAAATGTGAAAAATGGTTATCGTGGGTTGTTCTCGGTAATTAGACATATGCCGTCGCAGACTTTTTTTGTAGAATTTTTTGAGCAATACAAAATTGTCTCTGACCATGATTCTCTACCTCTCTACCTTCTCCAGTTTGCCCAGCGTCTGCATATTCGGATCTTAGACTACAATGTGCCGTGCAATAAATTCTTGGACGACAGTCCAGGGAGTGTGCGGTTTAACATAAACAAATGAGTTCATGGGAGCCCATGAACTAGAACCGGGAAAAAAAATGACCTCTCCATAGAAAATCAATTATGAATAAAGGGCGATAGTAAGACCCTATTCATGGGACATGATGAAAATATGTCAGTGCATCAGTGGAGACAAACTTTCACTTTCATCCAAAGCGAGAAAATCGAAGCAGTGCAGAGACAGACCGGTTTCGCTCTTATTATTCGTGCATCTCAGCTCAGGAGCAAAGATGAACATCACGGAGCCATGTATTCACATTTTTCCTTTACTAGAAAAGCATAACGGGAGTTTCCTCGTTGTGGCTAAGCTGAGAAGCACTGATGCGCCCTAATGAGGCTTCTATCGCGGCTTTTTCTCGCTTTGGATCAATCTGCAAACTTGGTCTCCACTGGTCCATTACTGACATATATTATCAATTTTTTGATATATTTACAAAGTTCATGGCATCCACATCATTGTCAAATTATCCATGCTGAGAGATATACTCAGCACCAAAGAAGATATTTCGAAATGTTCGAATTCGGGGTTCGACTCTTTGTCGGGGAAGAAATTTACTGAAATGGACAACCCGCCGAACAGCCACATAACAAACCCATCCTTCTAGCTTCAAATATCTTTTTTTTTAGAAGAAGCTTTTACTTTCTACTTTGAATTTCGTTTTTCCAGATAACAGTAATTCTTTGGCATCCGGGACATGTTGCACTTTAAACACTAAGTTTACTTCTATAGTTTTTAACTAGTCTAAAGCGGGATTATAATTCTTAAATGTTTAGGCTCTTTGTTTTGACGCACATTCAACTAGTTTATTTTTTCATCAATTATTATTGAACTGCTTGAACCAAAGTTTTATTCGGTATACATTCGATCGAATCAGCAAGATTCGTGCAAATATTATCAGCCTGAAACGGAAATGAACAGTGCTTGTGATATTAATAAAATAAAAGAGTTTTCAAAATTCAGGGCATATGGTTAATTACCTGAGATCCTGAGAGGGAATGGTTTTCACTGGATATGCTGGCCATTTGCTTCAAATATTCTTTATCATCAAATATTTTTATATCACCACCTTTTGGTTTATGCTTTACATTGCCTAGAGACCCCACTTTACTCTGAACGTTGAAATCTAGTTTTTGGGTTTCTATCTGTAAAGCAGGTATATAATTCATTAGACCAGTTTTTTAGGTTTCATGTTCGTGAAACGAACTAAGTTTGTAAATTTTCTCACATGAATTATATCGTAAATGGAGTTTTATAGTTCTAGGCGCATAGGAGATTATGTTTAGTTACATTTAGAAATTTATTTTATCTGCATCTTCTAAAACGACTAAGGCAATTATTAAACATATTTTGTATTGTATTAGGTTGCTTTAATTGGATATTTCTATATGAGGATTTCATAAATAGAGCTTTGATCGTTTTTCGGTTGAAATAGCTCCATCGAGACGGCCTAGCAAGAAATTAATGAATTGAGACCGCAAAACTCGCAATTTACTTACTAAATTTTTCAAGTACACTCTTTCAACAAATTTCACTTGCGATATAGGTACCTGTTTTCATATCAATTAATGTTATCGAAATGATTTGCGGGTGTTGTTACGTGCTGTAGTTGCAGTTCTACATTAGAGTTTTTTAAAAGGACTTTTTATGCATCCTAGTAATCGTTTTTTTTTACCTAGAATTGCACTTATGCATTTCTTCATCTCACGCTTTTTAGCAATTCTTCAAACCTGAAAAAGTTATATAGATAGATCGGGAACAGAATAGGAAACATCACAGTTTGTATAGTAAATTCGAACAAGGCCATATTCTAGTGGAACAGTGGCAGAATCAAAACCTCAGAGGGAAGTCATATCGATTAAACGGCAGGGCCGACAGATTCGGTTGGGTATTGATGTAGAGCACAACGTATGGTAAGCGAAGTGTCGAATCGTGAATCGAATCAGTAACACTGTAAACGCAGTATGGGTGATTTAATATCTGTTGTAAATGAATATGATAATTTTATTCCACTCTAACGCGAGGAATTTATTTGCCTCAATGAATGCCTCAATTTCCTGTGGAAATAAGTATTCAGGTTCTTTTTCGCCAAAACTGGTTTGAAAATAAAATAAATTCTAGAAAAAGAAAAAATTGAAAATCAAAAATACATTCATTAAAAGAGTCTTCCAGGCTTATTGACCGTGGTCAACGAAACGTTAGGTGAACTAATTCCTAAAAGACCCCGGCAATGAGCCCGGAAGACTTTCTTAATGTCAGTATATCCCGTCATGAAAGCCTGAAACTATTTATAGAAAATACATTCTACGAGAAGAAATCAAAAAACAATTAATTCTATGAAAATAAAAAAAGGAAAACAAAAACAAATTTTAAAACATACGAAATTGAAGATCGACAAATTCAAATTGAATGTTCAAATAATCCACCTTGTTGTGCCAAACAATAGCCAAATCTATTATAAAGAGATAATCTCATATCTCTGAGAAGATTTGGTATTCTTGCTATTTTGGCACAAAGTTGAAGAGCCGAACGTGAAGGTATCCGCCTATCTCCAAAGGCAACAATGAAAGAAGTTATTGTATCCGCAATAGATTGACCACCGAAGTACCATTTTATGATTTGAATTTTCTCTTTAACCGTAAACATTTTGATTTACGTGAATCTAATTTATTTTCAAACCGTTTAGCTATCACATCTGACGTTCGGATGCGCCTAATGTGCATTGCAATTCGCGGCAGCCGATATCACCTCCTCCTGCCGAGACTTGCCATTCCAACAGTCCAGTCCCTTATTTGTTATCGAATCGCAATGAGATTTCGATTCTCCCACTGTTCTACATTCATTATCCTATGTTTCCATAAGGATTTTCTTTATCTGTATATCGAAAACTAGGATGCATAACTCTAGTGAAAAGCAGTGAATTAATAAACATGAATAGAGTATATTTTGTAATTTGCTTCTAAAAATATCTAATGGTGTAGCTCTCTTTTGTGATTCAATATTTTACTCACTGAACGCATATCTTCTCGAATATCTCCATCACTCTAAAAGAATATACAATGGATATATCATTCCATTCAAATTTGTGTTATCTATAAAGCAGGTGTGAAAAGGAAAAGGTTTTCTTTCAAAAATTCAATTATTGAAGAATGAAAATGAATTTATGTGAAATTTTAAATTTTTTGGATTACATCCATTCTTCGAAAATTTCTTATGAAATCTATTTACTTCACCGAGTTACGATGTATATAAAAAAATATTCTACAAATTCTACGTTTGTCTATCTATATATCGTTCTCAGGCAAATGGATGAACTTAAAAATTCTACACTCAATAGCTTGTGAGTTATATATCTCTTCTCTTCTGGTTACGGATTAATCCGTTAAATAACATTCCATTATTCTTGAAGAATTTATTTATTCTTATGAAAAGGTAAAAATGCTAAAATTCTCAGATATACTCATCTTTTTAGAGCGAGTCGGTGACTTGCACATATATTCCAACTGTGGACTTTAAGAAATTTTTTACATTTTCTATTTTTTTTAATTCGTTAATGGAAACTATTAGTAATCTTTTGAGAATAATTCAGGCTCTGCATCCCTGAGATATTTTTTTGAAGGAAATAATAATAACTCAAAACTTTTTTATGGTTAATTTCGATTTCAATCGTTCAATGTACATGTGAGCACTACGAATTCTTACAATGTTGGTGTTTCAAATTCGTGCCAGTTCTCATGAATTATTGTAATCTTTATGTGTAACCCGAAAATATTTTGTTACTAAATTACTATCTAACATATCTGACACATACAAAATCGATCCCAATACATATATCAATTCTCTCAGAGCTCTCGTTACACCCGTATTATATGAGATACTTGAAGTATTCATGAGACGTAAACGTTATCTGTGACGTGCGCAAACTTAGGAAAAGATTAAATGGATTGGTTTTTATGACTGCAAGCAACATAACCTGAATAAGAAGGAAATAAAAAATTATGGTGAGTAAAGACTGATGATGATTTGTAATTTGTGTAGACGTGTCTATCACGCACCGGCGAACTGCAGTCCAGGACTGCAGAAACGTAGATTTACAGTTTTGTTTTCACTACACACGCACAAACAATCGACAGGTTCCGGTTGGCAGTTTCGCCAGATCGCTTGTGAAAATATCGCGTGTAGAGCGATTCCTTACGATCACATCGACAGTTCAGAACTTCCAAACTATTTGATATGTCATATAGAAATATGCCTTGCCCATGGCAAGTGAAGAGGCGTGATTATTCAAATGGGCCAGAAAAAATATTGAATTTTTAGAAAACTATTGATGATAATGCAACAGTAGACACTGTGGAGAAAAAATAAATCATTGGAATTGAAGACGGAACAAAAGTCATAAGGCGATTTCGATTGACTTTGGTTCTTGGTTGGTTCATAGATTGGTTCGTTTTGGACCAACCGCATTCGAATGACATATTGGTGACGTCTCGAATCAGCTGTTTCGCCGAAATTTGAACCGTATTCGAAAGCGCGGTTCGTTTGACGTTGTCATTTATGAACCGAGCGGTCAACCGTTAACCAAGCAAAACAGCCATTCGAAATCGACTATAGAGGAATGATGTCAGGAGTTTTAGTGATATGATCCGACATTATGCTTTCTTTCAGAACAGATCAGGAAGTGCCTGTTTGCACTTAGAAAACTGCAGATTTGAAATGAACGTGTAGGTATAATCAAATTTAATATGGATTGCAATCCACGGACTGTCAGTTTTCGATTTTCAGATCAGGTCTTACTGTTTAACTGTATCGTCGTATCGTGTGTAGTGCGCTTCAGTTTTTGAGTTTCAGTTCGAATCGACAGTCCTGGGGCTGCAAGCCGCCGGATCGAGTATAGGCACCATTATGCTTAAAATCAAAGTCGAAACTTCAAAATTCATACTCAAAATAAGTCGAATGTAAATGTTGAAATTACACAACATATTCTGAACACTTCTCTTCTTATTAGGTATAATTTCTTTTGTTTAAATTGTTGCCTTTTCCGTATGTGTTATATAGTGAATGCTGTGTTTGAAAATGTGAGTAATATGAATGTTGAGAAGTTGCATTATTACGAGATTGGATTGAATTAGGGACAACCTTTCACAGTCTTCATATGGATTTTGACTGTTCGACTTCCTCGAAAGATAAAGATCATCGTCTTGACTGAATCTAAATCTTTGTTTCACTTCATCAATCACTGCGCTCGAATTTCATATACAAATTTCAAAATATCTTAAAAAAAAGGAATAGGATGAAAATGAAAACAGGCATATTGAAAGTAAATGCCCTCTTTCAATAAAGAAGGAATGTTCTGTTGTTTTTACGTCGTTTTCTTCAAGTGTGGCCTGCACATAAAAGTATGTATCTATACATATTGACGTAAAGCGTTAAATCTGGGCTACGTGAATAGAGAGTTATCGAAACGCAAATAGAGGCCTAACTTAAATAAAGTTTCCTTTATTTTGACATTTACTCATGCGCATTCGCAAAAGATTTAAGGCGGCCTGTAATAAAATACGGGCCTCCTGTACTTAACTTAAATAAAGGACAGCCGTATTTAAATAAAAGATCCCTTATTTTGACAGTTCTCGCAATCTTCTAGGTTAAACAGCTTCTCACAACTGTCAAAATAAAGGAAATGTCATAATAAAGTTGTCAAGATACAAATCGTTGCGATAGCTAAAATATCCGACCAACGTTAAGGGATCTTTTATTACAGGATCCTTTAATAAAGTGAGGCCTGTATTTGTGTTTCGATAACTCTCTAATATTTCCTAACTGCGCCTGATTAGCTGCCTACTAAACGTTTTACGTTCACATAGAGTGCTCCACTTCGAGTTTCTAATCTTGCCAAATATTTATCGACTGTAGAAAATTAAATTCATTCATTTTAGAAAAATGCAGTGCTTTCATTGGGTTCCTCCCTGAATTCGAGGTGCTGTTAGATAAAATCGATTCCAATGAATAAGCCCTGGTTCCAATGATCGAGCGTTTACACGCGATCCACAAATCGAGCGACTAGAGAAACAAAGTCGTCATATACAAATCAGGGATGTTGCGAATATTCACATCCGCATCCGCAAATGCGGAGCTTCCGCATAGATTTGGACTTCTGCATCCGCATCCGCAAGAATCAATGCGGATATAATACAATTTTCGAGTTGCGACAAGAAAAAATGGATGCGGCAGACGATTAGCGCGTGCCGTTCGCACGAGACGATGGCCGCATTCACCGGACGTAACAGTTGTGCAACTGTTGCGGAATCGTCTGGTGGCACATACGCTGCAAACTCAACACGTTCTGGGCATTTTGGGAGCGCTCTCAATTTATGCTAGGTAGCGGTACATAGCGGAATCTACGTCCGGTGAATGCGACCAATGACTAATGGGAGCTAAGAAATTGGTGGATGGTGGACAAGATCCGAAGGGTTTGTTATGGTGGTTTAATTCACGAACCTCTGCGTAACCGCCTTGAATCTGCGAAAGGGGCAAAATTACTCTTCTTTAAGTATAATGCTCCAATTTTCAACTACCTGACCAATATAAGAATTAGTAAGTTAAAAAACTATAGCATTATCCTACTGTTCATCAATAAAAATGTTGATAATTTTATTCATCATTAGCTTCAATCATTGATATAAAAATTTGTGAGTGAAGTACCTGAATAAAAATTGGAGCATTATACTTAATACTCATTTCCAACAATAAAAATGTTAATAATTACTCCATCCTTGTTTCAATTCTTCACTCAAATACAATATTTATAAAAGATCTTGAACATCTGCATCCTTTAAAAATTCGTATCCGCATTCACATCCGCGGATGTGAAAAAATCGGCATCCGCAACAACCCTGATACGAATGTTCACTCTGACTACTCGCGATCATTTGAACTTGGCCTAAACCCTTATTTCTATATCATTTCTAGAATCTCATTTCGTTAATACCTTCACATCTCCTCCTCCTGGAACATGCTTCATATTATCCTTAGATCCTACCTTTGGTTTCGCTTTTTCTTTGAAGTCTAATTTGATTGTTTCAATCTTTTTCCCACTGGAAACAGGTTTGTGATTAGCGTTATCCAATGAACCGACTTTTGATTTGGCATTCCATTGGAGTTTTTGTGATATGATCTGAAATATGAATTGACGTAGGTCAATTTACTTTTAATATTAATCGAATGGCAAAATTATTTATTCTCACTTTTTTTTCCCCGCCCTTTGGTATGTATTTATCATTTTTCGCTTCAATTCTTGGGGTCACATTTTTCAATTCGAGTTTTTTCGTCTCAATTTTGATATTTCCTCCTCCCGGTTTATGAGTGGCATTCTGAAGAGATCCAATTTTGGATCGGACTTCTTTCAAGTTTGGCGAAGGAGCTGAACCAACTTGTACTCTGTTCATTGGAATTTCTGTGGATGTGTAACAATTTTTAGTTGAAAGTTATTTTATCCGAGAGAAAATTGACCATGGTTTTTGCTTGTTAATTCAATTGGAATTAGTTCCAAAATTTGCATTTATTTCATTCTACCTACTCAGAGCTAGAGAAGAATTAAGTGTGGAAGGTGATGTTTGAATGTAAGATCCATTCAAATCCGTCAGGACACATTTATGGACTTACTTTTTCTTTCAGTTGTTCCTGGAGTGGTTGCATTAGAATCTGGACTCTTCAAGCTTGGTGATTTTGAGTCTCTGGAGAGTGATCTGCTTTTCGATGGCGTAGCAGAAGGAATCCTCTTTGGTGCTTTCGAGGCAGATTTTCTTGGAGAGGTGGCATCACCATTACTGGATTGGTCCTGAAATGGTCAAGGATCGATAAACGAAAGTCGAAGGTGTTTTTCAGCGTAATATATAATGATGAAACTATTTAATTGATTACCTATTAATCTTTCCAGTATTTTGTGGAAATAATAAGTACTTATAATGGAAATTAATAACTCTATTATGCAATCATTACAGTTTTAGTTTGAGGCAACTGCATTACTAGAATCTGATGCTAGAAAGTAGGTACTATAAAAGTAGGCTTTTCCTAATCTCATGAATATTGGATCACCCTGTACACTAGGTACATTAGGTATGTTTTTCTTTCCGTTTTCGCAACCACAAAAAATAATTCATAATGAAAATCCTGAATCTCTGCTTGGAAAACAAATAGTTTCATTTTAATTTTTCACATCCCATGCGCACTATTCAAGAGAAGTCCGCGAATATTTGAATAACACTTTTGAAAACAGATGATCTGACACCGCTGGATTATTTTTTATGGGGAGCGCTCGAACAAGAGGTCTATGCAGTATAGATAAACAGCAAGGAGCAACTGCTACAAAGCATTATCGATGCTTGCGATATAATCAAATCACAACCGAATATGATTGCAAAAGCTGTGAAACAACTTAATCAACGTGCTCAAAAATGTACTGAAATAGAGGGATCCCATTTGGAACAATTCCTGAACTGAAAATTTTTCCATTTAATTTGTTTTTGAGTTCGAATATTTTCAATTTATTTGGTGTTTTTTTGTTCTATTCACTATCCAGTTTGTTGATTGAAAGATTCCTCAAATGAATTCGTTTAATTTATGAACACTTTTTCATGATTTGATATGTTAATCTGAATACTCAACTCAAAAACTGGTATTCCTTTTTTAGTCATTAAAATCTTAATGTTGACTACTAACGCACAGGATGATCCGATATCATCGATCTTAAATTTTTTTCCAATTTGAGAAGAAATTTAAGGAAGGCAGTCGTAAAGGGCACAAAACTATAAAATTTGAAATAATTTTATCAATAAGTTCCAGATTTATTGAAGGGAATGTTTATTGATCACCCTGTATGACGGAGCCAAGCAGAGATTTAGAATTTTTATTATGAATTATTTCTTTGTGGTTACGAAAACTAAAAAACGTTGTGTCCACGTATAGGGTGATCCAATATTCCCAAAAATGGGAAAAGTTTAAAATTTTCCAAGTCCAGATCTGATTTATTCGGTTCCAGAAATACAGTAGAATCTGGATATAACGACTCCGCTTACAACGCACAACCGCTTTTAGCGACGTGAACGCTAACTGAAGTTTGATTTCATAGAGATTTCTATGCTTTTACATCCGTTTATTACGACTTCGGTTTTTGCGACCATCCGCTTATAACAACTCTTTTCGATGATCAATCGTCCGGTTAAAATGACGTGTCGTGATTTTATTACACTCGCTATCTTGTCGCATCACCCCTACTCCAATGTCCTAATTATTATCGCGCGCAAATCTTAGTCAGTGTTTGTTTACATTTGCTTTGCGACATACCAGCTATAGAGCTGTGCTGAAATGACATCCGCGAAGAGAAAAAGCTTCACCATCGAGAAGAAAAGCGTTATACTACATCGCCTCAATGCTGGTGAATCGAATGTCACCCTTGCGAAGGAATTCGGTGTTTCCCACTCTACAATTTCGACAATTAAGAAACACGAAAATAATATTAGAGCTCTCATCAATGACAATTTTCTGAAATCTAAAATAATAAGGAAATCCACTCAAGATCAGGTAGACAGAGCATTATTAGAATGGTTTAAGTCCAAATTATTCACCATTCGTTTATTGCGTCGTCCGGTTAGTACGATCGAATATCGTCGGTCCCTTAACGGTCGTTATATCCAAATTCTACTGTATTGAAGGAAAGCGACGGTGAAGGGTGACAAAACTTCAATATGTGAAATCATTCGAGCGATTAGTTCAGGAGTTATTGAACTGTGAAATTTCACTCATGAGATGACCTTCACTCTGTAGACCCCAAACGAAGGCACTCAGGCGATTAAAGCCTCTTGATACGATTCCAACATGATCACATTAATTAATGGTATCCGTTTGTCGCATTCCTCCCGGGACACCCTGTATAGGTAGGTACTTATTGGATGAGTATGTTGATCTTCTAGTCATCATGTCATATCGTATCGTTATCGTTAGATTCATTTACTCCAATTGCGTTAATATATTTTCTACATACGAATTATAGTGAAATGCAGAAACAAAATCTATTCTGGAAAATTAATGAATCACTGGGTAATAATCCAAATTTATGAACAATTCCATTTGATAAATTTGAATGCAGTCAGTCATATTACAATCTCTCGAAATCGATCAGCCCTTCGAACCAGGTGGAAAGTGATAACAACGAAAACGAGCTTTTATCACGTGATTTTGAATGAAACAGAGGGGGAGGTTGGCATGTTTCTGCTTATTATTTAAGCTATAACTGAAACAATACTACCTTCTTGCAGTCAGTTTTGATGTTGATATTATTTATACAGATCGGGCAACTCAGGTACCTACCATATGAATATTATTTTATGTATACTATTTTGTGAGAAAATGTGGATTTGCCCTAGAAATTACGCAACTTTCTGTGTCTAATTGAGGAGTTGGACATGCGCCCGATAAGAGGGATGAAGGGGGTTGATTCTTTTTTAGATGACAAGATTGGTTTCAACAGAATGGGGCACCACAATACTGTGGATGTAAGAAATTTTCTCAAGAATTCGTCTTCTAGTAGATAAAACGGTAGAAGAAAACCCATCGAAGTTTTTTATTCTCATTCTGGATCCATGAAAAATTAAGTTTATGCATCCAGACCTACTACGTTGTAGGTTGGGGCGATGCCAACTCGGCAATCGTACCTACTCAATTTAATCTGAAATTATAATTCACTGAATAAAGAAGTTATGAATTATCTAATTTGATCATTTTTGTTATTGTAATTTTTATTCCAGGTAATTTCTCAATTACTACTCAACTAAATAAAAAGATAATTGTTCAAAAACATCAATAACTCATAAAGTGTTGCTCATTTACCTGAAAATATATAATTTCTTGTCGATTTTGAATCGACAGTTGCGAGACATGTAGTGGGTATATTGAGAAATGTCTCGCGATTACATAAGAGATATTCACAACACCGCAAAAGATGAGAAAAAACGAAAATGACAAATTGACAATGACAAGAAAAACTTTACATATAAATAGACTTCATCCCAATCAAATTACTGCATGACAGGAAGAATCCATAATGAAAAGGATAATAAAAAAAATTGACAAAATGAAAGCAGGTTATCTGGCATTATAATATCTACCTATATCAAAAAATACTCAAATGAGAATATGGAATGAACGGAAGACATTATAGTGGAACAACTTTTAAACGGACAAATGCATTATATAGGGTGATTTTTCAAGTGTTTCATCAGAACTTTTCGAAGAGGGAATTGTAATACAAATTCAAGATTTTGTATTTCTGTTTTAAAGTACATGGACTTGAATTGTAAAATATTTTTTAGCCAGAATCTTTCTAGTTCTGTCGGAAACGAATGAGAACTTCGTTATTTCAAATGTGAAACACCCTGTATATTCAAACATATTTGAATTCTTCGTTCAATTCTACACTAATTTGATGTATGATATGCGCAACCACATAAGTGATTGTTGAGTTATGGAATAATTGTCAAATTTTCTGTGAGAAAGATTGTCCCAAATTAGTGTTTATATCTGCAAAATCCCTCATTGTAAAATGTTTTTTTGCCAGAGTGGAATAAAATAAACTATGCTGATACTGTTTCTGTTATAACTTATGAGGAAATTTTATACAGGGCTTCAAACTGAAACTGTCTGAAACAGGGCTTCAAAATTAGTCTTGAAGAAACTATGAAATCTCATTGTTTTCAAATGGTAACTATATAATTTTGTAATTTCGATCGATTGCTCGTCAGAAACTTGTTAGAGTGTGCCGAACAATTCATGCTTTTAAAATCAGTAGTTTTACCGTTATTGAATAAAATTCGAATTGCACAACCAAAGCCATGCTTCGCTCAGTCGAATTAATTGGTATGCTCGCATTTTAGGTAGGCTATGTTAGGAATTGTCATTCTCACCTATTTTTAACAACAAAAAACTTAAAACAGAAATTTAATAATAATAGCTATTCAAATAAATTTTCGAAATGTTAGCCTTCTTTCTCCATACATTTATTATTCTTCTATGAACTCTATCTACTTTAGGTGTTCAGGTGGTTCCCGCAGCCTAACTTCAAACTCTTTCCTTGAATGAATGTTCTTTTCATAAACCTTTCATTTCATAGTACCCCACAGATGAAAACCAAGGAGTGTTATCTCTGAAGAACGAGGGGGTCACTCTAATGGACCATTCAATCTGTTATTTGTTACATTCACTATAAATGAAGAATATATTCAATACATCACTGTTAACGTAATTCCGGTTTTGCATAGTGCTCGATTAATCAAAGGAAAAGTATGAATGACAATTCTTAATAATGCATTATAAATGAATTAACATATATACTTATGACAAAGCCTCCTCAAATATTATCTCAATAAATCTATTACTAAACTAAGAAGTCTGGCTTTACTCCTGAAATTCGAATTTTATTCAATAACGGCAAAACTCTTCATTTTAAAGGCATGAAATGTTCGGCACACTCTAACTAGTTTTAGACGAGCAATCGATCGGAATTGCAAAATTATATGGTTACCATATAGAAAAATGAGATTTCACAGGCCCATTTTTAAGTCCTGCTTCAGACACCCTGTATAACATTTCCTCATGAGTTATACCAGAAACAGTATCATTGTACTCTATTTTATTCCACTGTTGCAGAAAAGAACATTTTACAATGAGGGAATCTGAAGATATAAACACTAATTTGTGACAACCTTTCTCACACAAAATTAGACAATTAGGCCAACAATTGCTTGTGTGTATACGCATATCATACATCAAATTAGTGTAGAATGGAAAAAATAATTCGAACATGATTAAATAAACAGGGTATTACATTTGAAATGACGAAGTTCACATTCGTTTCCGACAGAACTGGAAGTAGATTCTGTTAGAAAATATTTTACAATTTTTCATGTATTTTAAAAAAAATACAAAACCTTGAATTCGTATTATAATTCATTCCCCCAAAAGTTCTAATGAAACAAAAAAAAAATCAACCTGTATACGTTGCTAGACCATCAAATATTTACTATATTGATGATATGTATGTGAATAGAGAATTATTATATGACATTGCAGTTTTGTCTTATATACAATTTGCTCTTATTACTTTGTGTTGAGTCTTTTACGCATTTTTTTCGAAGTATGTGATTAATGTTATGCATTATTCCATCATTCTACAACTTTATTTAATTGTGAGACAAATAATCACTCCTAATTTACTCTCAGTTTGGCAACAGGGCTCGACTTATGGCAAATTATTACATTTTCCTGTTATGATGGTTTATTTTTTTGAGGGTTTCGCTTTAGACTGAATGTACTTTTACGCCTGTGATTTCTTTGGGATTTGTCTTTTTGCTGTTTTCTCAAATGTCGTCTATGTTGAGAAGCATTTAATGCTTTTTCCCATTCATAGATTATTACATTTTGTCTATTCCGTTTCAGTATCTTTCTGATTAATGATGTTTCTCGTTATGATGAAAAAAATATGCTCAATTCCGTTTATGAATTTTTCCATTCAAAAACAGTAGGGTCTCTCATATTGTGGTGTTCTACAGAGCATCGGTCCTGATATATATACGTGACTTATTTTGGTCTTCCATCATTGTGGAAACACTGCATTAGTTCGGAATCTTAATAATTATCAAATTGAAATTTGTGTAGATATTGAATATTTTCATGAGTTGCGTACTGACTTCTCAGTTTTTATTACATCAAGTCGAAATCAAGTGGAAAAGATCGTATCTTTTTCGAGTTACTTCACTCACTTTTAGAAAGTTCATGATGAGAAATACATGAAATTAATATCTTGCGGACATTAACAAAAAGAAACCGACCCTAAATTCAGAAAAAATGTTCAGCTTTGTTTACTGCGAAACATATTGACATGAAGTTATGGGGTTGAATCGCCAACCCTTAAATTCAAGAGTTTCTTTTTTTTTCTTCATCATTAAATTTTGGAGAAAATGTTCTGTAGGATGAAAGCATTAATAATTGGGGAAAAAATGCATTTCAAATGTTGTCTTGAGGTTATTTCTAGGAGTTCTCATTTTCCTCTTTCATCATTGCTCCAAGAATATTTTCTTCAAATTTATTGATGAAGGAATTCCATTATCCTGACCAAAAAGTCGAAATTTAAAGGTTTTTATAGGGTTTTCTCTCTCAGTCTCTGACACAATAATTAATTAGAAAATGTTTTTAAAAAATAGAAGAAAGAAGGGCCAAATTTTTACAAAAAATTGTTGTCTAACAATGAAAAAAGATAATACACTTCGAACTCTAACGATTCTGCAAAGTTGAATGAAATATAAAAATTGTATGACGATGGATCTGATTTAGACTTCGAAACATTACGCAGCTTTAGAGTTCGAAGTGTTTTCTCTTTTTTCTCTTTCTTCATTGTTAGGCAACACTTTTTTGTAAAGATTTGGCCCCGGACAAATTAGTGCTCAAGTTCCACTCAGGGGTCTTTCTTCTATTATTTAAAATGTTTTTCTAGTTGTTTCTTGTTTCAGAGAATGGGAAAAAAACTAATAAAACTTTCACGGGACTCTGTAATTAAAATTCAATGAATTCAACACAATTCCTATGGGGTAATTTTTTTTTCCAATTGCTGAAAGAAAGATCCCTATCTCAGATTTAATTGAAGTTCTATTGCGCAATGAGAAAGAATTCTAGAGGGAACGAGGGTTAATTAAGTATATAGAAATGATTTGGGACAGTTATCACACTGGAAAATCAGTGATTCGCCGACTGTTTGACGGACCATTACCAAAGTTTGCATGCAGAACTTTTATATCGAAGTGATGGATTTTCACGGACTTCCCTCGTTTGCAGAATTCGATATCTCGAGAAACGTTGATCCGCGCATTATGAAATTCAGTAAGAAAGGAATGTCAATTGGTGTTGATTGTTTCCTAAAAATATCGTTCACTTGAAATGAAAGCCTGAGGGTGAATTTCCATATCTCAGAAAATATTTAACACTAATGTAAAATTGTTGAACTTACACTTCGTTCATTGGAACTGATCCCAATTTTTCGAATTCTATTACTCGGAAAAAATTCAACGCAACATGATGACACTCGGCATATTATAGAAGTGTTATATAAATTTGATCAATAGCTGGGAACTTCATTTACTTGCAAAGGGATTCAGAAAGTCAATTTCCACCCTAGTTTTCAAAATAACACTCGGCATGAAGAATTTTTATATGAATGTGAACATTGGCTGAAAATTTCGTTCACAGTCAAAGGGATCAAAGGGGTGAATTTCCTTCTCCTATTTGTTGAAATGCTATATTTCGGAAAATATACAACAGAGCATAATGTCACTTGGCATGGTCATATTAATGTAAATATTCGCTGAAAATTTTGTTTACTTGCAAAGGGATCCAGAGGATGAATTTCCACCCCCTTTCTCGAACATTTCATATGTTCACATTAACATAACACTTCTACATGTGTCATTATGCTCTGTCGAATATTTTCCGAGATATGGAAATTTGAAAAATGGAGAACTGAAATTCACCCCTTGGATCTATCTGCAAGTGAAGGAAATTTCCAGCGAATATTTCCCTCCTGTCAAAAACTTCATGCAAATAGAATGCAATTATCGAAAATTACAGCGATAATTGCATTGTAGAGAGCGAAAGATCCCTGCGATAATTGCACTGCTCGTATCCATAGCAATTTTGGGAAATATTCACCCGAATTACACTCGTGCATCAAAATTACCGATAATTTTGCATGAAACCGTGTTGTCTAAAGACACACGCTGGAATGCAGAATTATCAGGTCATTTTGATGCACGAGTGTAATTCGGGTGAATATTTCAGCATGCAACATTTTTAAATGGATGTGAATATTCGGAAGTAATTGCACAAGTGCATCAAAATTACCGATAATTTTGCATGAAACCGTGTTGTCTAAAGACAACACGCTGGAATGCAGAATTATCAGGTCATTTTGATGCACTTGTGCAATTACTTCCGAATATTCACATCCATTTAAAAATGTTGCATGCTGAGTGTCATCATGCTTCGGTGAATGTTTTCCGAGATTTTGAAAAACAGGGGATGGAAATTAACCCCTTGGATAGTTTTCCAAGTGAGCAAAATTTCAGCGAATGTTCACACCCATATTACAATCCTCCCTGCCAAGTGTTATTATGCTCTGTTGCATATTTTCCGAGTTATCATTGAGTATTAATATATTTATACTCAATGGAGTTATGGAATTTTGAAGAATAGGGGATGGATATTCACCTCGTGGATTCTTTTGCAATTGAACGAAATTATCAGCGAATGTTTACATCCATATATCGATTCTACATGCTGAGTGCCATTATGTTCCGCCGAATATTTTCCGAGAGATGGAATTTTGAAAAGTAGGGGATTGAAATCCACTCCCTGGATCATTTTGCAAGACGACGAAATCTTCAGCTAATGTTCACATCTATAATAAAATTCTAAATGCCGAGTGCTACTGTGCTTCGCTCAATAATAATAATAATATTTGCATTTTGAAAATTAATGAATGAAAATTCACCACCTGGATCCGATTGCAAGTGAAGACCATTGACATTTTTTATTCTTACCGAATCGCACAATGTGTCGATCCAAGTTTGACGAGATATCGGATTTTGCAAATGAGAGGATGAGAATTCAGACCTTGGATCCTGAGGGATATATATAAATTTCTCAAATACCAATTACTTCGATATAAAAACTCTGCAAAGAAAGTTTGGTAATGATCTGCCGAACGGTCTAGAACTTTTTGTCATTGTTCGATAATCGTAGGTATATTCTAAAACAAGTTTCAGAATGGGCTCCTATTCCAACATTGCAAAATTCGAAAACGAGCGACGGAGGATCGAGTTTTCGAACGCATGAGCGTTGGAATTGCCTTCTGCAACTGGTATTAGCGCGGTTTCACACGGTCCGGGTGTATGTCCGTCCGAGTTTTCGCCCGTCAACCGGACAAGTAGAAATACGCAGTTTAGCATAGGTTCTTTCACACTTTCCGGACACGGGTGAATCGCCGTCCGGGCATACAAAACGCCCGGATGTTCCCGCTAGAACTCACGGAGCCCGGACGGGCAATCGCCCGGACCATGCCCTAGCGGACTACAGTGTGCCATGAGTGCGTTCACACGATCCGGATGTTTAGTCGTCTGATTGTTCTAGACTGGAAGAAATATATTCCGAAATCCTGATAACTCTAGTACAGGAGAAACCCGAAATCTCGGATAAAGGAGCGGAGAATTACAACAATCGAAAATAAAAAAACTGAAGCGTAGAGAAATATTTGTGCCAAGTTGAGGGAAAATTTCGTATAAATTTGAGTGCAAAGGGTGAACCCAAATTTGCCTATTTCGTTGTTTTTTTCGCCGATGTTTCAATAAAGCAATCAAAATATGTTTGCGTCTACTGTCCATAGAAATCAGAGGCAAACTGAAGTACCTACTCGTACCTAGCACCTAGTAATCCGGATTTTCGCAGCTTCCGGGTGCCGCCCGGACGGGCGATTACCCGGACGGACAAACACCCTGACCGTGTGAAATCGCGCTAGACGATATTTTCTTTATTTCAGTCAAGTTTTGTGAAATACTTACGAAATTCAATGAAAAATTCAGATTTAGTATTTTATTTTGGCAGTTGGTGTGACGAAAATTGACAGATTACAGAATTTGAATTGACGTTTGTCGAAAATTGATACGAGTCAGAGTTGACAACCACAAAACGAAAAATACACTGAGTTATATAAAACCCTGGAGTGCGCTGTCACCACATAAAACCGTGCCGTAGAGCCCCTCTACTGGAGGGCAAAAAAGTTGGGACTGAGAAGAAAGTGTTGTTGGCACCGTTGCCAATAACCGGGATTTTTCCCGAATTTATGGAACTTTTACGCTTCTCGGAAATTTATCCGGAAAAGCAATATTTTGGGAAATTTTGGATGTTTTATAAATAATTTGAACGTCATCGTTTCAGTTTTGGCTTTTTATTATTATTATTAACAAATTTCAAACAAATAATAGAAAATAAGATATAGTAATCATATCACTTGAAGAGACCAGGAGTCAGCATACGACATTAGACGAATAAAAAGTGTATATGTTGTTAATTTATGTTTCTTTGAGATTTTTTGCTTTCGAAATAGTTATTTTCCTATCAAGTGCAGAAAGTTTTACTTTTCCGTACGAGATTGCTGTTGCCCGAACGACTCGGAGCGGAGTTCGGTAAAGCAATCGGGTACGGGAAAGATACTTTCTGCACAAGATAGGAACATTATTTTTTCTACGACCCCACATTGAAAATATATATTTTATTTCAACATACAAAACATTCCATGAAAATCCATAATACACATGAATTCTACATGTCGTTACCATGGTACTCTCATCGTTGACGTTCGATGCATAGAGACATATCATAATTCAGTTTATGCTTTAATGAAAGTGTGCGGAAAAAACCCCTGCTAATACTTTCCCGCACTAGTGCGGAAAAGTGACACTTTCTAAACTAAAATGAGTACGGGAAAGTGGGTGAAAACGCACAGTCGTATAAAAATTGTTTATTTGCTTTTGAGGAACTCGTTATTGTTCAACTTGTGAAAATGTTTTTGATTAATTATTATAGGTGTGGTTCAAGTCACTTTTCGGTTCATAATTTTTGACTCTTGGGTTAGCATGGTCAGGTCATAGGCTCTGTTCGGGAAAAGCCGGGAATGTTTGGTTTAGTTGCTAGGACATTTCAGTTGAAGCATTTGGCAACACTGATTACTTGGGCATTGTAGTGAACGTTTGCAAATAAAACGAATTTCCCTCATGTGATGGGAAGATAGTAAATGTACGCATTCCGTCGGTGGTGTTGAAGGCGAGTCAGCACTCCAGGGTTTTTATAACTCAGTGGAAAAATATAACTGAAAACAATGCAGCAATGAGTCCATTACAGCACTCCTACTAGAACTGCAATGAACTCATTATGATACTGAAATAGAGAAGAATTTAATAAAATCTGAGATCTCTGTGTTCATTATTCATGTGAATCTGCCTTATTACAGCATAAATTGCACTATCTTTCCATACGCCACTAGGCACCGGGTTCGGGTGTTTCCGACAAACGATCTGCAAAAAACGGTACGCTAGCATATCACTATTGATATCATAATATATAATGTTATTCGGCTTTCAATCAGGTTGTTTCCCATTGTCATCCTTATCTTATAGTACCTATTGGCTAAATCATTCAGATTTCATTCAACTTCAGTGACTTTTTCTAATTTCAAGAACACGAGGATTACCTATGAAGGAATGAATATTCCAGGTGAATAAGTATATCTGGAATATATAGGATAATAGGTAAATGCAAATCTGATTACCAGAAGGAACTATGTATCTATAAAATTTGCTTTCGTATAGTTTCGACGAAAGCCCTAGATGACGAATCAGGAAGCATGGCAGTACGTAGGATAAAATGTTTGTGACATAATGAGGTTCGATTTTGGAAATTGAACCGAAAGTTGTAAATTTTTCTCTTGATAAGTTTACTATTACATATCTGCATAATGAAAAAATAATTAGTTTTTCTAGATGCGTAGTAATTTTTTAATTTTTTTTCTGAGATTTGAAATTTTGAGTTTCGAAAATGCTTTCTAAACCCGGTGAAATTAATGCTTATTTAAGAAATTTTTCTTAAAGGGGTTCACTCGAGAGAAAATCTCCGGAATAATAATTTTTTTAATTCTCGTTTCCATTCCTTCCATACATTTTTTGAAATTTCTTGATGGATAACCGTCAGCCCATCTCTCTATCTTTGAGTCGATTTTATGTTTTCACTTTTTTAAAGATCAATTCAAAAAAAGTGTTTATACATATTATTGGTTAAACTTGAAATAAAACAAAACTATTGATTGTAAGTATGAAATTTAAAACTTACATTTCCTTGTGTAGATTCGTCAACACCGCTGTCGTTATCCCCTTCTGAAACAAAAGTATAAATCAATATGACTAGTTGGAACAGAACATGATCCAGAATACCTATTCTTAACGGAGATTTCGATTTCGTTAGATTCTTGAGTTGTAGTGAACCCTTCTTTTTTTCTACAGTTTGCCCTATTTCGGTTTCCATCGGATGATCAAGTGTGGGTGGTTCATTGATTGGTATTTCTGAAGGGTTCACTAGTTCTACTGTATTTGTTTTTTGGGTAAGGTCTTCTGTATTTTCATTTTTTTCATCCTCATCTCTTGTATTCGAAGCTGGGATGGATACTTTCGAACTCACTGATGATCTAGAGTCCCGTCTCTGTGTTGAATAATTTCCAACTGATTCCTTATCGTTGCTGTTCTTAGAGTCATTGTTCTCTAAAATTTGGCTCATTCTAGAACTAGACCTCGATTCGGGTCGAGAAGGATATTCATGCTCTATCTTCCGTTCCAAACTTTCCTGGCTATTAGTGATTCTCCTGTCATCTATGCTAATGCTACTACTTCTGCTTAATCCTTTGAAGGGTTCATCATTTAGATTTGTGGTGGAAGAGTTTGAGGAACTAGCGGCAGACTTAATAGGAGTAGAGTTGTCCAAACCGGAGGAGAGTTGTTCATAGCTCCCGTTATTTGGACTGTTGATCTCTGTGGAATCCAGCGTTTGGCTTCTCCTGTACTTGTCCCTTTCGATTTGGTGCTGTTCTAGATTTGGATTAGATATCTGATGAACTAATCCTGGAATTCGAGGTCCAGGTGGTATTCCTCTTGGGAACGATCCAGCAGAATATGGAATACCGGGAGCTCTTATATTAGGTGGTCCAGGCCTTATATTCTGATTGGTTGAATGAAAGGGAGGTCTGTTTGCAACTCCCGGTGGTCTCTGTATGAAAGCTGTTCCTGGTGGAGGTGGTCTTATCTGTTGACCTGGTGGCCTTGGTGCACTCTGTAAATTCACAAATCCTGGTCGTATAGGGAAGGAGCTCCTGCTATCGTTCCTTGTGAGTGGTGGTCTCGTAGGATAGCCAACAGTATGTGTATTGTTTCCGTTAGGAAATTGCTTGATCTAATGAAAATCGATTTCATGAGTGTGCTGTGATTCTTTTCATAATGAAGATATGGATGATTTGCTAGTTATTTTACTGATTTTTGAAGTGAAAATACGAGAATATTCAACAAAGAAACGAAAATTGTGCTCTTTAGCCATGGTCTTTCAAGTATTCATCTCTCGAGGATCGATCGAGATTACAATCTGATATATTCTCCGAACGTTCTATTCCCTTCTCTCTATTCAGGTTTTAAATAATAATAATAATACTTTATTCACCAAATTTTAAATTACAAATAATTCAAAGTAATCAGACAACATTCACATTAATCACAATGGAAATAAAGTTCAAAATACAGAAATACATCGCAAAATAATATTGAATTAATTAAGTACCATGAAAGGAAAATCCTTGTGTATGGTAAGTTTAACAAATCTTCAATTATTTATTATATAAATATCTTAGAAGGAACTTTTCGCAACCCAATTATAAACATGGGCGGTCCTAGGGTATATTTCTGGGGGGGGGGTAATTTTTTCCAACAAATATATACCTACACAGAGTGTCCCATCGTGAGTGCCTATTAGAAGATTATGTAGAAATAATCATTCGATCACTTTAAATTTTGTGTAAACGAGTGTGTGAAGATAAAAGAGTCTTCATTCATGATATATTTTCAAATATCAATGACAGCTATCACCGAAAATGGTATCAACTTTTTTATTTCTAATGGAACACCCTGTATATTATGACTTTTTCGGATATATCCTTGAATGCCACATTCATTTTATATTTCATATCATATGGCCATCTAGAGCCGTTTTCGAGTTATCCACTGTTTTTTTGAAAAAAATCACAAATTGAAGCTTGTAGAAGACTGAGGACTCAACGAAGGCGCAAAGCATTTTCTCAGATATGTTTTTGAAATGGGTTACTGTAAGTGGAGTCGTTTAAGGGTTTTTTTTGTCTAAAATGTACCATTTTCGAGATATTCAGTAATAACTGTTAGCTTCGAGCATAATATTGTATGAGGTACCTATTTAATATAAACAATGTTCGCCCTTTCATAACAATCTAGGGAACTCTTGAAAAACTCCACTCATTTTTCCCCTACAAATTGATATTTGAGTGAAAAAAATTCTGTTTTCATTTGAAAAAAAAATCGATTTTTTGGCTATTTTCGAATTCCAACTTTGAGACTCTCATTTTACCTTTCAGTATAGGTACCTATCAAAAATTTATGTTCTTTACAAAGTAATGTTGAATATCTTTTCAGTAACCCATTTCAAAAATCAGATCTGAGATAATGCATTTCGCTTTCATTGGATCTTCAGTGATCAAATACAAGCCTCAAATTAAAATTTTTTTCAAAAAACAATGAATAACTCGAAAACGGCTCTAGATGACCATAGGAAACTACATAAAATGAATGTGGCATTCGGAGATATATCCATAACAGTCATTATATATAGGAAGCACAGAATACTAATAATAATAATTAATAATAAATATTAATAGTCTATGATAGGATGCATATATAGAAATAAAAAAGTTGATACCGTTTCCGGTAAGGCAGAAGTCTTTGATATTTAAAAATCTAACTTATATTATAAATGTGAATATCCGTGCGTTTGTGTGTTTGTTTGTCCTCTATGGACTTAGGAATCAGATGATCGATTTTCATGAAAAAGTCGGTAATTAACCCGGTTTTTTCAGGCTTTTACGGCCGACGCTAGGTAAACTATAAGAGATAGATAATCATAGTCGGAGACAATTTTGTGGTGCTCGAAAAGTTCTATGAAAAAGTCTGCGACGGCAAATGTCTAACTGCTGAAGACAACGATAACCATTTTTAACATTTTCAGTTCAATTTACAATAATGCTCAATTTGAAGAGGGGTCCCGCCTGGCATGAAATAAATTCATATAAAAATGAATGTAATTTTTATATGTGGCATTAATTCCTGATGAAAAATGCTTTTTACAGTTAACTTTTCTTATATATACTTTAAAAGTTACCGTAGGTTGAACGACTGCGAATTTTAGCGAGAAATTATTGAATCTACGCGTCACGTGGTCACTTGCCTGTCTCTCCTTCGCTACGAGCTTATGAATGTGGGGTTGCAGGCCGTATCAGTACCGTTTTAAAATTGAAATATTATGCGAGCGGAACGGCGGGTTTGAGCTAGTACCTATATCATAAATGAATGTCAACTTGGCTTATACCTTCACACAAAATTTGGAAGTGATTGAAATATTATTTTTCTCCATAAACTTCCAATAGACACTCCCGGTGGGACACCTTGTATATTTCAATATCATCGCGCCAATTT